>OZ023262.1:148786202-149266202 GCA_964006375.1 Tillus elongatus
GGATAATGAATTTGTTCAAGCCACTTCAAAAGGAAGGTACGTGCCAGATTTGATGAAAATCGGCCAAATATTTTTTAAGTGATCAGTATGATACATACATACAGGTTTTATTCAATGTATATATATATATATATATATATATATATATATATATATATATATATATATATATATATATATATATATATATAATTTAAACTGACCCCGGATGTGAGTTCTAGGGGTCCTTGCGCTTATTTGCGAAATTTTTTTCAAAATTCAAGAGTTGGAATCTCTACATTAGTGAAATTTTCCTACGAAAATTCACTAAAACAGAATAAAATAATATAGTGGTGCAAGAGCTAAGAACGCCCTGTACATCGAACATTAATAATAACCAAATATTCGTGTTTACCGCCAAAAGAAACCTCTTTCACCAAAATGTTCAGTCAATTACACACTAAATAAATGAATTACCTTTTTCTCTTTCGCCAAAATGTAAATGAATTATCGTAAAAAAATGAAATAAAACGTTTTTCTTTCAGGCCTATAACTTCTTAAAGAAGCAAAATTGTACAAAAATAAGTTGACTTAAATCAGCTTTTTTCGTTCAAGGTAACTAAAACTGAAGTTTTACCATTATTTACTGAACAGCCTGTATAGTTTATATACATATGTTTGCAAATATTGACTTGTTTCGTACCTTTGGGTATTTACTGAAATAATAATGATTATTATTTATTTATTGAAAACGTGCAATATTACAAAAAAGTTACATAAACTATAAATCATTTTAGAATATTCAAGAGAACACATACTTAAAGTGTAGCTTCTCGTCTTCTGAATATCTGAAAGAATCGCAAGATTTGAGGCAATGTAAATGAGGAGTCGTTCTCAGCATGGCTGCCAACTGCCATAAAACAATTTCCTCTTGAGTTACATTCATAGTTGAGTCACGTTTCTGGATGACATATACAAAATTGAGCCGGGAGAATAGAGTGTGAAATGTGCCGTCCCTTCGTGTTAGCTGGAAGAATTTCCGCCCCTATGGAAACGAAACTTAAGGTCCCTATTGTGGTTACGTCACCACGTAACGATATAACGTTCAGAACGTGGGGATTATTGTATGATATGCCAGAGCGAAGACCCACCGCTTTGTGCGACCTGTAAATTTGGGAAAGATTGCCATTGTACTAGTCGATTTGGAATAGGTGAGGTTTTGTGATACACTTACAATGTTATATTTGTCTGGGAATCAAATTACTTCGCTTTCATTTGAACCCACAATTTATACATTATTGAATCAAGCCACCTGGGATAAGAGACATTCACTAAGAAGAGCTTTTATTCAAGTGACAAATTTCATTGTGGATGTATCTCTCTCATATTGTTAATGTCATTGCGTTCTGCAACTCACTGACTCGATATTGATGAGCAGTGTAATTCAATGTACACCTCAGTCGCAATTAAGCATTTGTAGAAAATTTATTTGTTTATTTATTTAAGGTAACTAGATCCATCACAGTTGGTATAGTCCTCGCCAACTGTAACCCAAATTAAATAGGTACATTTTTTATACATTTACCATGCAAGCTGATCAAAATTAAATTATATGTCTTCCTTTAGCTACAGTTTGCTATAATATATCCTGGTAGGTAATTTACAACTCTCACAACTGAGTTGAATAACCGCTCTAATGACACATACTGTACATTGTAAAGCCTCTACAATGAAGTATGCATAAACCCCATAGCGATGCTATTATAACGGGGCTCCCTTAGCACAAAGTCAAGGGCGGTTCTTTAGGGATGATTGGCTCCAAGTTGAGAGAGGGTCCCTTACCTAACGTCCTATCCATGTTCACTTATCCCTCTGTTAACTACACATGTTATACTTTCAATTTATACTTTAATTATTTCAGAATTGAAACTTGACTCAACGTGCGCCATTGTTGATTTATAGGGGAACCGAATATCGAATATACCGAATAATGACATTATATTCTAGAGAATAATGGACTTCTTGACTGTATGTTTCAATGATAGCTTGCTGCTGGTAGATCAATAAAGCCTTTTAAATATGTAATTTGACGTTATATATTCTAAGCAAATCTTGTAGCAAAAATATCTCAGAGTTTAGCATTTATATATACTATATATATATATATATATATATATATATATATATATATATATATATATATATATATATATATATATATATATATATATATATATATATATATATATATACAGGCTCTGTCAATTAAGACTTTCCATGGAAAATATCGCAATTAAAAAAAGCTTGGACGTAGTAAGTGCGTTATGGTAGTGAATTTTCATAGAAATGATCTGGTACAAAATATTTTATTATAACTTTTTTTTCTTGTAACATAGAAATCTAAATTTTGCTGTATAGTTTACCTTTTATATCGTAAACCTATCTACCAAATTTGGTTATCATAGCTTTTTTATTTTTTGAGATACTTTTTTTTTTAAATGAAAACTTAAAATTTTCCTAGAAAACCTGGTTCTATTTTCCTGATTGACGGACTTGTCCAAGCCATTTACAAAGGGAAAGGACATGCCAAATTTTATCAAAATCGGCCGTTTATTTTTTGAGTTATCGGTGTGATACTTATATATATATATATATATATATATATATATATATATATATATATATATATATATATATATATATATATATATATATATATATATATATAAACATATAAAAATTGAAACGGACCCCGGATATGGGTACTAGGGGTCCTAGTTAGCGCTCATTTGCAAAAAAATTTTCTACGAAAATTCACTAAAAAAGCCGAGACACGTCGACTATGTCTTTAAGGGGGACACATGACGGAGTAAGATTTGATGTCTTGGAACCTACCCCTTAGACAAAGGCGTGAAGTACCCTTAAATTTTAAATGGCATCCTGTGTTGAGTAACACCTCATTTTAAAGGATAACATTATCAATTCTGCTCTCGACAACATACGACTTTTTGGGTTGGATATGGTAACAAAGTCATTAATTGAAGAATAAGGCAGAATATCTATAAATGAAAGAATGTTTAATTAAATGTTCCCTCCACTTCCTTAGAATAATAAAATATTTGCCCCAGTTCGGGGCGTTATCTAACGAAATCCGTCAACAATTCGCCGACGAAGCTCCTCGAGTGAGTTGTGTTGCATAAGTTCTCGACTTCAACTGTCCCTATAGAGAAAAGTTTGGGGATGTTAAATCTGGCGATCTGGGAGGCCACTCAATTTAACCTCAGCGTCCATGAATGAAAAAGTTCTGTATAAGAAAATCACGCACAGTTGCGGCATAATGTGCTGGAGCACCATCCTGCTGAAACCACATATCTTCTTCTGCCAAAGCGTTGTCATTTTCCAATACTTCATAATCGTCTGGTAGATATGCGTTAGTACATCCAGACATGTTTCCATCCAGATTTTATGGTAGGAGGAAAGGTCTTATTAGGTGGGCACCCAGTATGGCCACCAAAACATAAAAATTTTCAGGACCCTGCGTATGAGTTGCACGAAAATTATTTGGATTTTCGTCACTCCAGTAGCGGAAATTATGGCGGTTGACTAGCCATCCAGTTGGAACGTACATTAATCGCAAAAACAAATTGAGTACAATAACGTTGGATTCCTTCTCACACGATCACTCATTTCTTCACAGAACTGCACGCGGCGGGCAAATTCGTCTTCATCAAGTTCCTGTACCAAATTAATTTTATATGGGTGATAGTTATTATTTTTTAAGATTCAGCGGCAACTAGCTACATATTTTCGTGAAGTACTTTCAAGTTTCCTGAGACTCAAATTTGGTCCCATTGCGATGTGACCCAGGACAGCTACCTGATTACCCTCATTACGTACGACTTGCTCACCTTGATGCTTTATGTTTCCAACCGATTCAGTTGACCCAGGGGCTGAAGAAAACCCAAACAGTACCTGCGTCACTTTCAGCACGAATTGATATAATTTTTTTCTAATATTATATATATATATATATATATATATATATATATATATATATATATATATATATATATATATATATATATATATATATATAAATTGAAAAACTGACACCGGATATTTCTAGGGGCCTAGTCAGCGCTCAGTTTTAGAATTTTTTTCAAAATTCAAAAGGCGCGATCTTCTCATAATTTTTCTACGAAAATTCACTAAGCTTGAAGTATATTCTACACCTTTGTCGACAAAGGACGATTGCCAAGCCAAAGTGCGTTTTGCCTCCTATCTCTACCTCCTAGTATCCGACGTGCAGTGACAGAGACAGTGCTTCGAAAATGTAAGAAATATTTGGACGTTAAGGCTGCATTTGAACACTTGCTGTAAAGCCACAGAAATTGAATGACTGGACTGGCATTTTTGGAGACCGTTTAATCGGACCAATTTTTTTTGATGGCAATTTGAGTGGTGATATCGTTTACCCTCTACTAATTAACATTGTTGAAAATGATGATCGCTATCAAGAAAATCAATTAGTGTTTCAACAAGATGGAGCTCCTCCGTAATTTTTCACAACGTGTTAGGGAGTTTTTGAACAGAGAGTTTCCAGGACAATGGATTGGGCGTCGAGGTGCTATTGAGTGGCCCCCTAGATCACCGGATTTAACTGCTTTAGACTTCTTTCTATGGTGCCATTTAAAGAGTAGAATTTACGCAACAGAACCGGAGTCTCTGGAAGAATTAAGACGACGCATTGTTGAAGAATGCCGTCTAATAACTCTATAAATGCTCCATAATCTCAGAGCTCGTTTTGAACAAAATTTGTACTTTTGTATGAAAGCTGGTGGTCAACAATTTGAACACTTACTTAACTGAATAAACATTTTTGAACGTTTGGTTTTGTTTTTCAGTTTTTTTCTAACGAAAAATTGACTAATTAGTGCATTTCTCATCACAATGAATGAAATACGTTCTCGCAACTCCAACTGTGAATAATTTTTAAACGAGTTGATAAAACTTCCAAAAAATTTAGTGTGCTGAATTCAGAAAAGAAAGAACTTTAAAATGACGTAACATCTGACCCACGTTCTCTATTTAAAATATAAGGATTGCTATCACCACCCTTAAGGAGTTGATCTCACAAAGTTGAGTTTTATGTCAAAACATGTCCCCCTCATTATTAAAATTGACGTGTTTCAGCGTTTCTGAAAAAAAATCTCTGGACGCAAATCGGTCTGTTTCGTTTTCAATGCGCCACCCTGTATAGTACTGACAATGTACCATATTTCATTAAAATAGCTTTGTTTTTCAAAAAGTACAATCATTTTCCAAAAATAAACTTAAAAGGTTCCAGAAAAAACTGATCCCATTTTCCTGCCCAATGAACCTCTTTAAGCTATTTGCTTACCTGCCAAGATATAATTATTCACAAACAGGTTAGGACCAAAATTGAAAACATTTATTTTAATGAAAATTTGCAAAAATGTCTTTTACAAAAATTCACCATTTTTTTTACAAAAATTGCCTTAAGTAATGTTACACTAAAATATATTTTTACAAAAATTCGACATTTTTTTTACAATAACCTACTAAACATCTATTATTAATTTCCAATATATCACACAAATCTTACAAAAAATAATTTCTATGGAAACACTAAAAACATATCTGCGAAAACTTTTCAGTTTCAGCCCCTACTTGAGAGCTCCTATACACGGCAGCTCGATTTTTTTGACGAGTAATACGAACAAAAAGCTCTCTGTATGCTTCATTTCCATGGAGCACCGCTATCTATTGGTAAAAACGCCGTATCACAATTTGTGATATGTACCAAAACCGTGAAAAGTTGCAAAACAATTGAGATAACTCAAAAACAATGAACGATATAATTTTTTTTTCTTACAAACATGCATTATAATTCGATACAAAATACAAAAATCCAATAACATACGGGCTGTTCTATTAAAAAAAGAAAGTGTGTATAACCTTATCGGCCAGCCTTTGATTGTCAAAATAGGTTTATAAGATGCAGCCCGAGACATCCTATAATTAACGTCTATAATTTTTTCTCATATCTTGCATAATAACGAATATATTGAGCTTTACCGTAGAAATATGTCACCCTGTATATGTATAAACAGACGAAACTGAAATTGACCTCGTATATGGGTTTTAGGGGTTCTAGTTTTTAAATTCAAGTCGCGGTCCTCTCAATAATGACTTTTTTCTAGGAAAATTTGCTAAAATATAGACTATTAAACCATAAACTCTATAGCTGAAATTACTGTCAAAGCATTAGAAAGAGGGTCTATTTGAAATGGATTTTCCGAAAATATTTTAGTAAAATGAAGGACAATGACGATTGAAGTTAAAACTTAAGGCTTTTTAAACACACTTATTACGACATTTCTTCTACATAATCCCTATTTGTTTCAGATTAGTTGTCTGAAAATTTCAAATTTTGACGTTTTAAATCGCGACTTTTGACGTTTTAAGAAGAAAAATGATAAAATTATAAAAATATTTTTTCTGCTACTTTTTGACTTTTTTGCGTCAAGAAAACTTAACGTTGCATGTAACATTCAATTAGTTTTGTTGATCATATAAAATATTTTGCTGACATTTTATCACCAGTGGTACCCAATTTTTTTTAAAGCCTACAACTTTTTTTCTTGTAACTTAGAGATCTGAACTTCGACATGTAGGGTAAGTTTGATAGTAGAAACGTATGTGCCAAATTTGGTTATCATAGCTCTGTTATCTTCGGAGATACAAAGTTTTCCGTAAGAAAACCAAAAATGTTCCCGGAAAAACTGGTCCGATTTTCCTGGCTAAAAAACTTATTCAATCTACTTATAAAATAAAGGTACGTACTAAATTTCATCAAAATCGGCGAATTATTTTTTGAGTTATATATATATATATATATATATATATATATATATATATATATATATATATATATATATATATATATATATATAATCTCATTTTTCGTTTCACGAAAAATTCGCTAAAGATGCATTTTAAATAGACCTTGAATATTAAAAATAATCTAAACCATACGCATGTGGATATATCTAGCTGCCATTACATTTTACTTGTCATGTGGCGTCGTGACCGAGAGTTTTGATGATGAGGCCGTTTGCCACTTGAAAACTCAAATAATTTATGTCGAAAATACGACAAGCCTATTTATATATCAAAACAAAGGAGAACACAAAAGGCGTTTAATGTTGAAACTATAATAATATATTCTAACATAACATTCTACGCTACATGTGTTTATTAACTACGTTATGCTTATGTGACATTATAAAATAAACAATTAAGATACAAATTATAACCTAAAATCAATCATACCGGGGTTTTCTCATATCCGCTGCTTTATATCCTATTACACCATGTATGCATATTACCAACACCAGCATTATACTGGCTGATGTAACTCCTCCCTTGACGGATGCGATACCTAAATCTACCTACATCTTGAGATTGATGTCCAAGGGGGATTCATGGATATACCTAACTTCTTTGATGATGTTGGACTCGGTTGTGGGACTGGTTTCTGTACTTTTGAATTTCCATAAACGAAAAAATGACAAAAGGACACAAAAAGTTAAAGTAAAATACTGATAGAAGTATGGATTACAGGAACACCTATTATTTGTAGTAACTCTATTTGATACTGTAACTGAGATATCACAAAATTCAACCCATCTAAGTTTATAGATTTAAGATTCAGAGGCACGGGCTTTAATTTTGATTTCATAGATAGTTCACTAAATTTAAGTTCAGGTACCGGTACATGAACAAGTTTTTCAATTGCACTTTGATGAGAACTTACAGTTTGTCCTTTGATTTTTATTTCACAGCCTTCTTCAATTTTTACCAAATAACTACTGTATAGAGCCTTGGTTTTAGGGTGCTTGCTGCATCTATATTTAACTAAAGTTTCTGCTGGAAAGATGATGATCCATTTATTTTCACTGACTTTCTTAAACTTCTATTATAGTTTGGCGTTGCTATTAGTTGTTTCACTGGGTGCAAAATGCTATGAACTATATTTCAATGGACTGATGTGACCCATAGTTTGAGCTTTATACGGGAATTATGTTGGTCTGACTTCTGGAGATTGTAATTTTCATCATTTAAGGAACGGTATTTTGAACGTGGAATCAATAAGTACACTTAGAGACCCCAAATCACTACAACACATCTTTCTAAAGACTTGACGATCGTTTCACTACCAAGGTTAGCGTCATCAGAGGATGAAAAAATTCTAAACTGCTTACTAACAAACGTCACCTTATATACTGTATATACTGTATATAAGGTGATGTTTATTAGTAAGCAGCTTGGAATTTTTAATCCTCAGATGACGCTAACCTTGTTAGTGAAACGATCGTCAGGTCTTTAAAAAGATGTGTTGTGGTGATTTGGGTTCTCCAAGTGAACTTATCAGTGCTCATCACAGATTCCAATCTTCACTTAGAGGAATTAATGTTAGGAATTTTTGGGTTAACTAACATGAATGGAAATGGCATATAAATGATAGTAATAGTAATATACTGACTCGACTAAGGGTAGGGTGAAAGCACCAATGAAGAAACAGTTAAGGGATTTTTATCTTTACTGTAACTTTTTATAACATTTAAATAAAAAATAAAAAATCTTTTTGTCAAATAACATAGCCTGATGTATTTAGTTTTATATAACCAGTTACAAAACAAATAAAATAACAGATTGTTTGTAAAACAATTTTTTATTCCAAAAGTATCAAATAGCCCAGTAAAGGAACAGGAAATCCAGAAAAGAAATTTTAAAATTCCAATAAAGAAGCACACACTTTTGTGAAGTATTTAAGGCATTTTATTAAACAAATATTGAGTACCTAAATCAACATAAATAGTTGTAAGTGTAAGGCTAGATGCATTCTCACAACAATTAGAACCGTAGATCGGTTTCGCTCTCATTAGAGCTCATTAGTACGGCATACTAATTGCAGCGAAAATACACCTATAAAGTAATACGGCTAAAGTAGCCAGCCTTTCAACACTAAGTGAGTGGTGAGCGTGTCGCCACTTAGTTGCGGAACCAAGTAGTATGTTGTCACGCCAGCTCCAAATAACACAAAGTGTTAAAAAATAGAGACTATATACAACCAACTAACAATTTAATAAATTGTCAGCCCTGGCCCATTTATACCCTAATATAGGGACAAAGTACGTAAGGCTAGATGTTCTAATTGTTGTGAGAATTCATCTAGCCTTACATACTTTGTCCCTATATTAGGGTAGAAATAGGCCAGGGCTGACAATTTATTAAATTGTTAGTTGGTTGTATACAGTCTCAATTTTTTAACACTTTGTGTTATTTGCTTTCACCATGATGAACTCTCACAACAATTAGAACATCTAGCCTTACGTACTTTGTCCCTATATTAGGGTAGAAATGGGCCAGGGCTGACAATTTATTAAATTGTTAGTTGGTTGTATACAGTCTCAATTTTTTAACACTTTGTGTTATTTGGAGCTGGCCTTACAACATAATACTTGGTTCTGCAACTAGGTGGCGACACGCTCACCACTCACTTAGAGTTGTAAATACCTACCCGCATGAAAGGTCAAAATATAAAACGAAAAATATAAAATAAAACTTTTGATTATAAAAAAATGGTATGTTTAAAAACCTTTTTATCAAAAACATGTCCTTAATGAAGTTTTGGCACTTTAAAAAAAGCTTTCGAGAATTGACTGATATAGGTTGTTTTATTTTGTTCACGATATCTTTTTCAGGGTACAAAATCTGATCAGGTATTATCGGCCATTTCCATAGATTGTTGAGTCGCCTCTCCATAACACTCACCTCGAACTCACTTCGGTTGTCATACTTTTTAATTACGCCTGGATACTGCTTTTTTCATAACAGACAATGACATAATCACCTACGTTACATTCGTCTTGCGGGCTTGCTAGAGGTAATTCATCGTCGTCCAAATCTTTTTTATCTCTTTTAGCATTAACTGCCTTGTTATTCTTAGTTTACTACTAGTTTTGGTCTGGTTTCTTCTACTAAAAATATCATTGGTGTTTTCTTTCGATGATATTTTTTTCTTTTTGTTTTATTAGTCTTTTTAAATTTTTCTTTTTTAAGTTTGTTTAAAGTACTTTGTAGTTTACGATTTTACACTTCATGGGCCTCCTGATTCTTAGTCACAGATTTTTATTTACAATATTCTTTAAATTTTTTGATTGTTACTGCATAGGCCATGTATGTTTTCATTTTAATTTTCCGTGTGTCGGTTGCTCTTATATTGTCGTAATCGTTCATTCTCAAGTGTTTGTCCCATAAAGAAGAATTTGCCCAAATATCAGTTAGGATATTAATTTTCGGTTTCTTTATTTCAATGTTTTCTTCCGAGTTTTTTTCTATTCCACTATCTAATTTGTTGTCGGAATTGTTATCTTTAGCATTTTCTTCAGTCTTTGCAAGTTTATCGCTATTATCTAATATCACATTATGACTTATCTCAGAGATTTCTTTGGTTCTGATTTGACTGACATCATCTGCTCCTAATGCTTCTTGCGAATGTCTGCCTTCGTTGTGCACCATTAACCTGCCATCTTTGATTTTGATAAGATCATTTTGGTTTAACGTTGGTTCATTAGAGATCCATGCTCTGAATCAGTTTTTGCATTGATATTGTCATTCGGTTCACACATGTCTTTTTCTGTCAAAATATTTAAATCATTTGTCGTTCCCACAGTTTCAGTGCTTTCTGTTGTCGCTATTGTCCTATCGTCACTTACTCAAAATGGACAACCAGTTGCGTCATCCAACAATAGAACTTCATTGGAAATAGTAAGATCGTCGAATTCCACTGGCATTAAATCTAGATCTTCTTCTGGAAGAGCTAAGTTATTAAAATTTCCGCTGTTATCTTTTTTTTCCTGGACATGATAGTTACAACAATTCCAAAACTTATAAAGACTATTCTCATACAACTGATTTGAAGATTTGAAACTTTTAAAATTAGTCTTTTGATCGTCTGTTAGATATATGTGAAGAACTTTTAAAGCTGCTTGAATATCGTCACGATCTATGAGTTCGCATTTTTGTTGATTAAGTTCTTCTTGTCTAACAGAAATTCCTTTTTTATATTGCACGGCGTTGGGATCAAACGGAAATAGACCACAACGTCTAAATCAATTTTTAATGGTTTCTCTAGATAATTTATCATGAGCTGCTTTAAAAAGTGGAGCAAACTTCGCTTTTGTTATCTATTTTCCGGTATCCTGTTTATATTTTCTGACAACTTTTCTCCACTCAGTTTTAACTGGTTTAAATATTACCACATCGCATGGTTGCAGTAATTATTTCTTTATAAAGGGTCATATTATCTATAATTATCTTATATGGTAGATTTACTTTATGACTTTGAATATTGGTAAGATTTATCAATAGGTCATTTGTTTCTATAATAGAGGGATGCATTGTCTTTAACTTTGAAAATGAGATTACATTAACTAAAGTCTACAAAATAATTTTAATTCCTGTTATTTCTGTAATTAACTGAACTAATAACATGTGTGCTATATCCATGCAATCGGACTTAACTCTTCAGTTTTAAAATTTTTGGTTAAAAATTCTATACGGTATTTTACCCTGGCTTAATTGTTAGTCGAAATGGAAACTGTGTTGTTAAATTTTTTAATAGCAGTTTCAGTTAGTGAAGTCTTATTTGTTTTAATTAGTTACAATTTATATTGATTATCTACTAGTTAGTTCCAAAAACTTTGAGCTTTAACGTTTACCATCAGAGCAATGGTGTATCAGTGGTAAGAACGTGTGCCTCTGAACCGAAGGGTGCTGGGTTCGACTCCCAGGATTCTCCTTTCACTTTTTCAGTACATACTGCAAAATTAACATCAACCGAGGTTGTTGTAGCATTGTGCTTGAGCAAGTTGAATGTCTGCACGTTCCGCCCTTCGGAATTTTCTTTAAAAAAATAATGAGGAGATCGCGACTTTTGAATTTAGAAAAAAATTCTTCAAATAAGCGCGATTTAGGACCCCTGGAACCCAAATGCGAGGTCGGTTTCAGTTTTTATATGTTATGTTATATATATATATATATATATATATATATATATATATATATATATATATATATATATATATATATATATATATATATATATATATATATATATATATATATATATATATATATATATATATATATATATATATATACAAAGAAATATAGAAATATAACTAGAAAACCAATTTAGCATAAAAAAACTACATAGAACTAGTACATAAATTAGAAAACAACCATAAACAAAAACACAAGACTCGCCTCATTAGACATAACAAATATATACACCAATATACCAATTAACGAAACCACAAATATAATCTAAAATAAAATGTAAAATAACGACAAAAACAACAAATCAACGAAATATTAAACATCATCTTGAAACAAAATTGGTTTGAATTCAACGGAGAATACTACATCCAAGAAGACCGACTACCAATGGGATCTCTACTATCAAGCATCATGGAATACAACAGTCCCAAGCATCAAATGGATAAGATTCGTCGATGATGTGTTAGTAATATATGACAATCAAAAAATCAACATAGACAATATCTTCGAAAAAATAAACCAGATCAACAACATAAAATTTACAATAGAAAAATAATCAAACAACACAATAAACTTCCTAGACTTAACACAGTCAGAAAAGAAAACCAGATTGAATACAAAATATACAGAAAATCTACACAAACAGACATCACTATACGCAAACACTCACACACACACACAAAATTGCTGCATACAGATACTTATTAAACAGAATGCTAAATGTGCCACTCCATAATGACGAACGAGAATAGGATTACATCATCATACAAATAGCACAAAGGAATGGATACAACAAGAAAACAATAGAAAAACTAGTAAAAGAAATCAAACACAAACAAATCAACAAAACCGAAAGCAAAACACCGGAAACAAACACAAACTACACAACATTCACTTATAACCACCACATCAAAAAATAACACAGCACTCAAACAATATGACTTAAAAATGAGCTGCAAAACCAGTAACAAAATAATAAAGAAAATAAATAGAAAACAAGAACACAACCCACATGAATTAAACAAAATATATCAAATATAATGTAACACATGCAATGAAAAATAGATAGGAATGACGAAAAAATCAATAGAAACAAGATTCAAGGAACATATAACAGCATTAGATACAATCCACATACCTAGCTACAATTCGAACGTAGCTACACACATTCACAACGGAAAACCCTAAAAACCAGATATCAACCAATTGCAACTAATAAAACCTATTAAAGACAAAAAAAAAATGGAAATCTGTGAACAATACTACATTCAACAAACAAACAAAAAGAAACAATTAATCCCAGAACAAATCCAATTACAAACATTTAAACAAAACTTAATAGAAGCCATACAAATAGACAAATTATGATTCCACAATAATCAAAACAGAAAACTGATACGATTGACAGACCGAAAACACAACCAATCAGAGAACATTAAAGCGACCAATAGAAGATCAACACGCAGAATTCACGTACAATTTCAGACATAGACCACACGAGAACGATCATAGTCAGTAGCGTGCTGAAAATCACAAAAAGTACAGCAAACATAAAAAGTGTATATTTAAAAGTGATTACAGTGTAGTGCAACATTCCAATATATATATATATATATATATATATATATATATATATATATATATATATATATATATATATATATATCTGTATATATATATATATATATATATATATATATATATATATATATATATATATATATATATATATATATATCTGTGTGTATCAAACCGATAACTCAAAAAATAAGAGGCTGATTTTGATGAAATCAGGTGAGTACCTTTCCTTTGCAACTGGCTGCTTTAGTCAGGAAAATCTGCCGTTTTCAAATGCATTAAACAATGATTTGTTTTAATTAGGTAGTCGGATTGCCAAGGTCCGTGCCAGTTCTGATCTGACCTTTAATCTTTCGAATTTCGACCACGAAATTATAATGCATGTTTGTAAGAAAATAAATTCTGGACGCAGCAAGTGCGTTATGGTAGCGAATTTTTATTAAATGCTTTAAATTTAAATAGCTCAATTTACTATTAACCTATAAGTTTCGGTGGCCAGGAAACTAGCTTTTTCGAAAATATTTTCAAGTTTATTTTCGAAAATTGTTTCTACATTTTCAAACAATAAAGCTATTCTGATGAAATGTGGTACATTGTTTCTACTATATAGGTTATACTGGTAACCAAATTTGATGCCTGCTCTCTTTAAAAAAACACATATTTGCTATTTAAAACATTTAAATGAAAATTCACTAACATAACGCATTTCCTGCGTCCAGACTTTTTGTTTTTGAAATAATCGCGAAAAACCAAAATGGTGCGTTTTGGGCAAAACCTTGTGTATCGGTTATACTAGAACATACGGTATTATGGTTTAGACATCTTATGGGCATTTTTTTAAAGGTCTTTGAAATAGACAACAAAACGAAAGAATATATTTTCCCGTTTTCGAGTTAATGATTATAACTTTGTTTTTTATTACGGACGCTATATTGGATTTTTATTGCATTAAATAACATTTTTATTTTCCTTCATAGAAATACTGAAGTAAACAAATCTAAAAATTTCCTAACGACTTCTGCTGATGTGCTTAAGACGGTGTAATAGAAGAGTCAAACATTTATTTGTCTTATAACTATTAAAATTAAGTTTAATTTGAAGTGTCTTCTGTATTATTTTTATTGCATTTGACTCATTCAATTTTAATTCGTTAATTGCTTTTCGTTAGTTTAATTTAGTTTTTAGTACTTTGATATTATTTTCAAATACTCGACCATTAGACGTGACTCTTAATTATACAAATGAAGAAAAATTAGACATGTTGGAGACCTATTTCATAGCCCATAGAAACTCTACAGTGGCTGTCGAAATTCACGAAAATAAATTTCCCGAACGGCATCAACCAAACGCAAGACACTTTAGGGATCTGGTACTAAATTTTCTTAATTATGGGAGTCTTGCAAAATCGAGAAATCGTAAATATGCTGTGAAAAATAAGGAGAGAATTGATATTGTGTTATAATACACATCATCGGTTAGAAAAATTGGTAATTAAACGGATACCCCTAAGTCTTCCGCTCATCGAATACTGGACGTTAATAAATACAATCCATGCAAGCCTAGGATAGTAAAAGGTTTGTCGGCAAATAATTTTCCCCGAAGGGTAAGAGTTTTTGAATGGTACATTCAAATATGCGAGAAAACCGCAATTTTTCCATTAAAATATTATATATGGACTGACAAAACTCAATTTACCCGGCTATAGAAAACACACATATCACCTCACCAAGACAATTTCAAACAAAATTCTGATTTATCGCTTGGTGTGGTATAATAGGTAACTACAAAATGCAATCTGAATTTAATGATGAAATTATTAAAATTATTACTTTCAGGAAATCAATTAATTTGACCATTCATTTTTAATTTCAATTTGAATGCAACACGATATATTCAACTCTTGCAAAAGCAAATAGTGCCAGATGTAAGGGCAGGTGTGTGGAACTTGAATCAAACTTGATCTATGCACGATCGTTGTCCAGCTCATAAAGCTGCCGTCGCAAAGAGCTATTTAGACGAAAACTTTCCCAATAGAATAACTGCTAATAATGGCGATGTTTTGTGGCCTGTTAGATTTCCCGATATAAATCCCCTTGACTTCCTTGTATAATAACAGATTGAGAACGAAACTTACGCACTTGAAGCTCTAGAAAGTGTTGCAATTTTAGAAGAAAGAGTCCGAAACGCTATGCGTGCACTGAATAGAAATAGATTAATTAGGACAATCAACTCTCTGCAAAATCGTTGTTGTCAAATGTGTATTGATCAAGGTGGTGGCCACATACAAAGATTTCTTTAAATTAAACAGTTCATATATAAATATCGTTGGTTAAAGCTTATATTGTAAATTTTCCCAATATTACCGCAAAATGTCTGTTTTTACATAGGTACAATAAATTCAGTCGATAATAATGTAAGAATGATTTTCTAATTGTCTAGCTAGTGTAGAATAAAGCATTCAATCTCCTACTGAAGTGAGTGAACGAATGAAAAATTGGACGTTATCTTGAACCAGGGCCTAACTAGATTAACAACTTTTTGCGAGATACAGGTAACTAATATTTTTTTCTTATTTCTGTAATAGAAAATAACATAGTGTGATACATTTTTGAAAAGGGGATAAAAATGCTATTTAATGCAATAAAAATCCAATATGGCGACATACGAAAAAACCGAGTTATAATAATTATCTGAAAAACGGTAAAATATATCCTTTGTTTTATTTTTTATGCAGAGGCCTTAAAAAAGTGCCCCCAAAATACCTAACCAGCATACCGTATGCCCTCAGATAAGCAAGATACGGGGGTTTGTCAAAAACGCATCATTTTGTTTTTTCGCGAATATTTTAAAACAAAATACAAGTGATAAAATGTGATGGCAGTTCTGAAATAGTAATAGAATCCTGACAAATATTACTCACCTAACAGACTTTGTAGCTCTTATAATAACCGAGATAGCAATACATGCAGCACCAATCTGGGACACAATGTATACTATGAGTTTTACAATAGAAACCAGCATACCAAATTTGGTTGCCATAGATTGGTTATTTTCGGAAATACAAAAATTTCCTTGGAAAAAGAGGTCTGATTTTTCTGGCTAATAAACTTTTCCAAGTCATCTAGAAAATGTTATCAAAATCGGCACATTCTTTTTTGAGCTGCCGGTGTGATACCTATACGTATATAAAAATTGAAACTTTAGAGAAATTTTTTCAAAATTGAAAAGATGCGACCTCCTTGGTGTCGAATTTTTTATACAAGTTCGCTATAATTATCTAAATATAGAAACGAACATTATACAACGCCTTCTATCTAAACGGATAACTGTAATTTTCTATCTCAAACACGTGATACTCTATTTTGTTTCTGAAATGTGCATCGAACTCCAAGAAAATTGTCTACAACTTTTCTAATTATAACTATTTTCTATCGGAATAAGAAAATTTTAAGGAGTGGGCGGTTCAAAATCGAATGTAAATTACGCTGCACACAAAGCAGCAAATCATATATAAATACTTAATGTACACAGTTTAATAACACTGGAATTACTTTTTTTCTGTTGACAATCATATAACGAGACGAAACGAATAAAATTCCATAATCATCTGGACGCCGTTTTGATATCTCATAATTAGTTCATTACTCAGTCATTCTAACCGTAGTTAAGTAATTGTAATTAAACTAGCAGAGTCCGGGTTGTAAGACGGTGACAAGGATCATCGACAGAGGTCAATTCACATCTCGATAAACGGAAATCATGACCTTCCTCATCCTCGTCTCCACTAGATCCTGGCAAAAGTGCTTGGCGTTTTGAGACAAAGTACAGCAGACTAACGACTTATCAGCTAATCCCAAATACACTTAATTATACCAACAATTGCGTTAATACTGCTTTAATGAAAATATTTATTTCATGTTCAGCAATTAATTTACAACTTAATGATATATGTCTTTGTTACCATTACAATGTATGTTAAATTGTTGTTATTTATGATACACATATAAAGTGTGGAAAAGCCAAATGGAATCATCTCAATTATTGTGCATATTTACAAGAAACTACTAAGCATGTCAATTTTAGATTAAAAAGTCTGGATGAAGCAAGTGCGTTGTGGTAGTGAATTTTCATAAAAATACTTTTAACAGCACATATGCCTTTTCATCAAATCTGGTTATCAGTATAACCTACACATATAGTAGAAACAATGTATCATGTTTCATCAAAATAACTTTATTGTTTAAAAAGCCCAAAAATTTTCCGAAAGTAAACTTGAAATAAATCCAAAAAACGGATTCGATTTCCATGACCAACGAACCAACGGAGATATAATTATTCGCAAAAGGTTTTTGACATAACTTACAAGAAAAGATTTTTCCCTGAAAACAATTTTTTCACGAAATCCCGAAAACTTCTTTTTCATACCTCATTAAGGATATATTATTAATTACCAAAAATACATAAAAATTTCACACAAAATAATTCATACGGAAACATAAAATTTCTGCGGAAACTGACTACATCTTTTTTAATATTTACACAAAAATTTGCTAAAAGAATAATACACAAGTCAAATTGTATACTTAATCTGTAATTAAAAAAAAATGTAAATATTTTTTAATTTACTTCACGAAAATTTGAACCAGTGGAAGTTGTTACTCTGGGGAGCGTCTCCTAAAATGACATACTTTTTATTTGAGGCATGTTTTTGCAGTGATCACTTGAAATATCAGACTGGATTACACATTCCTTTGAATAAAATTTATTGATCAACTCGAAGGAAAACATCTCATTTTTATTAAAAACTTGTGAAAAAATAAAAAAGTCTGGACGCAGCAGTGCGTTATGGTAGCGAATTGTCGTAACAATGTTTTTATGGCAAATACGTTTTGCCTTTAAAAGAAGGATATTTGATTGGCAGTATAACTTATATAGTACGAACAATGTACCATAATTCATTAAATTAGCTTTGTTGTTCCAAAAACTACAAACATTGTTCGAAAATAAACTTTAAAAGTTCCAGAAAAAACTGGTCCGATTCCCTGGCGAACAAACCCCTTCAAGCTATTTACACACCTGCTAAGATATAATTATTCACAAAAAGCTTTAGGACCAAAATTGAAAAAAATTCAATTTTTTTTTTTTAGAAATTTCCTTCAGCAATGTTACACTAAATTACAGTTTTCACAAAAATTCGACAACTTTCTTTTACAATAACTTACTAAACATTTATTATTAATTACCAACATATCACAATAATCTAACAAAAATGATTTCTACGGAAACACTAAAAACATTTCTGCGAAAACTTTTCAAAATTAGCCACTTTGGAGAGTGCCTGTATACGGCAGCTCGATTTTTTCGACGAGTAATACAAACAAAAAGCTCTCTGAATGCATCACTTCCATGGGGCTCCACTGTGTAGTGGTAAAAACGTTGTATCACAATTTGTTATATGTGTCAAAAACGTGAAAAGTTGCAAAACAATTGAAATAACTCAAAACACATGAACGATATCAATTTTTTTCCCTTATCAACATGCATTATAATTGGATGGAAAAATACAAAAATGCAATAACATAAGGGGTGTTCTATAAAAAAGAAAATATGTATCTCCAGCGACTTATGGGCCAGCCTGTGATTGTCAAGATATGTTTATAAGATGCAGCTCGAGACACTCTATAATAATTATCATACATATTTTTTTCGTATCTTGTATAATAACGGATATATTGAGCTTTACCGTAAAAATGCGTCACCATGTATATGTGTAAACAGATAAAAACTAAAACTGACCCCGTATATGGGTTTGAGGGGTTCCAGTTTGCGCTCATCTTGGGAAATATTTTTAAAATTCATAAGTCGCGGTCTTCTCATTAACGATGTTTTTTACGAAAATTTGCTAAAATATAGACTATTAAAGCATAAATTCTATAGCTGAAACCACTGCCAAAGCATCATAAAGGGGGTCTATTTGAAATGGATTTTCCTAAAATATTTTAGTAAAATGAAAGACAATGATGGTTGAAGCTGAAACTTAAAGCTTTGTAAAACATATTTATTACAACGTTTCTACATAATCCGTATTTATTTGAGATTCGTTGTCTGAAAATAGCAAATTTTGACGTTTAAAATCGAGACTTCCACGTTTTAAGAAGAAAATTTATAACATTAAAAAAAGTCTGCTACTTTTTGACTCTTTTGCGTCAAGAAAACTTAACCGTTGTATGAAATATTCAATTGGTTTTGTTGCTCACACAAAACATTTTGATCTTGTGCTTTCCAGTGGCACCTTTTTTTTTAATGCCTATACCTTTTTTCCTTTTAAGTTGGAGATTTGAATTTAGGTGGGTAGGGTAAGTAGATGATAATAGAAACGCATATGCCACATCTGGTTGTCATAGCTCTGTTATCTTCGGAGATACATACAAATTTCATCAAAATCAGCCCATTATTTTTTAAGTTAATCGGTACCATATATATATATATATATATATATATATATATATATATATATATATATATATATATATATATATATATATATATACATACATATATATTTATATTTATATTTATATTTATATTTATATTTATATTTATATTTATATTTATATTTATATTTATATTTATATTTATATTTATATTTATATTTATATTTATATTTATATTTATATTTATTTATTTATTTATTTATTTCAACAACACACCACGAGGGCTCACAGCCTAAATACTATCGTACCGTCGGTGTCGACAAGGAGGAAAGAGGCAACTTATTAATTCTGGACTTGAAGGTTTGGAGGAGAAGGAAAAACATGTGCCGGCAAAAAATTCCACAACTTCGAAGTCCTCGGAACAAGATGTTCTATCTCTGGTGACCTGGACAGTAAAAAGGTACATTCGCTCTGTTCCCCTGGTAGATCTGTTGGGGGCAGCATAGGTGAAGGAACTATGGAAGAAAGCTCCTCTGAGCAGTGCCCGTGGAGATATCTATAAAAGAGAGAGAGAGGTCACCAACGGCACGAGGGTAGGGTCACCGATGAGACGTATAGCTCTCTTCTGAATGGAGTCCAGGATAGCGAGCGTAGAAGCGGCAGCGGCACCCAGATGTGGGAGCAGTATTCGAGGTTTGGCCTTATTTGTGAAGTATATAAGGTATAGAGATTAGCTGGTGAAAAGTATTTGCGGAAGAGGAAACCTAATTTCTTAGCAGCCGCTTCTGCAATTAATGTGACATGTTGGTGCCAATTGAGATTTTGGTCCACAGAAATGCCAACAAGTGAAGAGGACTCATTACTTTAAATAATTTGGTTGTTTATTGTGATGGGTCTAGGGCTGGTGTATCTCCTATGAGATAGAAGGCAAGACTGAGATTTGTTGGAGTTGAATTGTACAAGATTTCTATTTCCCCAGTCCAAAATTTTTTGGAGATCCACAGAAGTGCCAAATTATATCAACTGCGCTACAACTTGCTGCCGCACCCACCGAACATGAACACACACCTCGGGGAAAAAACTTATCTTAAACGATGAGGTCATCGTAGAGACAGAAGCGTATTTTGAAGAGTTTAACAAATTATATTTTTTGGAAGGGTTAAAGAAATGTCGAAACTTTGGGAAACGTGAATCGACATAAAAGGAGAAGCCTGAAAACTAGAAAAAAATCTTTGAAAAGCTTGCTTCTTCATTCATAACACGGCTATTTATTAATCGACCCTAGTACGTCTATAATTAGACTTGATAATGTTAACTGAGATTTATATTATTCTAATGTTCTTCTAAAATATTTTTTTCAAACTTGGATGTTATATAGGGTTTTAGCAATACATCATTTACATGAGTAAAAAAAGAACTGAAACATTTTCACGTCTCTGGCTATGATTTTCTAAGTTGAGGGTTAGGTTATGCTACTGAAAAATAAACACCATGCATGAATTTGTGATTCTCTTTGTAATATAGATACTGAACACCATGAGATGGCTAAAATTATTACTGTTTCATAAGGTGAATGAATTAGTGATGTAGATCCCAGGATGTCAGATAATAGCTCTGTATACCACTGTAACGCCCAACAGTAGCAAAGTTTCCATTTGGACAGAAGAAAACAGATAATACCGTCTCCTTTAAGAAACACTCGACGCGCATATTTCGAGCCTTTGTCTGTTCATAACAATATAACAATATAATAATGACATGCCAACCCGTCTCGAGTGGAAACTGACGCCACTGATCATAACATATCTTTTATGCCGTAGACGTAGACCATGAAAAAATGACTACCTGGACCAATAAAGAGGTTTTGTAATAATTATAATAATACAGGTAATGATATTAGTAGCAGTAAACATATTAATTTGTTTGACATAGAATTTTATGTACCCACCTACTGTAACATCATACACCCCATGGTCCAATCGAACGCTAATGTCAGGTGATCGTCAGATATGTAATGTTCATATTAGTCCTTGTTGCTGGTAGTTTTGTACTTGTTTGTGACCTATTGATTATCACAATATATACAGTGTATGTAGACCCTAATCATGTAGTTGTCAGTAAACTGTCCTGAAGTTAGTCCACTCGAATGGTTTGGACCCATATTTGTGAAAGGGCCTAATTTGTTTAAAGATAGATACTGGTAAAAGACTGAGGTCGACACTGTGTCTGAAAACTGAAACAAAGAGCAGAATCGCCCCAATAACCACAAAAATAATAACAGAGAGGTACGCGCTAGATATGTATTACTACAACGAAGTTGTCTTCATCAGTAGCTGTTGTAAAACTAACTATATTCGCAAAGTTATCCCTTTAGTGAATTTTCTTAAAAAATTCACTAATGAGGACATCTGTGTTTATATATATATATATATATATATATATATATATATATATATATATATATATATATATATATATATACATATAGGTGGGAATTTAAAATTGAGATACACCCTTGATTTGAGACACTATTCAAAAAATCATTTTCCTTTGCAGAATGAGCAAATGAAAGTGCTCTGTTTAAGTTCCCCACATTTTTTGTATGCTCATCTGGAATACTTAACACATTTGGCCCATTTTTGCCATGTTTGTATTAGTAATATCAAACCGAACAGAACAAACATTTAGAATCACTTCCTCCACTTTCGTCATAAGAAGAATCGGCCACCACAACATTGTCGTCGCTACTTTCGGAATCTGACTAGACCAACTTGCCTGTTTCTTCTTTACTCTTTTAACTTCTGATTAAGACGACTCCAGGCATCAACTCCATAAAATTAAAAATGGTGGAATATACACACCTGAACCATTCATGCATGTGATAAGGGTAACTAATTTTCCCCTCTCGGCTGACGTGAAATTTGCTTTATTCCTTTTGGAGCGATTACTTTACTATGTTTGTGTTACACCACAGTGTTGCTAGTTTCATCGCCATTAAACACCATCTCGGATAGATTATTTATTTTGTTAAATTCTGACTCGTATAGATAAAAAAATGCTAAGAGATTATCGGGAGTGAAAGATTTAATCCGAGCAGCTGACATCCCTTGAGAAGTTCTCATAGAAAGTTGTGAATGCATATAAAAAGTAGTCGCAATAATTTCTTTCCTGTCGATTTGTTAATAAGGTTGAATTGATGGGGTATACAATTTCCAATTGCCAGCTGAAATGCTAATCGTTTGTTTCTCTGACTCGCAGCCCAAAAAAACCCGCATCTACTGCAACTGCGTATTGAACTAGCTGTCCCTCATGATTTTGATCAAGAACTGTCTTCCAATCAATGCTCCAATTGACAAGTTCCTGTGGACTTTTAGTGGATTTCAATTATTTTTGGCTACGTCAAATATATTTCTAATAAATCATCGCTTTTTCTACGATATATAACTGCATAACAAGAAACTTTCTGCTGTCTCAAATTAGACGACTATCGTAAATTTGGTTCCTGACTACTCAGGCAATGACATTGAGTTTGAGCAAGTTGGATATATACAAGCATCGCCATTCGAATAGGGCGTAAAGCCGTCGGTCCCGTGACTATGCACACTTTTTTTTTCCCTCAGGCCTCGTCCGCGGCCCTGCCTCCCCGATAGCACTGCAACCACTATGCACTCTTGGGCACGTAAAAGATGCATACATTCATTACCGAAATGAGTTCGTAAAATTTTCCGGGATAGTAAAATGATTGGCGATAGTCACTGACGTAGATTGAGGTTAAATAAACAAAACACACAAAAATCAAACTTTTCATTATTGGCGTTAAACGTGGGAATCTATAATATCCTTTAATTCATTTTACTCATTTTGTGTGCAATAAGAACGAAAAAGCATCATTTGGAAAATAGACAACAATTTTTTATAAGATTGTAATTACAACTAAGTTAGGTTAGAATTTTAACGCATGCTGTTACATTGAAAGATCCTAGAAATTTTCAGTTGAATTTCGCTCTATTTTTAATATTTTCGGTCATAGGAAACTAAGTATAACCAGATTTCAGAATATCCACAATAATGTAAAAGAAAAATAAGTACTTTTTGAAAATGGTACGTATAAGGAAGTGTTAACACATTTCAAAAAGATTTCAATGGACAATAACACGAAGCAGAAATGGATTACAAATGTTCAAAATGTCTTCCGTCATTGTGATTGATTGATGCATTTATTAGTGAATTTTCTTAAAAAAAAATCACTAATGAGGAGATCTCGACTTTTGAATTTTGAAAAAATTTCTTCAAATGAGCGCTATTTAGGACCCCTGGAACCCAAATCCGAGGTCGGTTTCAGACTTTATATGTTTATATATATATATATATATATATATATATATATATATATATATATATATATATATATATATATATATATATATATATATATATATATATATATGTTTATATATTTATGTGTCACACCTATAACTAAAAAAATAATAGACCGATTTTGATAAAATTTGGTGAGTACCTTCCTTTCGCGAGTGGCTTGGATCAGTTCGTTAGCCAGAAAAATCCGCCGAGGTTTTCCCGGAAAATTTTGTGTTTTCTTTCGAAAAAAATCGAAAAAAATTTATATCTCCGGAATTAACAAAGTAAGGGCAACGAAATTTGGTACACGGGTTTATATCGTTATATGTAAGCTACCTACCAAAATTTAGCGCTGTCGGTTAAAGGACAAAAAAGTTACAGGCATTTAAAGAAAATTAAGTTTGGGTTTTCCTCAAAACGTCAAAGTTGCGATTTTAAACGTCAAAATTGTTAATATTTAGGCAATGAACCTGAAATTAATATGATCTATGGAAGGAAAATGTCTCAAGAATAATGTTTTACAAAGCCTGAGCTCTTAGTTTCAATCGTCATTGTCCTTCATTTTACTAAAATATTCCCAGAAAATTCATTTCAAATAGACCCTTTCTCTGATACTTTAGCAGTAGTGTTGGCTATAGAGTTTATCGTTTAATGGTCAATATCATTTTTATCGTAAAAAATCATTAAAGCGCAATATATCCGTTATTATGCAAGTTACGAAAAAAAGTTGTATACATTAATTGTAGGGTGTCTTAAGCTACATCTTAAAAAATATTTCCACAATTACAGGGTGGCCCATAAGTCGTTGGTGATTCAAATTTTCCTTTTTTTTTTTGTGAATTTTTTAAATCGAACACGCCCTATGTTATTGCATTTTTGTATTTTCCATCGAAATATAATACATCTTTGTAAGAAAAGAAATTCGGGATGCAGCAAGTGCGTTATGGTAGCGAATTTTCATTAAATGCTTCAAATTTTGAATCAATTTGCTATTAACCTATAAGGTTGACCAGAAAACCAGTTTTTTCGGGAACAATTTAAGTTTACTTTCGGAAATTTTTGTACATTTTCAAACAATAAAGTTATTTTGATGAAACATGGTACATTGTTTTTACTATATAGGTTATACTGGTAACCAAATTTGATGCCTGCTTTCTTTAAAAAAAACACACATATTTGCTATTTAAAAATATTTTTATGAAAATTCACTGCCATAACGCACTTGCTGCGTCCAGAGGTTTTTTTTTTTAATATAATCTCGGTAGAACAAACCTCTGTTTCAATTTCAGCCCTGAACAAGGTTCCAATGGAATTTCGTATAATTTACATGATATTTTCACTGGCTGTTGGTTTATTTTGGAAAACCAGGTTTTGCAGTCCACCCCATAAGTAGAAATCTATACAAGTAAGATCCAGAGAATGTGCTGGCCATGGAAATAGATTTCCGCTTCCAATGACACCATGTGAATATTGTTGATCTAAATGGTGACGCACTTTCCGGTTATAATGCGCCGAACCACCATTAAGCTAGAACCATAGCTGCCTTCCTGCTTCTAAGCAGACGTCTTCTAAAAGTGGTGGAAGAGAGGGTTTATAAAATTTCAACATTCTTTATCCATTAAGGGTTTAGTCAAAAAATGTGGACATTTTTCCTTTCATCATTCCGCAACAAGCATTCAAACTCCAACGATTTTGATTTTCTACTTGTCGCATCCAATGTGTGTTTTGCACGCACCAATGATGCATATTTTGCAAATTCACAAACCGTGTGTTACTGAAAGTGGCTTCGTCCGTCCATAATATGCGGAACACAAAATTCGGATTTTTCGAATCATATCAGCTCGTAGCCAGTGACAATGGTTTAGTCCATGATCATAATGAGTATGATATAATGCCGGATGTGAAACAATGTGGTAGAAATTTATATTACTAGTTTGAAGAATCTCGTAAAAAATTGTTTTTGGAACTTCCAAATCGTCGGAAAGTTTTATGGTGTTTATGGGATCGTATTGAACGTGGGCCAAAACGTTGATAATATTTTTCTGGGTGCATGTTCTACGATCTCTTATAGGTGCTTGAACAGGCTGTGCAACGTAGAGTTTCTCGTAATCGCCTTGGCCATCTTGAAAACACTTCTCGAGAAAAATGTCTTCTTT
Organism: Tillus elongatus; assembly: GCA_964006375.1. NCBI lineage: Eukaryota > Metazoa > Arthropoda > Insecta > Coleoptera > Cleridae > Tillus > Tillus elongatus. Next base: position 148,812,859 of record OZ023262.1, read on the forward strand.
GTGGAAATTACATTGCAAATTGTCGCGTCGAAGTTATAGCATTTTTGAAATATTGGAAATAAATCCGCCACATATCGTACACCTCCGCGTTAGTAAATTATATATTTTTTCCAGAAAATGGATTATCAAGTAAATCCAAGCCACAAGAAGTAACTTTTGACAATTCTCAAATGCGTGATTATTTTAATTTAACAGTTAGCATGCCTCCGTGATCTGTTTTTTTTGCTAAGGTAACTTGATCCGATTAGGCTATTTACAATTTTAACATTTTCTCGTATAAATTGAGAACGGAGGGAGATATCGGGATAGGCTTTTCACTGAAATTGCTGCCATTTTAAGCCATCTAACTGCCTTGAATAAATAGTACCTTTATATCTAATTTTTTTTCAAAAATCACAAATATGTGTAATTGCTGCAGGTAACGCCCTTCAGTTTATTTGTTTAAAACTAAACGGTCCACCAAAAATAGCTACAAACCAAGGCTTGTAACTTACAATCAAAATTACATTAGAGCAAACATTTTTGTAGTTACAGATGAACTGAAGAATATTGTAATGAAGTGTTCAGTGATATTGTCTTGCTCACTTCACTCATAAGGATTTTTTTCCCGAACCACTAGGCCTTAACATTGTCGTGATACAGCCGCTCCGTACCCTTATTCGGACATCCTATATATATATATATATATATATATATATATATATATATATATATATATATATATATATATATATATATAATTTACATATGTAAATATAATGTATGCATGCATGCCAAATTAAAACTATTTTTGGAGTGGTTCCTCCTACATAACTTATTGAAAAGAGAAAAATAATTCTTCATTCAGTATCTTACACATGATCTTTATTTTTATCCCATCGTCAAATTGATGGACACAAACACATTTGTATAACTGGAAACCTTATTAAACCTTACTTAATTTGGAGTTGCTTATTATCAGATACGTATTTACTGAAGGAAAGATAAATATTATACCTCTTAAAACGAATTCATTATAACACTGTATTTGATGACAATAAGTGCTAATAAGTGAACAAAAAACTTGTCTGAAAGTATCTAAACATTGAGAAACATTTCTCGTTATGACAAATGAGTCAGCATTTTGAATAAGATGCTCTGATCCAAGGCGGATTAACTATTAACAATGATATTAAGAGATGGAAGACTATAGTTTTGTAGTTTGAAGTTTTAAGCCAATTGCTATGCAGTTCTGCAATTCAACGAGACTCAGGCAACCATGTGACGTCACATCCGATATGTAGCGAATGTACCCAATGCATGAGACGTGACCAGAGTTATTTGAAACATAATTGTTGCAGACATTTACCATTCTCGGTTAAAGCCGAAATGTGTTATGAATTCTAAATGAACACCTATATGTTTACTATGTATTATGGACATACCTTTTGTCTACGTTTAATATTTTAATTACAAAATGATCGGAATAAAGTTGATGTCAAAAACTAGCTCGTCTAACTTTATTATACCTACCTATATAATTGTTATGACATGCATCAAGTGATACGTCATTTAAATTTTTTTCAAATGAACGCGAATTAGGGCCCCTAGTACCCAAATCTAAGGGCAGTGAAAAAGGTTATATATATATATATATATATATATATATATATATATATATATATATATATATATATATATATATATATATATATATATATATATATATATATATATATTGTGTGTGTGTGTGTGTGTGTGTGTGTGTGTGTGTGTATACGACCGATAACTAAAATTTGGAAATCCCCTTCGTCTTGTTAATAGCTTGGATAAGTTCGATAGGCAGTTTTGACACTCAATTATGTTTAGAAAAAAAAAACTGCTTGAAAACGCAATCTCTTTTCAATTACTAGAAGTCTGAAACTAAAACTTTACATACACGTTGATATGGTATAAAGTGGCCCTATCTACCAAATCTAAACTCAATCGATTCAGTAAATCTTGAGTTATAACTAAATTTAAAAAATCTACGAATGACCTGAAATTACCTCTGCATGGATGCTTATAATGTTAGACAAGATCAGACAGATAATCCAGGGTTACTCTGCCATTGCAAACAAAATCTCCAAATTAAGCTATAAGCGGACTGGCTACGAAAGTATGTCACAATAAAGAATCATTGGGGTTGTTATTTGCGACAACTCTCATCTGAATCTGAAGATAGAAAAATGTTCGTGAATAAACATTCCAATAAAAGTGATTCAACTTGTTTAAAAGTAATCTAGAACTACGTTTTATTATGTATAAATATTAAGCTTCCTATTTTCGAGGTATTTAAAAGCCTTATTCTTCCCCTAGTTTAATCTGACAACACCATTATTTGTTATTTGATAACTGCCAGGAATCATGAGAGAAACGTGCGCACTCCAAACATAACCTGGAAACTAATAGACGTCATTAATAAAGCAGAAGATAACATCGAAATCGACTCCGCTAATACCTAACATTAACAAATGCCTTCGGCCGTCCGCTGTACTATAATATTATGATTTTAACATCCAACCAAACAAATAAGAAAGTTGTAACGGTTGTGTTTTATTCGTCACCGTAACTTCCTTACTGACATAACGAGAACCTTAAAGGAAGCCTAAATAAGAAAAGATGATTTTATTTTTGAACAAACAATTCAAGTTGTGGTTTTCAAAATATTTATTGAAAATTCGCCATTGACATTTACCATCGGAGTGCTCTTACTGCATTCCCTTTATATACCTTAAATTGAAATATCTACAGACGGAATATTTGCCTTAAGGAAAAAGATCATTATTTATTACAATTTCCTACCAAGATGTTTGTAAATTGAAAATAAAGGAGCAGGAAAATATCGTTGCAGAGATGAACATTTACCGAAATGACGTAATAACATGATCAAAAGCGTTGGAATTAGAGATGTAAATATTAATAAAGATACCGAGAGTCCTAAAGTCGCAAATTATGCGACAAGTTGACTACCTAATGAGCAAGCGCTTTCGTTAAGCAATAAAGTATATTTGACAGATACTGGTCGCATATAACCGTTGGAACTGCAAAGCTCCGACCGGGGTCAGCGGAAACTGGCGCGAAACACATGCATCTCTGCATCTCTCTCATGGAGGTAGATGGGTAATTAAGGACAGAGAGAGAATATCGCCGGCAAAGACGTCGAATCCTGAACAAACCCAGCCTGCTACTTCAAGGCGTGAATGCCTGGATCGAGAGGCGGTCTGCCGACAGACATTACTGAAGCAAGATCCTCTTCAGTGGAGGAGAGTCTTCTATGAGACAATGTAGTAAAATGTGACTTCCGCAAGGAAAGTAAACTCCTAGTGTAATTATCGTGCAAGTGCTGCAAATAGTTTTAGTTTGGTTTAGTTTTGTAACATCCCGTTTTAAAGAAAAACGGATTGAATAGTGAGTCTTTAATGAACCTCTTAATGCAGTGACAAGTAGTTGACGGCATTTTCAAATGAACAATTTTAAGTAAACAGTTTCGAGTTTTCGCTTTCAGTCTCAGTTTCAAGTTTGCTTTTATGTCCGATTTTTCCGTATATGCTCAAACATACCTTTGTGTGAAAATTTACCGTTAAATACAGTTTTGAGGCTCCGATTCAAGTACATCAAGTTTGAATCCCAGTGTCTACCTAGCCTCTTGATTGTACATTGTACCTACACTCTCTTCCTGTCTTTTCCTCTGCAAGCCTTTTCTACCAGTTGCTGACTCCACTCCTGCAAAAATTAAGCGCCTATGGTAAGCGCTAAATACCGATGCTACCTTGTGCAGTTTCCACATTCCGTCTGCAGGAAAATTAACACCTATGGGACTTCAGGTGTAAGTCCAGGCCAGCTGGTGAATCTTTGGAAGTCCGAGCGCACTACATGTAAGTCATTTCCATCTTTGTGAGTTATATTTAAGACTAGACATACATAATATTCCTACATCATTTAAATTTCTTATTAATTTGCAACATAAATTTTAACTGAGTCAAAATTAAAATCTTAGTGATATTGTCCGATATACAAATGTATTTTGTATTTTCTATTGGTATCTTGTCAAATATGTAAATTAAGAATATTACTGTGATATTTAATTAATTAGCTTTGCTGACGAATTTTTCAAACTTGTAAATGTTTCAGAGTACAAAAAAGTAGCTTGTAACCTTTCATTTAAACAATAGTAAACAATTACTTAATTTTACAATATCTGAATTTTTCCCACAAGCTTTTTAAGTAAACAAAACATTCTCTGGCCAGAACAATTAAGTAGAAATTTACCTAAGAAATTAAAATTGAGAGCATTGGTAGAATTAATAGAAAAACCTTTAACTTTGCATTTAATATTTATTTTGTTTCTTTGTAATGTACAACTTATATTTGATTTACCAGGAGTCTTGTTTTAAATAACTCCCATTATTAATTTGTGTCAATAAATTTAAATATTTGTGTTTTTAATATCTGTTTTGATTGAATAACAAATTCCTCATTAAATATTTCTCAATTCTGGTGGTGCTATAGCTGGAAATTTTTCATATCTATTATCTAGATCTCTTCAAACGAACTAATTAACGTAGTACCGGTTTTTTGACTCGAAGATATTATAAATCTAGGATTTTGGACAGAACAAGAAAAAAGCTGAGTAAGTATTTGATTATCTTTTCATCTTCAAACCAAACAGTATGTTCTTTATCTTATAAAATAATAAATCTGAGAGATACCTAAGTGCAAATAGGTTAGGGTTTGGGAGGTGATGATGACCTCATTATTGACCGGATTTAGATCCAGTTGAAATCTGTAACGAGATATCAATCGCGGACAACCATCAAACAAATACACTCTGGTTTTTAGGCATTCATTGCCACAAAGTGGTTGCGTTCATCAGATTCAGGTTGTTAATCAATGCACGTAGGTACTGTATTACTACAGTAATAGTAAATATCTGTTGAAAAGACTTTAGGTGCAGCAAGTGTGTAATGGTAGCGAACTTTCGTAAAAATATTTTAAATGGTGATAACTCAATTTCCCAGCAAACTAGAATCTTCAGTTTTGATACATAGTAAAACCCATATAAACCAGCGCGTGTAGGTACGAAATTTAAAAAATAACTACAAATTTGTTTTAAAAAACTTTATTTTCTAAATTTTGTTTGCAGAAATTGGTTTGATTGCGTTGACTAAAACGAATCATCCAAGCGATTAATAAGGAAAAATACCTGCCATGTTTATAATTTGGCACGTACATTCCTTGTAAATAAAAATTAAATTTTGGGTAAATATTCAGTTTAGCACAAAGGGGACTTTTAGAAAAAAATCAGAAACATGCTTAGAACCTTTTCTGGATGCACATACCACAAGAAAAGTTTCTTGCAAACAGCCCCAAGAAAGTTACGTGACCAGGAGTTAATAGGGGTGCTGGGCGGGAAAGAAGATAAAAAAGAAATGTGAGCGGAAAGTTAGAAAAAACCAGCTTAGTTGGATCTCTGTAAGCTACCTTTATCCCATTTGCCAGCTATGTTCCTTAAAATCCTGTTTACTCCGCGTAGAACCCCTATTCACTGCAGGTCCCGCAACTTTCTTCGGGGTTGGTGTCAAGAATTTCTTCTTCTTTACATTGTTATTTTTCTTACATAGAGGGTGGTTGTAGGCATGTGGAAGGGGGAGCAGAATCCTCGCGATGAAACAGCGAACCAAGAATTTCAAATTATGTTTAAATTGTTACTTCATTTCATTTGTTTAAAATATTTTTTCAAAAATGAATGTGAGGTTGCCTTGTTTGTAAGTTTTACATAGTGCACTACAATATTTTATGACTAAAAAAGTCTGGACGCAGCAAATGCGTTATGGTAGTGAATTTTCATAAAAGTGTTTTCAACAGCAAATATTTGTTTTTTTTTTTAAAAAGTACGCATCAAATTTGGTTACAGTATAAATTATATAGTAGAAACGATGTATCATATTTCATGAAAATAACTTTATTGTTTGAAAATGTACAAAAATGTTTGAAAGTAAACTTGAAAGTAAAAAGTGCTCCTGCAAAAACTGGTTTCTTGATCAACCTTATAGGTTAATACCAAATTGAACTATTCAAATTTGAAGCATTTAATGAAAATTCGCTATCATAACGCACTTGCTGCGTCCCGAATTTCTTTTCTTACAAACATGCCTTATATTTCGATGGAGAATGCAAAAATGCAATAACATAAGGCGTGTTCGATTAAAAAAAAAAGAAAATTTGTATCACCAACGACTTATGGACCAGCCTGTGATTGTAGACATTTTTAAGATGTAGCTCAAGACACCCTATAATTAATGTATACAATTTTTTTCGTATCTTCTATAATAACGGATATATTGAGCTTTATTGATTTTTTACGAAAATTTGACAAAAATTATATACCATTAAGCGATAAACTCTATAGTTAAGATTACTGCCAAAGCATCAAGAAAGGTTGCGTACGTGCGTGCGTGTGTGTGTGTTTGTGTGTGTGTGTGTGTGTGTGTGTGTGTGTGTGTGTGTGTGAGTTAATAAGGTGGATGACTTCGGAATCTGGAGTCTATTGGTCACAGACTTTTATAGGTTTTAGAAATGAATTTCGTGATTACGATCTTTATTCTTTTTCTTTTCGCTTTTGTTCCTTTCTCCCGTTTCTTGTTACCTGTTTTTTTCTAACGAAGTCTGATATAAAGATATTTCTTACAAATATGAACAATAAATACTTATATGTTATTTTCGTAAACAAGAATTTGAAAGGCTACATATGCTTACTAGCTCGGGATAGACATACCTACATACTATGTTCATATAAACTCATATTATACTTGTATTATATATATATATATATATATATATATATATATATATATATATATATATATATATATTTGTGTGTGTGTGTGTGTGTGTGTGTGTGTGTGTGTGTGTGTGTGTGTGTGTGTGTGTGTGTGTGTGTGTGTGTGTGTGTGTGTGTGTGTGTGTGTGTGTGTGTGTGTGTGTGTGTGTGTGTGTGTGTGTGTGTGTGTGTGTGTGTGTGTGTGTGTGTGTGTGTGTGTGTGTGTGTGTGTGTGTGTGTGTGTGTGTGTGTGTGTGTGTGTGTGTGTGTGTGTGTGTGTGTGTGTGTGTGTGTGTGTGTGTGTGTGTGTGTGTGTGTGTGTGTGTGTGTGTGTGTGTGTGTGTGTGTGTGTGTGTGTGTGTGTGTGTGTGTGTGTGTGTGTGTGTGTGTGTGTGTGTGTGTGTGTGTGTGTGTGTGTGTGTGTGTGTGTGTGTGTGTGTGTGTGTGTGTGTGTGTGTGTGTGTGTGTGTGTGTGTGTGTGTGTGTGTGTGTGTGTGTGTGTGTGTGTGTGTGTGTGTGTGTGTGTGTGTGTGTGTGTGTGTGTGTGTGTGTGTGTGTGTGTGTGTGTGTGTGTGTGTGTGTGTGTGTGTGTGTGTGTGTGTGTGTGTGTGTGTGTGTGTGTGTGTGTGTGTGTGTGTGTGTGTGTGTGTGTGTGTGTGTGTGTGTGTGTGTGTGTGTGTGTGTGTGTGTGTGTGTGTGTGTGTGTGTGTGTGTGTGTGTGTGTGTGTGTGTGTGTGTGTGTGTGTGTGTGTGTGTGTGTGTGTGTGTGTGTGTGTGTGTGTGTGTGTGTGTGTGTGTGTGTGTGTGTGTGTGTGTGTGTGTGTGTGTGTGTGTGTGTGTGTGTGTGTGTGTGTGTGTGTGTGTGTGTGTGTGTGTGTGTGTGTGTGTGTGTGTGTGTGTGTGTGTGTGTGTGTGTGTGTGTGTGTGTGTGTGTGTGTGTGTGTGTGTGTGTGTGTGTGTGTGTGTGTGTGTGTGTGTGTGTGTGTGTGTGTGTGTGTGTGTGTGTGTGTGTGTGTGTGTGTGTGTGTGTGTGTGTGTGTGTGTGTGTGTGTGTGTGTGTGTGTGTGTGTGTGTGTGTGTGTGTGTGTGTGTGTGTGTGTGTGTGTGTGTGTGTGTGTGTGTGTGTGTGTGTGTGTGTGTGTGTGTGTGTGTGTGTGTGTGTGTGTGTGTGTGTGTGTGTGTGTGTGTGTGTGTGTGTGTGTGTGTGTGTGTGTGTGTGTGTGTGTGTGTGTGTGTGTGTGTGTGTGTGTGTGTGTGTGTGTGTGTGGAAGGAATTGGCTTCGGACATTACGTCCATTGGCCACAAAACTCTTCAGTAAATTTGTACCATTTGTATTATATATAACTTGTATTTTCCCCCATTTTATATTATTTTTTTCTTCTTAACATAACAATTCGGAATACACAGGGACACAATTGCCTTGGCGTCTGGCAAGGCATAAAGATAGACAAATGTGTACACACAAGGTCAGACAATAGGGTACTTAATCTAAAAGATAGTGGTGTCTTACACATTTACATAATTAGTACCATACAAATAATAGATCTGGTTTTCTAGAATCTAATGTGATGCATTGTAACAAGAACAAACAGTGTATTAACTTAATATATATACCTATTATATTTATAATTATAACCCCATTTTCTTAAAATACAGGTCACGGGTTGATCCTTCGTGCAAAAGGGAGTCGATAGAATAGAGATGTAAAGGATAATCACCGCCAAGCAAGTTCAAAGTCTGTCAGTCGAAAAAAAAGTGACGGCTACGATTTTCTGAGATTGTGAGGGTGTTCTTTTCATAGACTTTAAAGAACTCCACCACAGTGAACGAGACGTATTATTATGCAATACTCATGCATAAATTACGACAAAATGTTTGGGAGAAAAGACGTAGAAAACGGACCAGAGGCATGCGTTTGCTCTATGACAATGCACCCGTGGAAACTACCGGAATTGCGTAAACCGCAATTCGTTACTGCGGTTTGGATAGTCCAAAGATGGCTTCCAATGACTACTACTATTTGGAAAATTGAAAAAGGACCTTTGCGAGCGCCATTTCAGTGACGACGAAACAGGTGAAAGCTGCAGTTTGGGCACATTTTGAGGATACACCGAAAGTATATTTTTTTAGGTATATTGAATTATTGCTGAAACGACGTGATAAGTACATTGATGTTAGGGGCGGGGACCATATTGAAAAATAATATTTAATTGTGAGTCTGCGCCGTATCTTTCATAGTCACCCGGTTAAATTTCGTTGCTTACCTCATGTATATGTTCAAACTTAAGTGGGCAGTATTGCTAACTTTGTTATTATTGGAGTTACGTGATCAGTGTATTGACTGTATATTTTGGCGCTGATTACGATGACCTAAACTTTAAAAAAAACAAGCGAGCACAGCGTTTCTAAAATATCTACAAAAACATAATTTTTTCTAATAGAACGCCCTGCATATATTATCAACATTCGATACTGAATCTAATTCTGAACAAATAACTTCATGCGTAAAAAGAGCCTTAAGTTGAAATTAAAGAATATGTCGTGAAATTTAAGAATTCAAGTTAGGTAGCCATGAATTGGAAATAAAACATTTACACCCTTTGAGAGAGAAAAACGTATGAGCAAATAAGCAAATAAAAGAAAACTTAAAAGTTCAAATAAACATCGAAATAAAGACAATATTGGCATGAATACAACAATAACTATACATTAAAATAACAAGAATGGGTACTAAGCTTAGGGTTCGAAGACCTCTTGCATCTCAATGCATTTTTCAGTACGTCGGTAAATGCTCATAGTAGCAAATGGTTCTTGCCTCAATTATACGTATAACAATCGTAATGACATTGTGAAACTATTGAAAATTTTTGTATCTGCTTTTCTACACAATATCCTTGATATAGCCATAAAAGAAAAAGTCGAGAGGTGTGTAGTTCGGTGAGCGTGGTAGCCACAGGATGGGCTACTGGTTCCGATCCACCTATTAGGAAACATATTTTACAAGATCCAAGCTAGATTTATGAGCGGGTGCACCATCTTGCTGCATATACACACTCTCCCTATAACCAAGTCCATGTATTTTAAAAGATCTTCCAGTACGGGCATAATTAATTCTATATATCGCTCGGCTTTCAGGTTGCCCTGATAGAAAATTGGGTCAGTTATTCTGAAGCCCATAAGATAGCACCAAACATTGAGTTTGATTATTCGTTGTGGGTAGTGAGTAAGATTTCTGCGGTTCCAGTGGTGGTGATTTTTTCTATTAAACTTGCGAGGATTTGAGCAGTTTGGTTCGTCACTCCATACAGTGATTCCCATAAAATTTGAGTTGTTCCTAGCTTAGTTACAAATCATTGTCAAAATTGAACACGTCTGTCCATTATAGCCGAGATAAATTGTCTGTGTCAATTCGTGTTTGTATATCATATAGTGTGTGTTTCTTTAAAGTGGTATGCTCAAGACAAACCACTTTCATTGAATAAATTGCTCACCGAATTCTCTGTGGGTTTGAAAATACTTATGCCAGTACATCAATTTCAGTCTGCTTGTTCACAAGACATTTTTTTAAAATTTACCCTTCTTGGGAAATGTATTTTAGTTCGATTAAAGTGTCCTATACAGTTGCAGACACAATCTTCTATCCGAAAGATCTCGTCCAGGAAATAAATTCTCATAACTTTCTAAACTATCTGACTATTTTTTCTGCATACTATATGGCATTCAAGCATATCACAATTTTTTAGATACGCAGAGGGAATTTTAAAACTATTATAATACTCAACAAACACAATTATTATCACCCGTGAGGCTTTATTGTTGTTCCGTCAAACGGTGTGAATGTTTTGTTTGCCACTTCAGGGCTACTTAATTTAGATTTTTGAATTCGACGATGCCTCCTTTATTTTCGACTTTGGGCCGCTTGGGTTTAATAAGTTATTTGTTCAGAATTAAATTCTCTATCGAGTGCTGATACAGAGTTTTCCATTAAAAAAATCATGCGTGTGTCATTATCTCAAAAACGCGATGATTCATTGTTTCTTTGTTTAGATTAGTAATCCGCACAAAAATTACCCAAGGTTTCTAATTCAGTTGAAAAACAAAGTTAACAATAGTGCCGACTTAACTTTGAACAGCCTGTGTATACAGTGTGTCCCAAATCTGCGAAGATGGACAATTCTGCTGTCTGTGTTACGGATTGAGAAAAAATTCAAGATGGGTATGAGTCCTAGGCCAGCTCTTCACAACCTGAAATTAGCTACGCTCATACAACCCGTCCCGAAAATGGGAAAACCGCCTATATATTATCATATTTTCCGATTATTGGCGAAAATTTGGCACATATGCACACAAAGAATACGAGGGCCGATCAACAAATACGCGTGTTAGGAATGAAGACGCAAGTTTTATACACACCATGTCAGGCGAGTATGGTGGGTGTAGCAGCAACTCATAGCCTTCACGCAGTCACTTTGCTCGCGAAAATTCCGTATGATTGTACTGGTGCGTTATTATGGCGAAACGGCACTTTTTTCGCATACAAATGTGGCCGTGTCTCCGTGAGTATCTTATCGAATCGGTCCAATAATTCAGTGTAGTACTGTCCCGTGATCATTATTCCTTCTGTAAAAAGTCCAGGAGGATTATTTTCTTCGACTCCAAAAAAATGTGATCATGACCTTTTTGGCTGATGGGACCATATTTGCCTTCTTCACAGCAGATTCACCCAGACAAATCCATTGTTTTGACTGCCGCTTGGCGTATAATATTAAATCCAGGTTTCATTAATGGTGACGACATGACGCAAAAACTTCTGGAAATTTTGCTTAAGGAGGCCCAAACACTTATTCGACATTGAGAGCCGTATCTGCTTCTTGCCCATCGTGAGAAATCACAGCACTCAGCGGGCCGACACCTTTCTCATAGTTAACTCATCATGTAAAATATTGGCTGCCATTCCGTACGAAACGCCTACGGCCTCTGCTACTTTCGCACTTTAGTTCGGCGATCAGCGAGAATCATGTCGTAGACCTTTTTAACGATCTCCTCGGTAACGTAGATGTACGACCACGTTTAAATCCCTTGAATTAATATCTCACAGTAGTCATATATGGCGAAGGATCCCCACCGAGAGCATTCAACTTCGCTCTTATTTCTTCGCATGTTCTTCCATTCAATTACCCGGAATTATTGGTCTGAACTTTAGTATGACGTCGTTTGACAGATGACAGTACACGACGGTAATGCCAACTTCCCTCAGCAACGGCCCTTGTTTTCAAATACAGGTACTTTTGGATCGATCCCCATACACTACTTTGGGTAAGCGAATTTGGAAAACTGTGTCTAAGGCGCAGTGGTGGCTGCTTTCGGCTTTGATCATTAAATGTCTCATATAGGTGTCCAAATCGTCATTTAAAGATTAAACTCTTCATACTCAAATATTTTTTCAAATGTTTGATATCCGCGAGATGAAGCTTTCAGACCTCCATCGATCTGTACTACCAGTTCCTATACTTATCTCTCACAGTTTTCTAGAAATCCTGCACATTTTAAAACCGTTATAATATATGAAATTAATTATATACCTTCTACATTATGCGAGTGTATACTACCTATAAATTAATCAATAAAAGCTCGATTTCTGTATCAGTTATCACAAGATTGTAAGTTTGCGAGTTATAAACGATTTTGCACTTACCTACATTATTTCCATCAAATACCAACATTAAATGCAAGTGCGCCTTGTCTGTCGTAGATATCAAATCGCCCTTAGTAATGACATAACTATTATATTATCGTTTGTAGTTTTCGTCTATTCTGCACCCCGTCTCAGATTTCGCGTTATAACTGTGTCATAGGCCTCGTTTTTTAGTTGATCGCTGTTTCATTTTCTAATAGTTAGTTATCTAGTCGGTTTCAGTAAATATACGTTAACGTATTATAAGTTTATTTTTGCATGAATCATGGCCAAGCTGAACTAATAGAAATGGTGAGGAAGAAACACAGCGGAATGTTCTTCTGGTTACAAGAGTTTGCGGCAAAGATATCCAGAAGCCAGACAACATGTAAATATTATTCTCGGTGATACAAAATCCTCACTCCCTCACACTAAGACAATACAAGTAGTCTATACATGGGTATTCATTGTACAGAGTGTGTCAAAGTAGACGGTCTCTTATGGAAACTCATATTTCTGTCAGACACAGAAAAAAATTCACCCTCTTCTCCAGGGCTCAAACTTTATGTGAAACTCACTGGCGCAAACAAAATTGTGTTATCTCATATCGTTTTGCTGCTGAAGGGCGTTTCTCCAATTTAGTCGATTTCTTTGATGTCCTATAACTTTTGTGTTTTCAATTGATTTATAAAAATAACTTACGAGCAGTTTTTGATGTAAAATAAGCTAGTGTAATTTGTCTTAATACAAGGTGATTTTAATATTTTCTGTAGCAAAAGAAAATTTGCTTAGGGGACACCCGGTTTATTTTTGCATTTCTTGTAGCTCGTAAAATCCCCTCTTCAAAAATATATAACACTTTATATCTAAATCTAGCACTTTACGACATATAATTATATTCACACTAGGTGCACGAACAGCATACCCAGCATCTGCAATAATTTAACGTCTGAGCTGAGATAATTGATAATAAAATTGTCTGCGAATTCTTCATTAACGGAACTTTGAGTGGAAGAATTTACTTAGGGTTACTAAGAGATAATGTGATGCCTGCAATAACGCAATTATTCCATCAACCAGATAGGCCACACTTCTTTTCATCACCATACCTTTACCCCATTTATCTAATTGACTCTCAGTTGTACCTCTATTAGAGGCAATTAATATGACTATTCTTATAGGTGACGAAAACCATCTAAGTAATGGAGTTTGGCTTCAGCAAGACAGTGGTCCACCTCATCATGATGACCAAGTTGGGCAATATGGGAACATTAGTTGTCCTGAGGGATGGATACGGCGACGAGGATTTGTAGAGTAGCTAGCTCGATCACCGGACTTAAGTCCATTAGATTTCTTTCTGTGCGCCCATCTGAAAAATGTTGTCTACATTACAAACCTCATAACTTGGAAGACTTACAACAGAGGATCATAATTGAGGTCAGAAGAATTGAAGGAGCTAGCATACTTCAAAACGTAGTACAGAGTTTCGAAAATTATTAAGGTATTACCAAAAAGTAGGAGGTCGGCATTTTGAAAATTTGTGGTGAGTTTTATTTTTGTTTTCCCTTTATTGTATGAAAAACGTTTGAATGAGTTTTTTTATTTCTTAATCCGGCCCCTGTCTAATCCGAAACCCCCTATATTCCGATATGCTTATAGCAGTGGTGACTTGTTCGCGGCACAGTGACTTTTGCTCGACGTGTATTGTCTGAGTTTGATTGTGAATGGTAAATTGTGAATATATTGCAGTCGCATCGTACAACGCATATCTACACGTGTCGTAATGGCTTCTCAAACCCCAAAATGGAAGCACAAAATTTTTACAATTAAAGAAAAAAAATGATATTCTGGATCGTCTAAATCGCAATGAATCTTTTGGTAGCTTAGCAAGTGAATACGGCGTAGGACGTTCCACAATTTATGATATTAAAAGGAACCGCATTCAAAAGTTTATGTCAACCACTGAGTGTGGGTCAGGCAAGAGGCAGACATTCCAGAAAGCTGAAAATCCAGAGGTTGAAGTAGCTTTGTACATGTGGATTCCTGGTTTCTTTAGGAAATAATCAGACATACGCCTATTTCTGGGCCCATATTCTGAGCTCTAAAGAGACTGAGAGACAAGGCCTTACTCTCGCGTTTACCTAAAGTAAAACAAAAAAATTGATGAATACTTACATGCACCATAAATTTATTTATTTATTCATTTTGAAATTAAGATATATATAGTATATATGTACCTTGGAAATACTTAGCTGTTGTATGTAATTGATTGACATCAATATGTTTAGTTGCTATGTTTTTCCAAATGCTATAGCGTACGTCCCATATCGTATATTATGTAGTACATATAGATTTGATCTTACAATTTTTAGAGTGTACATATGTAATTTGTCGGATTACAAGGTACCAATTTTCAAAAAAGTTCCGGACTACAAGGGGTCGGTGGCAGTACTTTATAGTCCGACAAATTCGTTCATCAGACCCTGCCTTGCAAAACGTTTGTCGGATTACCGCGGGTCAACTGTATTTAATCATAACTCGGTAAAAAGTAGAGTTAGGTATAGAACATGTAACACGAAAATTGTTCAAAATGAGCGAGAGAATCTAAAATTTTTAAAATATGCAGGGTGTGCTATTTAAAATGAAAAAGTTGGTATAATTCCTGAGAAAATGAGAAACGTGGCAACAATGCAAATACAAATATGAATTTTACATGTGGAAAACCATACTAATCCGACATTTCAGTGTAATCGTAAGAGCGGTTCAAGAGATATCTAGTTGTTTCCATCCCTTATAGGTATATAATACACCTTTAGGGGTTAAACGGACAATCACTTCTTTTACAACCATTCTTAAGATATCTAACTACTCTTATAAATTATTTATAGGTTGGGTTACTCATTTTTTGCAGTTGTGCGTAAAGGTTTTTGTTTAGGCACCTATGCTCATAAAAATATCAAAAGATTGCGGCTAAAATAACTATTATTAGGCATGAAAAAGTAATTATCCATTTATATATTTACAGACAAAACAATTTGTTGTTAATTTCCTATTGGCTTTTGTGCAGTAGGTACTGTAAACTGATTACAAAATGCTTAAAAAATATGTTAAAATTTTGATTTTTAACGAGCGCACGACTGTAAGAACGCCAACTAATCTATAGGCAAAGTAAATCCTCGTATTATATTTATTATCTGCATTTAGATTTGTTTCAATTAATAATTCTACTTTTTAATGAAACACAATACAAGTTTAAGCATGTTCTTTTGAAACAGCAGTTTTTAACTTTTTGAAATATTTAGGCCAAAGGACTAATCTTACAGAGTTATATACGTATCTCTTGTATAAACCTCTTATCGATTCTGTGATAGACGTGTATGAATTGTACAGATTTACTTTCGTCATCACACTCCAACACAGATCCCGCCAGTCAGCGGTCGCTTAGCTGAAGCGTCTGCTCCCACGGGATCAAATTAGAAGCATTACCGAACCAGCGAGAGTCACAGCCACCGGCTCCCGGATAATAAGATATCTCTTATTATCTGTCTCAGTATCTGACAGAGCTCGGCAGCCATTATCCTACCCCCACTCTGCTAATTTGTAATAAATCTCCACCCTTCAAGTGGGGGAAGCTAGGTGGAGCCCAGATCAGTAACACCTCTCAGTCTGAAAGCGAGCTTTGAAGCTTTTCACACAGATAGCGCAATCTGTTCTGCTTTAAGTTCTGTTTCAGAAGGTGGGTTTGATAAGTTGCGAATGAAAATAAGTTTTATGTACTTTTTTTGTGTCAGGAGACGATTTGATGTATATTGATATTCAAGCAAAACAAACAATATATCACTTTTTCAGTCACTTGAAATTATATATAAAAAAGTGTTAGGAATCTTATTACATTTCTCTAATACCTAATAACAATCATATTTAATACAAATTTGACACCTTTACAACGTTAAGATTAGAAATACAATTATAGCTCCTAACCTAAGCTTGTTCAAATATAAATACGCTACTTATTTATATGTGACGTAAATTCCCGAAGATGTCTTTCAAAAAGTTAGGCACTGCTGATACATATTTCCAAAAAATAAAACGATATACAATTTTTAAAAGATAGATTTTTTTGGTAAAAAAGAACACCAGGGATATTAGCAAGTTGCTGTTGAAAATCAACAACGTAGGCTAAAACGGATATTTTTGTTGTTGAATGATACTGAGTTCTGCTTTAAAAGTAACATGGAACAAAATATTATAGCTATACAAAAACACAAGCAAATAAACGCACATACACACACAAATAGGTAAATACCTAAGTATAGGTATATAAATTTTTTATATACCTATACTTATATATATATATATATATATATATATATATATATATATATATATATATATATATATATATATATATATATATATATTGTGTGTGTGTGTGTGTGTGTTTAGTTGCTTGTGTTTTTGTATAGCTATAATAATTTTTTCCGTTTATAAAAACTTTTTATATACCTATACCTATATATTTGTGCGTGTGTGTATATGTGTGTTTATTTGCTTGTGTTTTTGTATAGCTATGATATTTTGTTCCGTGCTACTTTTAAAACAGAACACAGTGTCATTTAACAGCTAACATATCCGTTTTAGCCTACGAGCTCTTAAACACCAACTGTTGTTGATTTTCTACAGCAAGTTGTTAATATCCCTGGTCTTTTATTTTACCAAAAAAATCTGTCTCTTAAAAATTGTACTAACAAGAAATTTTGGAAATTTTCAAGTGTATCGTTTTATTTTTTGGAAATATGTATCAACAGTGCGTAACTTTTTGAAATACATCTTCAGGAATTTACATCACATCACCGGATCCAAAATATGTGTTTTGGAGGCTCTAATACGTACTCGATTAAACACACTTTTTGAAAGTACTTTGATCTTTGACTACTGATAATCGAGGTGACACAGCAGGTGAGTTATGGTGGTAAATTTTGATGAAAAATTGGACTACTTTAATAACTAGAGTTATTGAATGAATATAACTTCAAGAATTAATAAAAAAAGGTATGCCTGCGTACATATTTATCGTTCCTACAAATTAATGACGTTCGTATAGGGTTTTAGAACGCGTATGATACTGTAAATAGGCAGACGCTCTGGAGTATTTTGAAAGTATATGCTGTGGATGCTTTGCTAATTCGAGGTATTAAATCGCTATATAATGGCAGTAGAACATGTGTGAGAAGTAATGGAATACTCAGTCCATGGCCATTCAACATATCCATAGACAAACGTAGAAGAGAAGTTTGCTCGGAGACAGAAGGCGTAAAAATGAATACTTCAAAAGTAGAAGTATTACTGTATGCTGGCAATGCAGTAAGTGTTATTAAGTGAATCTGGAGAAACAATGTAGCGGGTGTTAGAGAGACTGATAACAGCAAAACCTACGTGTGAACGCAAAGGAGAGTAAAGTTATGATCTTTGATAAAGAAGGTGGAACAAGTGATTGCAGTGTCTAGATAAGTTAAAGTTTAGTCGAGCACGTAAAGGATTTTAGATATTTAGGAAAATTGTTTTTAAACGAGGCAAGAATGCGTATGTAAATGATGAGATACAAAGTAGGGTAGTGCAGGTATAAAGAAGAGTTGGAATCCGGAGAAGATGAATGTGGTAGAAGTTGAAATACCATGTCAGAACAAAAGTGTATGGAGAAATATTGTTGGAAACCAGCACAGGCCTTGTAATCTGCCTACCCCTTCATGACGGGGGGTGTGGTCCCTTAGCCTGGTCGTGCGCTGATCGTTCTCTTGATCGATCAGCGAGTGACTTAGCTACTGGACTCCTAGAGACTGGCTCCACGTGCCACCCCTGGCGCGACTGTCGGCAATGGGAATAACGCCCAGGGCCGATGGTCTACTAAAGTCTCAAACCTTCACACACACATCATACACACGCATACAAACACAGACACGAGGCACATAGATCGGGTTGTGCTTCTCGGCCTTCGGCGCGGACTCCGAGGAGGGGCTCCGAGCGGAGCCTGCTCTGGACTGGCAGCGCTGTGCAAACCAGGGCTGGCACACCTGGCGCCGTATGGACAGTACAGGGGCCCACCCTTGCCTTGGCCGGTGTAGGGGACTGCCCTATCATCCATTCGAAAAATGCTCGATCGTGCCAGCAGCACCGGGTGGCTCCGGAACAGGGGGTTAGCTGCACGCTTCGGGTCGCCACGGCGTGGCCGCAGAGCCGCTCTCAACGGAATCAAGTCTCATCACGGATGAAGCGCCGGTGGGGCGGTGGGGTGACCTCCCGTATCTATACGCTCACCAAACCATAAGCACACCATCACACAAAATTTTTTCTAGCAACCATGAATGAGGACAAAAAATATAAAGGTAACGTGCCAAAAATAAGCGAGGAGGTAGAAGGTAGAGAGATCCCTGTCTCTCCAAGCAGTTCCAGCAGGGAACTGGAAGAAACGCTCCTCCGCTCTCCTGGCGGGGTGTCCGGGGTGGAGCCGTACGGGTCCGTCGGGGACGTTGCTGCCGGGGGAGCGACGGGGGGCGAACTTCGTCGGCTGCGAGTCTGGCCGGGCCCATGGACGTGTCCATGGGAGGGGCCGAGGATGAGGAATCGCGAAGGAAACGGAAGAGAGGAAGGAAAAGGAAGTGGAGAGCCCAGAAAAGGAGGCGAGAGAGGGAGGAGCTGAGGCAGCAGCGTCATCAGGGGGGTGTGAGTCCTCCAGAGGCGCAGGCTGCTTCGGCAGCGGCGGCCCCGCAAGGCGGGAGGCCGCCGCAAATCCCCTTCGCCTCTGCGGCCGGTCGGGCTGCTTCTGAGCCGGGTGAACCCTCAGGGATCGTCAGGGCGGGGAAGCTGCCGGATCGGGCGGCCTGGCGGCAGGTGCGACGACGGCACCGTGAGGCGAGAGAAAAGGAAGTGAAGGCGATTGTCCTGCCGACGGGACCGGGCGAGGGCCGAGGTGTGGGGGAGGGGTCGAAAGGCTCTACCCCTGTGTCGCCCCCGGGCGGTCGGCAGAGAAGCAGGAAAAAAAGAGATCTGGGGCGCAGCCGAGCCCACAGGGACAGAAGCTGGACAGGCGGCCACCGGCTCAGGGGGGACCATCAGGCTCTCCACGGTCGAGGCCGGCAGGCTGGCCCAAGTCAACTGGGGGCGCGTACGCGAAGCGCCCAAGACCGGAAAAAGAAACACCGCCGGAGAGGCGGGCCAAGAGGGTTAGCCGCGGGTGTGCGCCGGCGGCCGGGGGGGAAGCGGCTAATGTGTCCCCACTCCTTCGGGGGCGGGGCGCGGTCGCGACCCCGGCTGCTGGGGCGGGCCCTGGCCCCTCGGGAACGTCAGGTCAGGCGGGTAGGAGGGAAATGCAGGTAGTCATCACCTCCAACAGGGGGGATGGCGTAGTCCTGACGGAAGAGGCGGAGCCAATAAGGAGGAGTTTGCTGGCGGGGATGTTGGACGCCATGACGATATCCGACAGGGTGTTGCAGCTCCGCTTCCGCAACTCTGGGATAGTCGATCCGGGGTGGTTCTTGGTGACCGCCGAGGATGACGAGTCCCTGAAATGGCTTCTCAACGGCTGGTCCGGGACGACGGTGGGGGAGATCGCCTTCAGCGCCGTAAGGGCAGGGGGCGCCCCATGGCCGGTCCGGATCGGCTTTTGGCTCAGAAGTCAAGAGGTGGACCTAGAGGATGTTGTCAGGATGCTTGCGCTCCAGAACCGCTCGCTCAATGTTGGGCAGTGGCGGCACTTGGAGACGGCAGGAGGACCTGGGGCATGGCGTCTGGTCTTTTCGGTGGGGCCTGAGGTAGCTCGCGAGCTGGACGGGCAAGGCTGGCGGCTGTACTTCGAGTTGGTGACTCTGAGTGTAACCAGAGTTCCGACATGGAGTGCGGTCGCCTCCGCCCAGCCTGCGGCGGGCGAACGGCCGGGCTCCGACCAGGGGAGGCCTCCGCCCGAGCGGCGTCGCGATTAAATTCGCGGGGCAACTGCGGGTGGGCCAGATCAACCTTCAGCATAGCCGGGATGCCACTGGGGAGCTAGCAAAGCTCCTCGCAGGCGGTCCAGGCGGCGTAGTGTTGATTCAAGAGCCTTATGTGTTTAGGAAGCAAGTTAGAGGGCTTGGAGGAATTGGCTTCAACATCCTCATCGGTGGTGAAGCACAGGAAGAACAACCAAGGACATGCATACTGGCGTCGAGGGATCTGGACGTGATGTTGCTGCCGCAGCTCGGGTCCAGGGACGTCACAGCAGCTGTCCTGGAGTATAAGGTGAGTAATATTAGGCTTAAGGTTCTGATGTGCAGCCTTTATGTTCCCTACGATCGGCGGGGGCTGCCTCCGTTGGAGGAATTGGTGCGTATCGTCGATTACGCGAGGGAGCATGGGCTACAACTGATAATAGGCTGCGATGCCAATTCTCACCACAGATTGTGGGGCAGCACGGATACCAACCCACGCGGTGAGGCTCTATTAGAGTACTTGGCTACAACGAACCTAGAGGTATTAAATAGAGGTACAGCTCCAACGTTTGTCAATCGTATCCGACAGGAGGTGATCGACATTACGTTAGCGAGCAGAGGAATAACGGAGGATATATCTAACTGGAGGGTGACGGAACACATATCAATGTCTGATCATCGTATGATCAGCTTTGAATTGGATGTGGACCGTGAGAGTCCTCCCCCCAGGAGAAATCCAAGGAAGACCGACTGGGATGCCTATCTAATAGGCCTCGGTGGGTCGCCAAGGAGCCCAGAGGGGAGTAGACTCTCTATAGAGGCATTAGATAGCGAGGTCGAGGCCCTAGAAGGGAAAATAATGGCAGCCTACGAGGCCGCGTCACCACTTAGGGGGGAACCGTCCATCAAAGTTAGATGGTGGAACAAGGATCTCGCCGTACTACGCGGGCGGACTCGGAGGGCCTTAAACCGAGCCGTCCGAGAATCGGGTGAAGCGGCCTGGGACGAGTTTAGGACTGCCAGAAGGGAGTTTAAGAAGGAATTACGCCGGAGTAAGCAAGCTGGTTGGCGCGCGTACTGCGGGGAAGTCAATTCCCTGCCTGACGCAGCCAGGCTGGTGAGAGTACTCAAACAAGAGTTAGGTAGTAATGTAGGATCTTTAAGGAAACAGGACGGGAGCTGGACAAGCACCGGTGAGGAGACCCTGCGTCATCTCGCCGAAGTTCACCTTGAGGGCGGTGGAGCCGTCACGGAGGCTGCCGAACCGGGCCGGTGGACAGTCCCGAATGCGGACTGGCAGCTGGCGGAGGAGGTGGTCACAGATGGCTCTATAACCTGGGCGGTGAGCGAGTTCGCTCCATTCAAATCCGCAGGCTGTGATGGGATTTTTCCAGCCCTGCTCCAGAGGGGCCTGGATATACTGCTTCCCAACATAAGGGAGGTTTTTCGGGCCAGCCTGGCGTGGGGCTACGTCCCAAAGGCCTGGCGCCGGGTTAGGGGGGTCTTCATTCCCAAACCGGGAAGGGAGGACTACACGCTGGCCAAGGCGTACAGGCTAATCAGCCTAACATCCTTCCTACTTAAGGCATTGGAAAAGTTAGTAGATAGGTTTATGTTGGGAGGGATCCTCAAGGATCATCCCTTCCACAAAGGTCAGCACGCGTACCAGCGGGGGAGATCGACGGAGACGGCGCTCCACGCTGTGACGCGGAAGGTGGAAAGGGCTCTACACTACGGGGAGAGCACATTAGCTGTGTTCTTCGATGTGGAGGGGGCCTTTGATAAGGCAAGGACGGATACGGTCTGTAACGCCCTACAGGAGAGGGGAACGCCGAGGTCCCTAATAAGCTGGGTGGCGAGCATGCTGGAGGACAGGAGAGTGTCGCTGACCTTGAGGGGCCGAGGGCTGGACGTTGGGGTGACGGGCGGCTGTCCCCAGGGGAGCTGCCTTTCGCCTCATCTATGGTGTCTGGTCATGGACGGCCTCTTGGAGCGGCTCTCTGAGAATGGCTTCTACGCACAGGCGTACGCTGATGATGGGCTGGTCTTAGTCACCGGCAAATTCCTCGGCGTCGTCTGTGAGTGCATGCAAGCTGCCTGTAGCATAATCGAAAGGTGGTGTGGTGAGCAGGGACTCTCCGTAAACCCGGCGAAGACGGAGATGATCCTATTTACCAAGAAGAGGAAGGTAGAGGGGTTCAGGGCGCCCGTGATGTTTGGAAAACCTTTAGCTTTAGTGCGGGAGGTCAAATATCTGGGGGTGATCCTGGACCCGAAACTAACATGGGGGTCGCAAATAGAACGAGTTGTGAGGAAGAGAGTAGCGACCCTCTGGCAGCTGCGTCGTGTGATAGGGAGGACCTGGGGAGTTAATCCCCGGATCCTTCATTGGATCTACACTGCGATCGTCAGGCCGAGAATCCTCTATGGGGCGTTGGTCTGGTGGTGTGGTGTGAACCAAACAACCAGCAGGAAGCTGGCCAAACTCCAAAGGCTGGCTATCCTGGGTATCACAGGCGCTATGAGGACGACACCCTCAGCCGCGCTAGAGGTCCTGTTGATGCTGCCACCGCTTCCCATCTGTATCAGAAGGGAGGCTATGGCGTCGCATCTTAGGATCCGGGACTCAGGTAACTGGAGCGGAGAGGGAGCAGTAATAGGGCATGCAAGAGTCGCCAAGGAGGTGGAAAAGGAAATTCCGATTTCCGCCATAAAGGTGAGGGATGCCGAAGACGATATTAGGTTGACTAGGCCATACACCCTCAGGATCCCCAGTAGGGATCAGTGGAGGGAAAATGAGGTTACATTCCAGCCCGCAAGCCTGGTCTGTTTCACCGACGGATCGCGGCTGGAGGACCAGCAATCCTCCGGGGCAGGAATATACATCGAGGGCCTGGGGGTGCGCGAGAGCTATGCTCTTGGCGCATACACCACGGCATTCGAAACAGAGGCGTATGCTATCCTGTCTGTGGCCAATAGACAGGATGTGAAGATGAGTCCCGAGAAATGTGTGTGCATTTGCTCGGATAGCCAGGCGGTCCTCCGGGCAGTCTGCGCGGCCAGAATCAGGTCACCCCTGGTTCAGGAGTGCGCTGACGCCCTCAGAGGGCTAGCCAGGACGAAGGAGGTGCAACTGGTGTGGGTTCCGGGACACTGTGGCGTGACGGGGAATGAGGTGGCGAATAATCTCGCAAAGCTTGGTTCCCGACGGCCGTTCTGTGGCCCGGAGCCTGCGATAGGCATAAGTAGGAAGACAGTCTCTGTCGTCTTAGACAGGTGGACCGAGGAAGCAATGGAGAGGCACTGGGGGTCGGTTGATGGCTGCAGGCAGGCGAGGGACTTCGTGGAGGGGCCGGACAGAGATAAAGCTGTCTGGCTACTCGGAAGGAGTCGACCTACGCTTCGCCGCATCCTCGGGGTGCTGACAGGCCACTGCGCCCTTAGAAGACACCTCACATTGATAGGCGTAGAGAGGGATCCCATTTGCCAGGAATGTGGCGAGGATGAAGAAACGTCCTACCACTACCTGTGTGAATGCGAGGCTTTTGGGAGTCTTCGAGCAGAATTGTTCGGATCAAGGACTCTGCAGAGGAATCAGGTAAGTACCGTCCAATTGAAGACCGTCATGGCCTTCATCTCGAGGTCGGGGCGGTTTGGCGACGGAACCGAGGAAGAGTAGAGCATGGTTGCTGGGTTGCTGGGGTTGGCAAAAAGGGCCCATTGTGGCCTACTTGCTTGGCGTTGGCCTCCCCACCACTGCTACTACTACCCCTTCATGACAATACCGTGACGGGTAATAGTAGTAATAGTCATACAAATTATTAAAAAGACAAAAAAGAAACAGACAATAAATTTTCGGTAACGTGGAAAATTATTGCAAATGTGTATTTACGTTTTTGAGTTTACGAAACTGAATAGGATAAAAGTACCGAATATTAGTTGACGTAGGTAGTTTATACGAAATGGAATGTAATTTCAAAACTTTAAAATAGTTTATTATGTTAAGTAAATATAGTTGACGAACAATATAGAAAAATATGATTATATGTCTATAAGATCCATAGTAGGTGCGTGTAGAGGATCCAAAAATAGGATGATTTTATACAACTTACCCGTATATTTTGTCGCACCCCTAAAGATATGAGTCTTAAAACTGGCGCCAGTTATAACACTACAAACAAATATATATATATATATATATATATATATATATATATATATATATATATATATATATATATATATATATATATATATATATATATATATATATATATATATATATATATATATATATATATATATATATATATATATATATATATATGAAACTGGCTACAGAAACCAAAGTAAACACATACAGTATACTCATTATGGGCCTTATTTGACGCAAATTTAAAATTAATCAACATCATACAAGGAGATTCCTCATTGCCGGATAATTTAAACGAAAATTTTCATTAAAATGTTTTTAATAGCAAATGCAAGCAGGCATGAATCTATTTACCGGTATAGCCTATGTAGTAGAAACAATGTACTATATTTGATCAAAATCACTTTTTTGAAAATGTACAACAATTTTCTGAAAATATACTTAAATGTTGGTTTAATTTCTGAACGTCACAACGTCTGGGTTAGACATATTTCCAAGGTAAAAAAGAACAGAACAAGGCTATACTCCAGACTGAATTTATTTAGTAAAACCCCTACGCGTTTCGGCCCATATATCTGGCCATCTTCAGGGGCTTCCTGAAACATTACAAAAGGTGGTTGTGTCAGAAACAAAGTTTCTGGTAGGTCGGAAAGTATCACAAGATACAAGCAGCTACAAAATTCTAAACAGTCTTACAAGCAAAGTCTAAACACAAACTAAAGTCAAACCTAACATGCTCTACAACAGTAACATTAATAAAATCAAAGCTAAAAGCTCAAAGTTGAGAAATTAAAAACATCAAAATGTCCAAAGCTCAGTTGAGGCACCTCCAAGCAGCAAAAATAACAATGCAAAAGCAGTAAAAGTTGCTAAAACAGGTAGAAACCCGTGTAAATTAAGATTTAAAAGTGCACTGACACACCACAATCTAAGGTCTCTAAACAAATAGATAAGAAAGCTGCAAAGGCAGGCTGCACAACCAGAGCCGAACTTTCAGAGAAAACACTTAGTTAAACCTATGATACCTACAAAAAGTGAAACCAAAATGGCCAAAAATACTTACGTTCTGATTTTTATATAACAGGAACTGAACTTTACAAGAAATCTATCATAGTGGCTATTTTCATCCACTGTCGCTTTTGTTTCCTTGCACTATATGGGTGAAGGCATAATTAGAAGCATTAAAACCTCAAATCACAGCAATGGACAAACGGCGATACAAATAAAATTTCGCATTTGAAATGGAGCACAGTTAAAAGCCGAATATCTGAAGAGCACGGGAAGGGGCAAACAAATGAGCTACGACTTTTAGCTAAAGTGACAAGTGACAGACAAGTGACATTGACATCTACCCAGCCGTGCCGAGCAGCACAGAACACGTAACATTTCAGGGCTCCTTGACTCCACATAGTACTTAGGTTTTTCACTGTAGATGGCACTAGTTAAGTATATTTCTA
Source organism: Tillus elongatus (assembly GCA_964006375.1). Taxonomy (NCBI): domain Eukaryota; kingdom Metazoa; phylum Arthropoda; class Insecta; order Coleoptera; family Cleridae; genus Tillus; species Tillus elongatus. Next base: position 148,838,946 of record OZ023262.1, read on the forward strand.
TAAATTGGTGGAAAGTTAATTTCACTGGTATTAGAAGCATTTAGAACAGTGTTGTTGGAGTTGAAAGTGTATCTGTAGATTTACATCTCTTCAAGGACGAACTGCTCAGTACCAAAAGTGGATGGGTGAAGGATTTTAACATTGTTTTCCTTATCAAAGACATGACCAGTCTCTCTGAGGTGGCAACCAAAAGCTGAAGTGACGTTATCAGCATTGTTTCTGCTCCTGAGATGTTCTTAAATTCTCGTGTTTAAGGCTCTCTCAGTTCTGCCAATATACACAGTGTTGCTATCAGGATCTCCACAGCTAAGGGAATAAACTCCTGACTTCTTCAAGAGGGGGATGTCGTCTTTATTGTGAACTAACATCTTATTCAGGGTGTTCTTAGATTTGTAAGCGAATTTTAAATTTTCTCTCTTCAAGACTTTTGTGATGGCACTAGTAATGGGTCCACAATATGTCATATTTGTATATATATATATATATATATATATATATATATATATATATATATATATATATATAATATATATATATATATATATGAACAGTAATACTTTAACTCATAATCAAAAGGAAATTGTCAAAAGAATGTTAGAATTTCAAAACATTACTAAAGATCTGGTTACTAATAGGTTGTCTGTTCCCCAGCAAACACATATTTTAGAACTATTGACTGTAATCGCTAACCTATTTAATGTCATATAGTCGATAATATTAACAACTGAAAATGCTATAAGGTTCCCTAAAATAAATACTTTTCACACTTATATCATCAAACCATAATGCATTATTAAAGAGTTTCCTGTAACAGAAAAATACATTTCACAATCTAGATTAGTAAGCAACGTTCTTTGTATGAAAAAATATTTAAAATAAAATCTGTCCAAGCTGGATATCAAATTACATTACAAATTGATATTCCACTAATAGACAATTCTGACTACATTTACTACCAGCTGTACTCCCCACCTATACAAATCAATCCTAATAGTTTTTCTATGATAATACATCGATTCAAGTACCTTATCCTAAATGTGCAACAATACACCTTCAGAAAGAACCCATGACAGGAAGTTACGAACGAACTCTATGTCTGTACAGAAGATACAATAGCAAACGTTAGTGAAGATCCTTCCTGTGAAGTTAGGCTAACTAATTTTCAAAATCCCATCAATAATTGTGAACAAGAGAACGTCAAAATTACAAAGACTATTGGTCCAAAATATGGCGACACACAGTTTATGGTCGTGGCTCCAAAAGAAACCAAGATGTCAATCAAATGTTTGGGAGAAGAAAACACACAAATTATACAAGGCACGTATGTGGTGACACTCAAACCAAGAGGTCAGTTGTCGATTGGTAGTAAATAATACACTACAGTACAAAGCACCGTTGAGGCACAACAATTGTTCTCATTACCAACGTTGGAAGAAGTTCCAGAAAGCAAGATGGACATAGAATAATTGCCAGCGATGGAGCCCGAAAATCTCCCTTTGCTTGACGTAAACAACACCAGGGCTCCACTGCAGTCTATCAGTAGTAGAATTCCCAACAAAACCAGTCTTCCGTTTTACCACAAAAGTATCTGAACGATTCTGCTCTATATGATATTAATCCTTTTAGCAGCAATATTTGTTACAGTTTTTGTCAAAAGAAGATGTTCCCCGCAGAATGAAAGAAACAAGGCAGAAACGAACAATCCTTTGAGAATTCCGAAATCCAAGGGTTACGTCCTCTAATGGGGGGAGGTGTTAACACACAGCTTCCCACGATAAGTCACGTGGATGATATTGAGTTACAATCCCATACAGCAGTTCTTCTCAGCATATTCTACGAATTTTACCGACCGTTGCAGATATGTTATCAGTGCGAGTTCGTGAAGAAGCAAAGATCAGCATGTTCTTGTGAGAACCTGTAACGGACACTGTTTCATTTAATATATAAAGCCGTTGTTTTGTATAAAATCTGTTCTGTTATATTTTAGGCAGTAACTACGTCAGTTTGTTCTTTAGTAGTTTTAATAGTTTAATATTTTTTTCAAAAAAGCAACCCAAGTACAAATCTTGTTAACTCTCGCCTCCTACTCCGATTCTAAAGGTTACTCACCTCGCAAACTGATGTATTCGGCCTGATAGAAGGATTGTTTTGAAATTTAGTTTAGGTAGTGAATGTCACTCTTAATAGCTATTACCCAGTGTAGAGTCAGCAAAATATAAAACGCCAGTCGCGTAGAATCATCACTATGGTGAACCTAAAAAAAAACTATTTTGCGCCACTGACTAATATTAAAAGTAATCAATTTTTTTTTAGATAAAGCCATTATTTTAGTACAAATAAGTATTCCTACATACTTTCAGTATATAGCTTTCTTTTGGAGTAAATCAACTTTCTACGATAAAAGCAAAACATTCAACGGAATTTTTTTTGCCACAACAAATTTAACAGTAAAATAAATCTGAGTCTTGAAATGATTTTAAAATTAAAAAACAGCAAATGTTCAAAGTGCCCACCTTCAGCCGCAATAGAGGCTTGACCCCGTCCTATTAGCGACGTATACACGTGGCGCATATTTTAGTTACCACATTTCATTTGCAGCCACTGTAATTCGTTTTTGTAACTTTTCTCCTAGTGTTATTTAGTACGCTGTTAAACCGTTGCTTTAAACATCCCCATAAAAGAGCTTTAGCTAATTTAAGTCGGGACTTCTTCGAGACCACCTCACAGGACCTGTTAGTGGTAAGGGTGCACTAGCTCCCTACGTACAGTTCTCGAAATAAAACTTTGTGAAAATTCTAACTGCACAGAAATTCGACGTGTACGTGTAGTAGGATTGTCTAAAACCTCATCAGTTAATTACAGCTTCCTCACGATCTCCAACATTTTTGCTCCGCGGTGCTACAGCTGTTTCAGTCTTTGAAATTCCACACTCACTCTTCGGAAGGTTGATGCAAATACTTGATGATTTGGAGTTCTTTTAATAGGAAATCTGCGGTATTATTCTCTCACGGCTGCCAGACCATTTCCATCAAAAAGCCATATACATAAAGGATGTCAGCGACTTTGTGTGCAGTAAAATCACCCATTAAAAAATGTTCGGACGTAAAATGACGCAAATGAATTTTCAAACAATTATTAAGCAACAGCTTTGGTTTGTTCCGTATTTAATTACTGAAAATAAATATTTAACTATAAATGGTTATTTTCGTAAAAAGTTGAATTACTCCAAAAGGGATGTATTTACTGAAATTATGTAGGAGTCCTTTTTTGTAGTAAAATAATAGCCTAATATAAAATGACCAGTTTCAATATTAGTCATTGGAGCAATAGTTTTTTTCAAAAAGGTTCACCAGAGTGATGATTCCACGCCAATGGCTTTTTCTACTTTGCTGACTCTACACTAAATCATAGGTATTAATAGTGATAATCACTTATTTACTACAATAAATTTCAAAACAATTTTTACACCCGTTTGAGAGATATGAGAAAAAAAATCTATTTTTTCCCTAAATTTCAACACTCTGTATCTTTGTAAGGAGGCATGTTAGAACAAAAATTTATTTGGGTAAAAACTTTGTTTTAGAGAGGAAAATCTTGATGTGGATTCTCTACACCTACTTCTGACTCACCTGTAGAGAACGTGCCCCTGCGAATTTTAGATTTCAGATTACACTAGTTTTTGAAATACGCCTAACAATCCAAGTTTGCGGGACATGCTGTATAATAGTGCCTTTTCAGGATTGATCTACCTAACTCATGTTACACAGCATGCCACTTATATAATGATAAACCGGACAAAATGCTCTGATAAAGTTTGCTGCAGTTTTGTTATACCTGCCTTCATTGTGACTTGTGTTAACGTTTATTGATGTTTTGATTTGTTATGGTTGTAGAAACTCAGAGCTATATAAAATCGAACGTTCTTCGTTGAGTTCGGGGATAAACGCTTCGAACAAACGATGACATGTGGAGCCCTATAAACATCAAAGTGAATTTTCCCACTAGTCGAAGAAAACTTCCCAGCAGAATGAACGTCTGCGTTTCTCCTTTGATGTGATTTACTTTGATATGAAAAGTATAAAACATAAATATTCCTCTCTAAATAAGACGAAATCAGTCACGGCTTTATGTGGTAAGCCTGCTGGATGAAGCAGACCTCGTGTTGGCAGATTTTAAATCAATATATTGGAATCAAAACACTGCAAAACAAAAATATTATTCAATTTGTTTCAATCAAAAAAATTAATTGTATCGCCTTTCAATCAATAGAAAGATCATGAAATATTAAAAGTAGTATCGTTTAATTACTTGCTTATTATATGGATCATATACGCTGTTCCAACAAAAATTTGCACCCCCTAAAATGTTCGATTTCGTCCAAGTGTGTGAAAAACAGGTCAATTTTAACTGGAATGGGCACCAAATTTTTCTTGGTTTCGAAGTTATTTCTGCCTCCTCCTAGCGCCCAGAGTCACCCTTCAACGATACATCACTTTGAAGCTGCTTTCATTCTCTATGTAATCATGTTTTTTCTATAATTTTAGGCGATTTGGTTCTGAGAATCACGAAATTATTTTAGGCTCATTAAAATTTGCAAAATTGGTAAACCGGTACACTTTCGCTCAAATTGTAAACATTTCTTGGATAGGAACGGACTAAGGAATGTTCTCATATCTAAACGAATGTTTTTAATTTTTAAAGAAATGAAAACATTTGGCTAAATATATTAAAATTATCATTTTTACAGTTCCTCCTTGATTTTATTAATTATCGTCGTTCAATAAATAAGTTAATAAGTCTGGACTCAGCAAGTGCGTTTTGGTAGTGAATTTTCATAGAAATGATCAGGTACCAAATGTTTCTTTCTTCCTTTTAAGTGAGAAATATAAATTTTGGTATATAGTTTCCCTTTCATATCGTAAACTTACGCACCAAACTTGGTTACCATCGCTTTTCAATTTTTTGAGATTACAATTTTTTCCCAAAGAAAACCCAAAATGTTTCCGAAAAACCTGGTTCGATTTTCCTGGATAACGAACCTACCCAAGCCACTTACAAAGGGAAGGTACATGCAAAATTTTATCAAAATCGGTCCATTATTTTTTGAGTTATTTGTGTGATACACACACACACACACACACACACACACACACACACACAAATATATATATATATATATATATATATATATATATATATATATATATATATATATATATATATATATATATATATATATATATATATATATATATATATATATTGAAACTGACCCCGGAAGGGTCTTAGATCGCGCTCATTTGAAGAAATTTTTAAAAAATTCAAAAGTCGGGATCTCCCCATTAGTGAATATTTTCTAAGAAAATTCACTAAAAAGAAAAACCGTAATTTTTAAAATGGTTTATAGCACTGAACAAAGAATTGAACTAGTAAAACTGTGCTATGGAAATAATAATTGTGCCAGTGTTGCTGCTACACCTTTCAACCAAAATCATGTGAAACAGCAGGTTAGTCGTCAGTACGTCATTAATTTAATTGCAAAATGTGAGGAAACGGGCTCTGTTACAAACAAAAACATATCCGTCAACATCCTATCAAAAATAATGCTGTTGAAATCGCTGTTCTTTATCATCTCTTAATAGATAACAGGCAACCTGGAAAAAAGATAGCTCTAGAAAGTGATGTGTAAAAAATAGTGTTTATTGGAGTATCAAGAAATATACGTTTCATCCATGCAAGACTTAAACGAAGATGATCCGGATCGACGTTTACAGTTTTGTGATAATTTAACTGAGCATTTGATGAATGACCCAGGTCTACTTTACAAGATTTGTTTCTCTGAAAGTATGTTTATGTTGAACGGTAAAGTAAACAGGCATAATTGTCGTTATTGGCGTAACACAAACCCACACATCTTCAGTGAAGGTCATACCCAAACTCCCCTAAAATTAAACGTGTGGGCAGGCATTCTGGGCAACCACATTATCGGACAACTTTTTGTTGAAGGCAATTTGACTAGTGAAAGTTATAAGAGGTAAGTGGTTAGAAGACCTTATTGACTAACAAAACACAGCTTCTCAAACTACTAGTTTATTATAACTTTGTTTATTTTTTAACAATAAACACACCAAGTATGGCATTTCCTCATTGATCCGTTTGGTCATTATTATGCAGGTAAAAGACAACGGAAGATCGAACAAAAAATAAGGCACCGTAGTCCAACTACGTAACTCTGGTTCTATAGAAAAGCACGGGACCTCCCGTAACTTGGGGTTGACAAAGAAAGCCATTGTCACCAAGATTTCTAACAAGCACTATAAAGAAATATTATTCATTAACTATTATTATTTATTATTTATTTATACAGCACTATGAAACCATCAAGAATGCTTTAACCTTAAAGCCGATTTATAGTGTCAGATCTTATTTATCGCCAAGACAAGTATGATAATATTCATGAGAAAAGCAATATGCCATTACAAAATCTGTAACTAATAATTAATATAATTATATTTTTATTCAGTTGCAAGTTACAGGTATTAACTGCCATGTTATTGAAAATCTTTCCTGCGATGGAGAAAAATGATCATTATAATATTGAAAGATTATTGACCATTTAACCACCCAAGCAATGGAAGAAAACGTATATCTCCAAGAAAACCAACTTTTATTTCAACAGGATGGAGCGGGTATCCATTATTATGCACAAGTACGCTGTTTCTCAAATGCCCATTTTCCAGGACAATGAATAGGTAGAAGTCCCATCGAATTGCCTGCTAGGTCGCCCGACCTAACCCCTTGGGATTTCTTTTTGTCGGGCCACTTAAAGTATGCTACACCACCTGAATCTCTTCAAATGCTTCGAGAACGAATCGTCGCAGAGGCCGTTTGATTACGTCAGGAATGTTGAAACACGTTAGACAAGCTTTTAAAAATCGATTGTACTCTTGTATGGAAGAAGTTGGTGGTGGACATTTTGAGCAACACATTCGTTAAATTGAATTATTTTGTCATAATCACTTTTTTTTCTTTTCACAGTAATCTAGGAAGGGTTCTCAAAAACAAATCGCTAAAAATTGAAAAAAAAAAACGTGATTGCATACAGAATGAACGCCGATTCAAAATGATGTGTCACTTGACTCCTCCTGCGGTTTAAATTTCTTGAAGGAAAAATGTAAGAAAAAATTTGGTTCACTTCAAATTAATTGACCTGTTTTAAAATTTTTTCCACACTTGGATGAAACCAGACATTTTAGAGGGTGCAAATTTTAGTTGGGAGACTTTGTATAGACAAACATAGTTTATTAGGCAAATAAAGCGATAATTCAACAGGTTTTTTAAAGCCAGAGTTAATCAAAAAAAATTTAGACGCTTCTGAAGTTTTCTTTGTTCGGTTGTTCCTAGATTTGTGATTTTTTTTATGTAGAAAGTGTAGGGGTAACTGTTTCCTCAGGTTCGAACATCGCGATTATTTGAACACTACAGTCAGTCATGGTAGATGACCGCACCTACTATATCAAGACTGGCAGAATTCGCGCTAAAACCAACGACACTGCAGTACATTGTGTAAACTGTGAACGGTTGAAATTCGTATTTTTTACGATATAAAAAGGTAAGGAAAACGTAATTGATATATCTATTGGGATGGTATATTTTCCTAAGTATGTGGTGATATAAATATAGCATCCATTTAATTTATATTGATATAATCCTCTAAATTTTCTTTCGCGCTGTTTTGTTGAGGTTAAACCCACAAACGCGAGGTAAAATAGTCCCAGGGTCCGTTTTACCTCACGAAGGTCATTGAATTTCCATTCAAAATGGGTTTAAAAACAGTCTTGTTATTATAATCAATAGGTGACTAATTTTCACTTTTCTAGACTTTAAGAACGGTTCGCACTTACGTCCAAAAAAACAAAATTGAAATCGGTAAGCTATGAATATAGCAGGACGTGCGCTATGGACTACCTTACAAAACAGCTGCCAGGTAGTATAATTTGCCGGTATCAACTTTGAAGTGTAGAGCAAAGGGAAATAACAAACTTGTGAGTACCCGCCTAAGAAATATTGACACCTCTATGTTATTGTACCACAATATGTTTGTCAAATAATTACATAATCTACAAGTTTCGTTTGATATCTTAGGCTGTTTGAGGTGCAAAGATCGTAGGGAGGGATACAACAACCCTATCAAAGAACAATGCAAGTTCATTAGGGCATTACGCCTTGGAGATGTAAGTCCGTTTATTCGGATTAACAAAAAGATATTTGACAAATGGCATTTCACCTTGCTGCAAAGAATATAATTTCTAACAGGTCTAATATAGCTAAGCGAGCTGCAGGCTTATCTTGCTTTACAAGATTTTTCCTTGGGCATCTTGAGGTTCCGTTTCGGACACCTAATACACTATCTCCAGCGAGAGCTCGTGGGTTTAATAAAGAAGCTGTGGCCAAGCTCTTTGAAGCTTCAGATAATTGCACTCAACCCAATGGAATCATTGATCCTTTAAGAATCTTTAACATAGATGAAAGTGGCATCCAAACAGTATCAAGGAAACTATCGAAAGTTATTGCTAGAAGGTGGCAAACATGTAGGAGCATTTACCAGTGCAGAACGCGGGCAACATATTACGCCAATGCTCTGTCAGCGCATGAGGACTATGATTTTGCACGGAAATGGAGCGATGAGTTGCTACTAGAATGTCTTAAATATCTCCAGAAGCATGTCCTCTGCGACAGTGAAAACAAAGTTCTTTTGATCTTGGACGGGCATCCAAGTCACAAAAGTGTTGAAGCTATTGAATACTGCAGGCAACATGGAATTATCATTTATCACCTTCTATGACGAAGGAGTAGGTCTATGAATGAAGGTTAATCCTGGAGAAATTGTGATCTTATACAATGTCAGCCATTTATTCGGAAAAGCTTATCGAAGGTGTGCCACGATGAACAATGCTTTGAGCTGTTTCGTGAAAATGGGCATATGGTTCTTCAATTCGAATATTTCCCTGACAGGGGATTTTCAACCTGACGCCACCACTGACAGGCCAATGGAACAAACTGGTAACCTGAAAGAATGCATTTCCTCTGAACTAGGTAAAAAAGAATTCGTGATTTCGATTAATGCTATGAGTTTTTTTCAAAATGTAGCAAGCATTTTCAGTGGGCTTTGTGGAGCTCAGGAAAAGGAAATGCGAACAGAATGGGCAGATCTGTTGAAGAAAGAAGAATTTTCTGAAGCAGGTAGGTAATTAGCAAAAAAAACTTTTTTTTAATCAAATCTAAGGGTACCTACACATTACACATATACATACATATCGACTCATACAAGACATTTCAACATCATACGATGAAGTAGACGACGACTGGCAACCAAGTGATCGCTCAACATCATGCCACGACGACTGGAAACCAAGTGGTCGCTTGTCAGATGAAGTAAGACGATCATTGAAGGCTTCACACCCCCTCCACTATTTCTGTAACGCCGTTCATTGTGCATTTGTCTTCCGTATATTTATACCGAGATGGCGCCAGGCATGTTCTCTTATTCAAAAAACCATACAGCTTTGGCTTTGCCACTACTGGGATAATTGAGAGCAGTCGATAATTTTTACAATCTGATTTATTGCCTTTCTTATACACAGGTATTCATCTGGCATACTTAAGCTTTTTCGGAAACACATTTTCCTGTTGACATTGATTTATAATTATCGCCAATATTTTGGCAATTAAAGGAGTTATATCTTTTAGGAGCACTCAGTAAGTGGTGGACGTGCCGCCACCTAGTTGCGAAACCAAGTAGTATGCTGTCACGCCAGCTCCAAATAACACAAAGTGTTAAAAAAATAGAGACTGGATACAGCTAACTAACAATTTAGAAAATTGTCAGCCCTGGCCCATTTCTACCCCAATATAGGGACAAAGTATGTAAGACTCGATGCATTTTCGCAACAATTAGTACCGTAGACCGGTTTCGCTCTCATTAGAGCTCTTCAGTACGGCATACTAATTGCAGCAAAAATGCACCAAAAGTAACACGGCTATCGTATAGCCAGTCTTAAAATACTCAGTAAGTGCTATTTATTAGTAAAAACGCTAGACCTATCATAATTCTTTATATGTGCCCAAAATGTGAAAAGTTGCAAAACAATTGAAATAACTCGAAAACGATGAACGTTTAAATTTTTTTCCTACAAACATGCATTAAAATTTGATAAAATGCAAAAATGCAATTATATAAGGGGGTTCGAAAAAAAAAAGAAAATTTGTACCAACAACTTATGAGCTACCTGTGCTTGTCAACATAATTTTTTTGATGCAGCTCAATATATATATATATATATATATATATATATATATATATATATATATATATATATATATATATATATATATATATATATATATATATATATATATATATATAATTTACGTATACGTTTCTTTGAAGAAATCGATTTAAAAGTCGCGGTCTCCTCAGAGCTCGTTTTCACTACAATTTATAGACGATTACATCATAAACTCTATAACTAAAACTACTGCCAAAGCATCAGAGAAAGGGTCTATTTAAAATGAATTTTCTGGAAATATTTTAGTAAAATAAAGGACAATGACGGTTGATACAGAAACTTAAAAGTGTTTGTAAAAGACTCATTTTGCTACATTTTCTCTACATAACCCGTATTCGTTTCAGGTTCTTTGCCTAAATGTTGCCAACTCCGAAGTTTCAAATCGCCTTAAGCCAATTAATTTAGATATATTTTGATGATTACCGATATAATGCACTGATGAGCTCAAATAAGAGCGAAACTAGTACGTGCTTCCAGGAATAATCTTAATATATCTATTACTTCCATATCGTCACATGTGGAAGTATCGCATAGGCCACAACAATTTCAAAACGTTTTTTTCGCTTAAACGTCGTAAAAAGTATCAAAACATATAGAAAATATGATTTGAGAACCAAAAATTTTATTGTCTGTCGGTCTGTATGTCTGTCGGTCTGTATGTCTGTCTGTTTGTAGCCATGATAACTTTAGAACCAATTGAAATATCGTCTTCAAATTTGGCATACAGTTAGCATTTGACAAACGAACGGTTCGGCTTCTTTTTGGATAAAATCGCTTTAGCCGGTAGGGGATGAATGGGGGATGATTTGGTGGAAATTTACATTTTTTCGTTAAAACTTGACTAACACAACGTTTTAGGGTTTACTTATTAGAAAAGTTTTAATTTCATCAAACATCTGGTATTCTGTGCTGAAATTCAATTAGGGGTTAAATGTGTGGGGTGGAATATTGTTGACAAAAATTTCGAATTTTTTTTGTTTTGATAAAACGCCGTAAAAAGTCTCAAAACATATAGGAAGCTTGATTCTGGAACGAAAATATTTTTTCTGTCGGTCTGCCGGTCACTCGGTCTGTCGGTATGTTGGCATGTACGTCTGTATGTTAATAGGCGCAATAACTTTCGAACGAATTGAGATATCATCTTCAAATTTGGTATCCAGTTAGCACGCGAGAAATGAACGCTTCGAATTGTTTTTTTGGGAAGATCCTTTCAGGGACTATGGAATAAAAAAGCATTGACTTGGTGACAGTTAACACTTTTTCAATAAAACTCGAGTAACATAACGTTTCAAAAGTATATGGGTACAGAAATACAAATATCTTCTTTGTGGTCAAGTCATGGGCCCTAAATTAATTCCATGAGAATGTCTTTCTGGGTGATTAAATTATCACAGCTATGTGGAATTTATGATTCAATTTGCAGCACTATTTTTATATTATTAGTATATTTCATTATAGGAATGTACAGAGTGGTAGGGCTGATGATTTTAAAATGTCTTTAGTGGTTGTACGGCGGCACCTGACATACAGAATTTGCACCGGAGCCGTCTTAACAACAAAGTTCCTCGTTGCGTCCTAGATGTCAGCAGCTATATATATATATATATATATATATATATATATATATATATATATATATATATATATATATATATATATGTATATATATACATATAAAAATTGAAACTGACCCTAGGTGTGGGTTCTAGGATGCCTAGTTCGCGTTCATTTGAAGCAATGTTTTCAAAATTTAAAAGTTGGGATCTCTTAATTAGTGATTTTTTTAAGAAAATTTACTAAAAGGCAATTATTGACAATTATTCAACGCTCTAAAGTTACAACTATTGTTAATTACTTAAACATTTTATATTGAACGACTCGTATGACACCGTCATCGATGAAAATAAGGTAACAAAATAATATTTCAAAAGTTAAATTGTGATATAACAATGAAACGAGATCGACATTTAGGCAAGAATAACATAAAACGACAAATAGCTATAGTTTTTAAAATGAAATAATTAGATAAAGGGTTGGCACTTAATGTGAAAAAATGTACGTGTTTTTGTGAATCCGTATTTCCTGTGGATATGTATGGAATTCAGGTATGGTTATTTAACGAAGCCTCGGAACATCATTAAAATTACCAGTTCTGGTGGGTTTAAAAGTAATTTCCGTCTCTGATTCAAAATAAAATTTACAAAACATGTAAATACACTCATATTTAGAAGCAGCGCGCAAGATTAAACCTGATTTAACTAATTGTCACTGCGCGTTAATCCGCATGCTAAATTTTATTTACTATTCGGCTTTTAGTATACAGATCAGCATTTCTCAAAAGTTTCGTGTACCGTACACCTACAAGTATGCGGACACTACAGAAATATAGGATTTATTTGTTTAGGTAAATCAATTATAGCAACAATATTTTGGAAAACTTCAAATGATATATACAGGGTCACTAAAAAGTATGGAAAGGCACTTGTATTTCCTGAGAGATTCGTTATTTAGTAAAAATGCTTTTACGGAAGTTTTTCAACTAATTTTTATCTATAACAATTTTTCCTAGCGTAACCAACTTTGTTGCCATGGCCACTAATTTTTGTTTAAATGATGGAATATGATTTTTTTGTATTTTCGGAAAGAAGGTATCTTTTTTAATACGGCAATATATGATTGCAATCGGGTTTTATTAGAACAAAAAAAAAAGAGAAACATTGATGTTAATTCTAAAGGAAGTGAGAAAACAAAAATAAAATAGCAATAATAATAATTATTATTATTATTAACTAATTATTATTAACTAATTAAATTAAATAAACTAATTAAATGTTTAAAATTTTGTCCATTACTATTAATACACAATTGAATTTGCGCTTCATATGAATTTATTACATTAGTTGAGCTGGAGTGCACAATCCGTTTTGTTTCGCCAATAAGTATAGCTGTTAGGTTTTTCAGATTTAATGGCCTGTCTTTGTATACAACATTTTTCAAGCGACCTCTAAAAAAAAAATCACAAGGCGTCAGATCATGGGAGCGAGTAGGCCGCTGAACAGTACCACGGCGCCTAAACCACTTTTTGGCAAAAACTGCGCCTAAATATTGCCGCACGCATCTCCCAAAATGGCTGCGAGCTTCATCTTGCTGGAACCAAACTTAACTGAGCCCATTGCAACCACAGCGGGTAAAATTAAATATTTTACAAATGTTATATTATCCTCAATAAAGAAAGGACCAATAATACTGCTTTCTAGTACACCAGCCCACACAAAACTTTTTTGTGGTCGCTGGGTGTGAGCCTCCCGCATCCAATGTGGATTTTCCCGAGACCTGTAACAATAATTTTGTTTATCAACAAATCCATGCTGTGTAAAAGTACTAAGAGAAGATTTGAACCTGTGATGAGCACTGATAAGTACACTTTGAGAACTCAAATCACCATAACACACTTTAAAAAAACCCGAGGATCATTTCACTAGCCTAGTTATCGTCATCAGAGGAGGAAAAATTCCGAGTTTTTCATCCACTTCACCCAAAATCCTAAGCCTATCATCAATCTGTCCTGCAACTTGTTTAGAGTCACTGGTTTGCTCTTTTAGTAATGGAATTATCATTTAGCAAACTTGTAAAATGTAGAAATGCTGTTTGCTCGGGTGGTTATTTTTTGTGAGAGTGCTCCGCGTGAATGCTAGGTCTCATTGTAGAGGGAGCCACCCTTGTTATTACAGAACTGCATATGTTCTATAGCTAATGGACTGTATGAGGTGTTGCAGGGAACTCTCTTCTCCATTCTTATTGACTAGGTACTTAAGCAAATACAACAACTTATTTCAGCAGCATCAATAGTGTATTTTCCAACGTTCTTATTTCACAAATCAATTTAAATATTACGTATCTTAGAAGGTAGACAATATTAAATATGTAGTTTTTAATATACTCACAGGGAAAGCATTGCCTGTAGCTTTAAATAATTAGTGGTGAGCAAAAATTAAACGTCTATAATATAATTTATTCCAAGCTATACATAGTACAAAAAGTCTAAACGCATATAGTGCGTTATGATAGCGAATTTTCGAAAAATGTTTTTAGTGGCAAATATGTCTTTTTTAATGAAAGACATCTCTGGTGAAAAGTATAACCGCTATAGTAGAAACAATGTGCCATAACTCATAAAAACAACTGTATTGTATGAAAAAGTACAAAAATGTTACGAAAATAATCTTAAAATATTCCCGAAAAAACCGGTCAGATTTTCCAGGCCAAAGAACCTCTTCAAGCTATTTATACATCTGCCAAGACATAATTATTCACAAAAAGTTTTTTGACCAAAATTAAAAAAAAAGATTTTACATGGAAATTTGCAATTTCTTTCACGAAAGTTAGGATTTTTTTTGACAAAAATTGACTTAAGTAGGGAATGTTACATAAAAATTATATTAAAAAAAATTGCAAAACAATTATATTTAAAAAAAATTGAAAAACAATTTTTTTCACAAAAATTAAAAAAGATTTTCTTTAATGCCTTAATAAAATTTATGTTAAAACTACCTACATGTTTTTTACACGAAAATTTGCTGAAAAAAATACAAAATATAAATTATATAGGTACCTACTTAATCTAGAATTTAACTTTTCCCAGAAATTTCTACCAGTGTAAGTAAACTCAAACATAAGCAAAAAATACTTATTAAAATATTTTTGTTACAAGCTGTCGGAAATAAGAACGTTATTTAATTCTGTCATTTTGAAGTTTGGTTTGACATTTGTGAAAACAATTTATCGACTATTAAGATTATTAAAATTTAGACAGAGATATTCCTAACAAATCAATTATTACCATATCTTTCCTCACCTTTCTTGGACCAAAGTTACTTTATTGTTTTAATATTTTTCGTAGAAAATTCTCTAAATAATCACAAAATCTGAACACCTATTAGAATTGACTGAAAAACTGTAAAAATATTTTTTAAACTGATCCCTACATGAATCCCTACGCATACCATGGTATGCGATTATAAATGTAAATATTTCCTAAACTAGAGTCTTTAGGTATAGGAAGTGTTTTACAAAAGTTGAAGCAGAAGGCATGCCCTTCACTTCTGAAACAAAATACAGGCTGTTATGTTTGAAAAAATTGAGTTACGGCAGTTTGTACTTTTTCAAAATGAGTCACTATTTGAGGATGTCTTGTACATGTCATCTCAAGTTTTTGACTAATAATATAAACGAAAACTTTCCTAGATGCCTCATTTTCATGGAACTTCGCTATATATTGATAAAAATGCCCTATCAAAATTTTTGATATGCCCTAACCACATGAAAGGTTACAAAACAATTAAAATAACACGAAAAAGATGATACAAACATGCATTATAATTCTATGGGTTTATTCTGTCATCCCAGATAATGTTTAAGATACCTAGACACAAAAAAAAGGTCTGCAAAAGGTGAGCTCCGCTGAAAAAGACAATAACGATAAGGATAAAGATATAGATGTGAAGTGGGCTGAGACTTGTTTAGTGTGTGCGGAGTTTCGGAAAAACGAAAAGTGACTTCGATGTTTTTTGTTGCAATTGCGCACATAGAGCCTGCGCCAATACGAAAAAATGCTTACGCGTAAATTTTGTATTTAGGAAGATATTGGGGCTATAAGGGCCATATGTCACTAATACTCCAACTTCCTTGAGGTAATCATAGAATTTTATGCAATCTAAAAAAACATTTTTATGAAGTAGTTCATGAAAGGCAAAGCTTATCTATCTCTAAGACACCATAAACCTAATTGCTGTGCCACAAGAGAAGGGTTTACTCGCTTCTTAAATAGTTGGAGTTTATATGCCTTCGAAAATATGTCTGCTAGGGGGAATTAAAAAGTGTAGATGCTCAGAATGCGGATTCAAGTTGGGCAATTTGACCCTTAAAGCGTGCGCTTTTTAACCAAAGCAGGTTTGATGATTGAAGGTCGCAAGCGATGGTACTAACCAAGCAACTTCCAAGAAGCAATATGGTTGGTAATATTGAGAGCAGAGGTACATATCTCCAACATTTCCCGTGTAGTCTAGAGAAGTGAAAGTGACTTTGTTAGATAAATCTACTATAAGGCAAAGCGAACAGACCGATTCTGAATATAATCTAAAAGCAACAAGGTTGTCCTTGGCGCAGTACTCCAGACACGAGAACAATATTTCAACTTTGGACATATATGTGCTTTATATATCATAAGCAACTGCTCTAATGAAAACAAACTTTCAATCAGAAACATAAACCCAAGCTTGTTGCTGCTGCTTTTGCAATATTAGAAACATTTAAATATCTTTCGCAACAGTTATGCACAAAGTAGTGGCTAGTGGTTCTACGGAGGCACCTAACGTACAGAATTTGCACCAGAGCCGTCTTAATAACAAACTTCCTTGTTGCGTCCTAGATGTCAAAATTTTTGGACACTATTTTGCTAGTCATCTGATTGTCTGGGCCCTGCAGTTCACTCTTTCTAGAGAAAAGACAATTTTGTGTTTTTGAGGCATTAAAAATAACCAGATTGGCAGAGCCCCAGCTCAGAATCTTAGACAGGTCATTATTTATGGAAATGGTTACTTTGACTTTCATTGATAAGTAGCCAAACGCAGATACTGGGCGAGTCCATGATAACGTGCTGTGAGGTTGGTTTTCAACATAAAGTCATTTATATGCAAAAGAAAAAGTGTGGAATATTTACATTAATTTTAAATTAATTGATCTCTGGGGATACAGTAGAAAATTACATGTAATGAGCTCTCCTTCAGAAAAGTAGATATTCCTAGGCATAGTTTCAATGGCAATGCGTTTGATAGAAGTTTATTGAGGAGTTCCGCATCCATTAGCTGATCAAATGCTGCAGAACCATATAAATTCATACATACATCCATGTATTGATCACTTTCTCCAAATTTTTTGAGAGTATAACTTCAAAGATGGGTAACGTATGTCAGAATATCACCAGTAGACCAGTTTTGACGACTGACGATCACTTCGGATGCTTGATTCTTACAGGAATTTCATAAGGTCTATATTGATAACTTTTTCAACAACTTTAAACAAAACTGGCATAATGGAATTTGGTCGATGGCTCCCCACCTTGCAACGTTCTTCCTTTTTACGGACAGGTTGATTTCGAGCTTGTCTTCTTATAGGGCATCAAAATGAGGCGACATAACATTACAGTCAGTTCAGGAGCACACATCTTAAGAATTATTGCTGGGATTCCATAGTGGCCTGATGCCATTTTGATGTCTAAATTTTCCAATATGTGCTATAACCACATCAAAAACAAAGTCCTCTCAAACTCCAACGGCAGCAAAAGCTTCTGGACTCTTGCGAAATCTATTGGGAATATTTTCTGCAAAAACACGTTCCCACCTCTTGTTTCAGGGGATGAAATTGTTTCTACCGCCCTGGGCAAGGTCGAACTTTTTGCCTCGTTGTTCGCCGGCAATTCTACTCTCAACCCATCTCCAAATGTTCAACCGCTAACAGTCCCCAATATCGCGCATAAAATGACGGCTATCATTTTCAAAACTAAAAAGGTACGAAAGTTGATCTCTTCTCTTAATGGCAGGAAAGCCTCTGGCCTTGACGAGATCCCAGCAATTGCTTTCAAAAAAATGCGCACCAGAACTTGCTCCTGTCCTGACTCTTCTGTTTCAGACATCTTACAATAGAGACATATTCCCTAGTAACTGGAAAACTGCTCCAGTACAATCGGTCCACAAGAAAGGATCCAAAGCGCCTCCTAGCAACTACATGCCTATTTCTCCCATTTCAGTCGTCTCTAAACTGATGGAAAAGTATATAAACAACGAATTACTAAAATTTCTTGAAAAACACAGTCTAATCCACGACAGGCAGTATGGATTCCGTCAGCGCAGATCAACTGCTGACCTCCTTTCTTTGTCACCCATTTTTGGAACAAGTCTATGGAACTACACGGTGTATCCCAGATTGTCGCTCTAGACATATCCAAAGCATTCAACCAGGTCTGGCACGCAGCGCTGTTTAATAAACTTCCGAAGTATGGCCTATCATCAAAACTCTGTACCGGGACGGCAAATTTCCTCTCCAACCGGATCATTTCTGTTGTCATGAATGGCTATTCCTCTAAACTGTATCCAATTAATGCAGGAGTTCCTCAAGGTTCAGCTTTAGCCCCTACTTTGTTTCTTCTCCACATCAATGACCGCCTCTCTAGCACATCAAACCTAGTTCACAGCACGGCAGCGCCCTTCACTCAAATATACAATATTCTAAGCCTGTCTCTTTAGTCCAATTAAATGAGGATCGCAGACTCATGGAGGGTTCTGTCTCTGTGGATCTCCAAAAAATATTAGACTGGGGAAGTAGAAATCTTGTACAATTTAACCCCACCAAATCTCAGTTTTGCTTTCTATCTCATTCTTGTGATAGGTCTAGGGCTGGGGTATCTCTTGATACACCAGCCTTAGACCCATCACAATGAACAACCAAGTTATTTAAAGTAATGAGTCCTTTTCACTTGTTGGCGTTTCTATGGATCGAAATCTCAATTGGCACCAACATGTCACATCAATTGCAGAAACGGCTGCTAAGAAATTAGGTTTCCTCTTCCGGGCTCGCAAATACTTTTCGTCAGCTAATCTCTATACCTTATATACTTTACAAATAGGGCCAAACCTTGAATACTGCTCCCACATCTGGGGCGCCGCTGTCGCTTCTACACTCGCTATCCTGGACTCCATTCATAAGAGAGCTATACGTCTCATCGGTGACCCTACCTCACCCAAAGGCTGCCATCCCTTGCACAGCAACGTGCCGTTGGTGGCCTCTCTTTCTTTTATAGATATCTGAACATTCACTGCTCAGAGGAGCTTTCTTCCATAATTCCTGCACCTGCTGCCGCCAACAGATCTACCAGAGGAACAGAGCGAATGCACCCTTTTACTGTCCAGGTCACCAGACATAGAACATCTTGGTTTGCCCGCTCTTTTGTCCCGAGGACTCCCAAGTTGTGGAATTCTTTGCTGGCACATGTTTTTCCTTATCCTCCGAACCTCCAAACCTTCAAGTCCAGAATTAATAAGTTACCTCTTTCCCCCTTGTCGGCACCCTCGGTACGAAAGTATTTACGCGCTAAGCCCCCGTAATGTGTTGTTGAAATATGAAAAAAATAACAGTACGATGTCTAAAAAATATTTCTTCAATTTTTGATTTTACAGCTGGAATAGTCGTTGGAATAGTCAACAGAATACTTGTTAGGTGATTGCACGGGTCAGTTCTGCAAAATCACAAATATCTTGTAGGGCTGACCCAAAAATCCCAGAACATAAGTAAAATATCTCCCAAAAAGATACTAGACTACATAAAAAGTCGGAACTTTGTGTGCAACTATGAGAATACTGAGTCAAGCACAAAAGACCCTTTGGGGTCCCAGCGCTGATAGGCCAAAAGTCTATAAGACTCATTAAAAAATCTATAATCTACAATCTTAGTATACTTATTTTTTTCGTCTTACTTTGATTTCATCGTTTCACTACAACGCAAGCAATCTGTTGCCAGATGCCTTCAATCTTACAGTATTTGTCGCCAATTTTATATGTATGAAACTACCTATCAATATTTTTGATTCACTGTGCATTTTTACTTTACGTAAAAGGTCTACTGATATTATCAGTTTACCAATATTCTTCCAGTAGTTCTTTGCTCTCAATGCCTCAATGCAACTAATTTAGTTTAGAGAAACAAGAATGCACTACAAATAGCACACTATTTCGTAATATAGTATATTTATCTGTAGAATCCTGAAGCAAGAGTAACTGGATTTAGAGTGTCTGGTCATCAGACACGAGATGAATCACTCTATCAAACCGACTGGACAGCTGACAGTTCTCTCTGCTCTACAACACAGCACAGAAAGGTGTGATAGAGATCCACAATCATTCTTATAACTACAATGTTTCCTTCCTGAAAAGCACACAGAATGAAATATACAGATACAATCCAATTGCATTGTTCTGACAAATCACACGTCATTTCTGTAAATTTCGTATAAGATGCTCATGATGGTTTACTCGACTTGCTCTAATATTTCTTGTTTGTTTCTATACAGCTGCAATTATTTAAACGTTTGCCTATCTTAGACAATTTATATAAACAAGTTACGAAAATGCGAGGGAAGATTATAATGAAATATACACGCCATGAAACAAAAGCGTTGTCACGACAATTGTTTACTGTCAAATTATTGCATACAGATGCAACTTTATATATAGTCTTTATACAGATAAAGACTATATGTAAAGTTGTGTGTAACTTAATTCATCTTTGGATTTCGTGCTAGAATGAATTAACTTTAAGCCAGAGAGAAGAAAAGACAAGAAGCGCTGCGAGCTAATGGGTCTTTTGTACATGACTGTTTTCTTTCTAATAGTTGTTCAAAAAGTACAGAAATTTTATTTAGCCTACTACCTTCTTCGGAGCTATTTTACTCGTTGACTGTTTTTTTCTTCTTCTAATAGTTGTTCAAAAAGTACAGAAATTTTATGTAGCCTACTACCTTCTTCGGAGCTATTTTTTTAACCCATTCAGCCATTCAAGTTATTTGAGCCTTTTGCAGAACTGAGCCATGCAGTCGCATAGCTAATCTTCTGTTGCTTCTGCTGCTTTACTGTAGTATCTGCGGTTCTCACTGTCCACCTAACCAATCTTCATAAGCTGGTACGTTACTGGGGAGTGTCCTGTAAAAATCGTTCTGGTTATTCTCGATCCGTTCCTGTTCAATTACAGAAAGAGTCCAGGTTTTATTGTTAATATGGTGATAAACCGTTTCTCTTTCCTTAAGCCTGGCGTTTTCTTCTAGTATGGCAGCATTTGGTTTCTCTCCCAAGTAACAAGTTCATTTCTCACATGGACTTTGTTGATCCACAATATGCCTCCGGACCATAGAATGATGTTATTGCTGTCCTTTCTACAAGACTATCTGCTTCATCATTTCCTTAAATGCTTTGATATCCTGCTACCCATATAAAAGGTTTATTGTTGTTCGTAGCCAGTTGATTCAACGACTTTTCATACTCCCATGTCAGTTTAAACTCGATTTTGAAAGGTCTCAAAGTTTTTAATACTGCCTGACTCTCCGAAAGGATGTAGATCTCCCTATTTTTATTTTTTGTTTACACTGCTAGATAGAGGGATTATAGCAATTTCTGCTTGAAAGATCACGGAAGTTTTTTCTGGGGACTTCCTGCTCTCTATATTTGTTATAACCCGTCTGGGTACCACACGCTGTGTGTCATCCTTTCACTGTCTCTGTACCATGCCTGGGGATTACTTATGACCACGTCAAATGGTACTCTGAAGTCCAGTTTAGCTGCTATTGATCTGTTGGTTTGGATAGTGACTCCAATGAGATGATTTCCAGGATCTTCTAGTGGCCCAGTCTCTTGGTTTAAATTTGTCTGCTTACAGACAGACAAAAAAAATTCGTCTTCAAATCATGTTTTTTATATGTTTTGACACTTTTTATGGCGTTTAAGGGAAAACAATTTTTGAAATTTCTTTCACCGATACCATACTTCTACACGTATTGACGATGTGGAATTAATATATATATATATATATATATATATATATATATATATATATATATATATATATATATATATATATATATATATATAGATATATATAACATGTTTATATGTAATGTAAAATGTCAGAATTTTTGTGCTAACGAATTAAAGAATTATGTTTTTTAAGAAGGTTTGGTTGAAATAAAGAGAAATGTTGAGTGGATCGTGAAGATAAATCTTTGTAACAAATATAGAAATGTTTGTGGAAAAAGGAAGGGAAGAAAAAACAAGATTGAGCAAGGTTCAGAAAGTGACATTAAATAAATTTGTTTTGTCAGTGTGACTATTTGAGGATTTTGACAAAATTATGTTAATACAAGCACAAGCACACAGCTTTTTTGTTCGATACTTCTCTATAAGCGAATTTTCTTAATGAAAATTCACTTAAAACTAAAAATGGCACCTCAATTTTTTTAGATAATTGATCACCATAAAACGCGCAACTTTGCCTCAATTTAACCATCCTCGTATCTTTTATGGTTTACAAGATCCCAATGGTGAGACTAGAATTTGAACTACTCTGCATATATAGCGTTTTTAGTCGGGAATTTACACGATACAAATTTCAGGAACCACTCAACCATTTTTTTCTGAAGCTTTACACATATAACAAACAGAATCCTGTCTATTTAAGAAAAATATTGCGACCGTTCTGTCACTTCCGCTTAAACCGAAAGTTAACACACTTTTCGTTATGTTTAATTGGATACCCACGTTTTTAGTGAATTTTTATTTTAAAAAATTCTCTAATAGAGGTATCGATGGTGAGACTTTGCAAAAATTTTTGCAAATGAGCGCAAACTAGGACCCCTAGAACCCATATCCGGGGTCAGTTTGAATTTTTATATGTTTATATATATATATATATATATATATATATATATATATATATATATATATATATATATATATATATATATATATATATATATATATATATATATATATTGATATAGTAAGTTATGCACAGACTTTCGAAGCCCTCACGTTTGGTGCCAATGTTATTTTTTTTTGTAATAAGTTATGGATTTTAAATTTAATTTAATATATAGAATTGATATATATATATTTAGTTTTTTTTTGTTATATTTTAGGTATCTTAGCTTTTAACTTTTATTTTCCTGTAAAGTTTAGTGAAATGTGTTGTAAATGTTGTTATTATGAAATATATGTATTTGTGTATGTAACTTACACCTGGATGTACTCAATGTATTTTTATTTATTTTTTTACCTGTTTAACACACAGAAAACAACCAATCACATATATGAACTGCCTCTCACCTCAGGGTGCTTAGTAAGCAAATGGGTTCAAGTCCCCTTTGGTTTTTTTATTTTTTTGTAATTTCGAAATATTCTGCCCTATCTAATTTCAGTTCTTTCCTCCCAAATACTCATATATGTATAAAAGAAAACAAAATAAGGCAAAGGTTTCAAATGATCACAGAATTTAAATATTTATTAACTTAACATATATGACAAAAACCTAAACCTTATGTATTACTTATACCTATTTGAATTTTACACTATAAAAGGGAACGAAAGAAAATAAAATAAATTTTAACGGTACCGACACCTATTGGTGTTTATATTAATTCCACTGTATTGTGGCACTTAGTCAATAGACACAGAGTTCCACGCTGACTATTAGTTCTAGCCAAAAGATCCCCTGCCTCTATAAGTATTCAGACTGCTGCTGCCTCTGCTGCCTCTCCTGTATTTGCTGAGTCGGACTATCGGATCAGCGACCCTCTAGATTTTTGCATCCTCTAGACTAAAATTTCTCCTCTTGCTACTATCCCTTTTCAAACCCCTTCTATCTAATTTCTCAAACTATATCCTTATTACCAAAAATTCCCATCTAATAATTTAATGACAATTTCAAAAACTTTTTTTCATCTCAAAAATGTTAATCTGATACTTTTATCAAATTTTTCCCCTCTGTTTATTATTTTTCATACGTAACCAGCGTAACCATTCAAAAAACTGTTATCTGCCTGCTTCAAATAAAATATCCTAACAAATTTTAACACAATAATCGTTTTTCATCATCTCCTCGGATACATACATACTTCTGATTGTTGTTAGTCAATGAGAGAATAATTAACCTAACTATAATTTTAGTGTCAGTTTGACGTCTGGCCTAAATAAAAAACAGCTGACTTAAACATAGGTTATGACATGACATTTCTTACAATTTAACACTCAAATTTTGACATCTTACTATTCTTAAAGCTAACAATATCCTTAATTCTAACAAACAATAACATCTTAAATTACATAACTGCTATCAAACAATAATACCTTAAACTATATAATTAAACTTGTCATACATTTACACTTGCCTTGCCTCCTTTCAACACATATATATCTGTAAAATTTAGTTTCTCCCTGCCTTACAGTGCAAAAACATTGCATACACCAAAGGTAAGTTGTTGTTTGTGTATATGTATATGTATATATGTATATGTGGCCCCCTTTAGTAACCATATTAAATCCCCAATAATAAATTTTTACTGCTTTAGAGGCTTGCCTTCTGAAGCTAGGAAAAATTTTTTATTCACGCTTTTAGTTTATAGCAATATAATCTTTTCCTCCCTTAATACACTTTTTTAGCATTTCAGAAACAGTCACTGCCATTCCTGTAAGAAGTTATGCTGTGTAATCAGAACTATCATCTGAGATTCAAGTGATCTAGCTGCGAACATGAGAAGTTATTATATTTACGTGTCAGATGCACTTATGCATGAGAGACATTATTGTGCTTATAAGCATGTTTAAAAAGATACTAGCGTGCCTACAATTTAGAGGAACACTAGCGTGCCTTTAATTGTTTTATAAGAACACCGCTGTGCCAATATTTTGTCAATTATGTTTTTGAAGACCACTGCTGTGCCCACAATTATTTTAAGAAAAATACTACTGTGTCTGCAAATTTCTGCTACTGTCGAATACTGATCCTGTTGTCATTATTGCTGCATGTTTGTTCCAGCTTCACAAGTGTTCAGTTCTTCGAAGTGTTTATGGCCTTTATTTAAAATAGTGCTTCGTTAGTTTACGTGCTTTTAATAAAATATGTGTCATGTCAGTGCTTTGTTCGTCTAGGATTTCTTCAACTTATATTCCTTTTTTTTAATGTCACGTTTGCCCAAGCAACGTTCGACTTAGTTATTAAGTTAGCATGTTGCATGCTATAAGAAATGCCATCAACATTAAATGAAAAATGTTGTTAATTGACTATGTCAAGGCTAAATTTAGTTTTAAGTATCCCCCCAAGTAAAGTAAGAAATTATCTCTTGCTTTTCAAATTCCTTGTTGTTTAACTTATCTCTTTATCATCATTATTTTTTCATTACCGAGTTCCCCTTTTCTCATTGCGTGTGTTCGTACGCGTGATAATGAACCGATTTCTATAACGACATGTTTGTATATACCCCCATATTTGGACTATTTTTTCTATTGCTGCTACCATTGTAAGTTTCTATATGTTTCTTTTTGATATTAGGTCCTTTTCTTTTTCAATTCGTTTTATTCTTCTGATACCCAACTTTTTTTCTTTTTATTAGTCTGAAACTACTGTTTATCAGTCAATATATGTTCCTTTTACTTGACTTTTTCATCTCATTCCCCTATATCTTGCAACTACTGTGCACATAATCATCTATATATATATTCTCATTATCTCAATATGCCCTCTATGGGTTTACATATTCACTGGTTAGCTTCTCCATCTATTAAATTCATTTCACTGTTCGTACATATATATTTTTGACTTTTCCCATTACTCCTTGATTCAGACGTCCTTATTTAGTTGTCTATCCTACTAAATGTTCCATAATTTTAACGAATTTTACATAATTGGCCTTGATATCTGTTTTCTTCATATATTTTTCTTTCTTTTTCCTCATTTGTTGGCAGCTCTGGTCCTCTTATCTTGGGTTTAAACTTGTCCCCACTACTTCGTTTGTTTCCGATCATATATGTCTTGTTTGACGTGCATTTCTACTGCTTGTTTGTCGTGAGATTCTTCCCCACGCTTAGCTGGTTACTAACGTTATCTACCTCGGTTTTGAATTTGCCTATACTCTTCTTTCATGCTTGACATTTGCTTTAAATTTTGAATTTTGGCGTGTTATTTGGTCGAACTAATTTTGGTTCAATTTATAGACTTAATCCAGGTCTGCAATTTTGAATTTAGATTGTTATTTCAAAAAATGTTGGTGAGTTTAAGGACTTCCCAGGTCATTCATCTCATTCTAGTTCATCAATTCTTTCTAGTGATACCATATTTTGTTACTGCTTCGTCTCCATATCCGTTATGTGGTCTTCTCCACTGCTTATTGTTTCCATTAGACTCTTCTGCCTGTCTTGCCTTGTATTCTATGCTAAAATCATCTCTGGAGGTATCCTTATTCCTCTGGCATTTATACCTATTCGTGCCATCGTTGCCATCCTTGTTTTCACGTCTATACCTCTCATTTCCTTTTCGTTTCCGTTTAAATTTGTCACCCTTATTCCTGATTTCTTCTAGGCTTGCTCGTTTCTTTTTATTGATTCTATTCCTCATACTCTGTCTCTCTGCTCTTGTCCATTTTTCAAAACATTCTTCTCTAAGTCTTTTATTTCCTATTTCCAGCTTTATATCTGGCTCTTCTTTTAGATTTTCCAAATTTCCATTCGTTTCTCTTAATTTCTCTTCCATTTCGGTTTCATATCTATTTCTTTTGTGTGTGCGCATCTTTCTGGGCCCTCTCATTCGCTGATTTTTTTCATTCACTCTCTCTATGATTTTATCCATCGGTTCATCATCATTTGCTCTGATTTTCTCTATTATTATCTTACGTACTACATCCATCTTTGTCTCTGCTTTGTTTTCAGACTTTCGTACTGCCTCGTCTTTCTCTTCCATTTCCATTTCTACATCTTTTTTCACTTCTTGTACACTTTTTCCAACTTTCTCTGTGATATTTCTATCTATATTATCCAATCTCTCAATCATCTGCCTCATATTCTGCTCTTGTTCAACAAATTTCTCAGTCATACTTTCTTTTATCTTGTTTATATTCTCCTCTTGTCTTTCGAACCTGTCATTCATATTTTCATTTATATCTTGCCTCATTTCATTCATATCTAGTTTCATGCTATACATGTCCCCTTTCATTTCTTTCTTACTTTTATTTATGTCTTGTTTTAGGCGATTTATGCTTTCATTCATATCTGTATTCATACTATTTATGCTGTGCATTAATTTCATCAACATTTCATTGTTATTGTCAGGTTTTTCTTTTGTCGTATTTGTGTCGTCTACCTTACCTAGATCGGGTGTCTGTTCTTCTATTGACGTTTCTCCTCCTGTTTGTACCATTCCTTCTGCTTGTTCTTCCACATTTTCACCAACTTCTTGATCATATCTTCTCTCCTGATCTATTTCCATACTTTCCTGCTGTTCATGTTCTCTTTCGTCTCCCCTGTCCTGTCTGTCCTTTGACGTGGTCATTTTTCTTCCCCTAGGCATTTTCTCGACTTCCTTATTATGTTTTGTTTATTTATTTATTTTTAATTTATTTTACTCGTGGACCTCGAAAGCCCCACGTTGGGCGCCAATTGATATAGTAAGTTATGCACAGACTTTCGAAGCCCTCACGTTTGGTGCCAATGTTATTTTTTTTGTAATAAGTTATGGATTTTAAATTTAATTTAATATATAGAATTGATATATATATATTTAGTTTTTTTTTGTTATATTTTAGGTATCTTAGCTTTTAACTTTTATTTTCCTGTAAAGTTTAGTGAAATGTGTTGTAAATGTTGTTATTATGAAATATATGTATTTGTGTATGTAACTTACACCTGGATGTACTCAATGTATTTTTATTTATTTTTTTACCTGTTTAACACACAGAAAACAACCAATCACATATATGAACTGCCTCTCACCTCAGGGTGCTTAGTAAGCAAATGGGTTCAAGTCCCCTTTGGTTTTTTTATTTTTTTGTAATTTCGAAATATTCTGCCCTATCTAATTTCAGTTCTTTCCTCCCAAATACTCATATATGTATAAAAGAAAACAAAATAAGGCAAAGGTTTCAAATGATCACAGAATTTAAATATTTATTAAATTAACATATATGACAAAAACCTAAACCTTATGTATTACTTATACCTATTTGAATTTTACACTATAAAAGGGAACGAAAGAAAATAAAATAAATTTTAACGGTACCGACACCTATTGGTGTTTATATTAATTCCACTGTATTGTGGCACTTAGTCAATAGACACAGAGTTCCACGCTGACTATCAGTTCTAGCCAAAAGATCCCCTGCCTCTATAAGTATTCAGACTGCTGCTGCCTCTGCTGCCTCTCCTGTATTTGCTGAGTCGGACTATCGGATCAGCGACCCTCTAGATTTTTGCATCCTCTAGACTAAAATTTCTCCTCTTGCTACTATCCCTTTTCAAACCCCTTCTATCTAATTTCTCAAACTATATCCTTATTACCAAAAATTCCCATCTAATAATTTAATGACAATTTCAAAAACTTTTTTTCATCTCAAAAATGTTAATCTGATACTTTTATCAAATTTTTCCCCTCTGTTTATTATTTTTCATACGTAACCAGCGTAACCATTCAAAAAACTGTTATCTGCCTGCTTCAAATAAAATATCCTAACAAATTTTAACACAATAATCGTTTTTCATCATCTCCTCGGATACATACATACTTCTGATTGTTGTTAGTCAATGAGAGAATAATTAACCTAACTATAATTTTAGTGTCAGTTTGACGTCTGACCTAAATAAAAAACAGCTGACTTAAACATAGGTTATGACATGACATTTCTTACAATTTAACACTCAAATTTTGACATCTTACTATTCTTAAAGCTAACAATATCCTTAATTCTAACAAACAATAACATCTTAAATTACATAACTGCTATCAAACAATAATACCTTAAACTATATAATTAAACTTGTCATACATTTACACTTGCCTTGCCTCCTTTCAACACATATATATCTGTAAAATTTAGTTTCTCCCTGCCTTACAGTGCAAAAACATTGCATACACCAAAGGTAAGTTGTTGTTTGTGTATATGTATGTGTATATATGTATATGTGGCCCCCTTTAGTAACCATATTAAATCCCCAATAATAAATTTTTACTGCTTTAGAGGCTTGCCTTCTGAAGCTAGGAAAAATTTTTTATTCACGCTTTTAGTTTATAGCAATATAATCTTTTCCTCCCTTAATACACTTTTTTAGCATTTCAGAAACAGTCACTGCCATTCCTGTAAGAAGTTATGCTGTGTAATCAGAACTATCATCTGAGATTCAAGTGATCTAGCTGCGAACATGAGAAGTTATTATATTTACGTGTCAGATGCACTTATGCATGAGAGACATTATTGTGCTTATAAGCATGTTTAAAAAGATACTAGCGTGCCTACAATTTAGAGGAACACTAGCGTGCCTTTAATTGTTTTATAAGAACACCGCTGTGCCAATATTTTGTCAATTATGTTTTTGAAGACCACTGCTGTGCCCACAATTATTTTAAGAAAAATACTACTGTGTCTGCAAATTTCTGCTACTGTCGAATACTGATCCTGTTGTCATTATTGCTGCATGTTTGTTCCAGCTTCACAAGTGTTCAGTTCTTCGAAGTGTTTATGGCCTTTATTTAAAATAGTGCTTCGTTAGTTTACGTGCTTTTAATAAAATATGTGTCATGTCAGTGCTTTGTTCGTCTAGGATTTCTTCAACTTATATTCCTTTTTTTTAATGTCACGTTTGCCCAAGCAACGTTCGACTTAGTTATTAAGTTAGCATGTTGCATGCTATAAGAAATGCCATCAACATTAAATGAAAAATGTTGTTAATTGACTATGTCAAGGCTAAATTTAGTTTTAAGTATCCCCCCAAGTAAAGTAAGAAATTATCTCTTGCTTTTCAAATTCCTTGTTGTTTAACTTATCTCTTTATCATCATTATTTTTTCATTACCGAGTTCCCCTTTTCTCATTGCGTGTGTTCGTACGCGTGATAATGAACCGATTTCTATAACGACATGTTTGTATATACCCCCATATTTGGACTATTTTTTCTATTGCTGCTACCATTGTAAGTTTCTATATGTTTCTTTTTGATATTAGGTCCTTTTCTTTTTCAATTCGTTTTATTCTTCTGATACCCAACTTTTTTTCTTTTTATTAGTCTGAAACTACTGTTTATCAGTCAATATATGTTCCTTTTACTTGACTTTTTCATCTCATTCCCCTATATCTTGCAACTACTGTGCACATAATCATCTATATATATATTCTCATTATCTCAATATGCCCTCTATGGGTTTACATATTCACTGGTTAGCTTCTCCATCTATTAAATTCATTTCACTGTTCGTACATATATATTTTTGACTTTTCCCATTACTCCTTGATTCAGACGTCCTTATTTAGTTGTCTATCCTACTAAATGTTCCATAATTTTAACGAATTTTACATAATTGGCCTTGATATCTGTTTTCTTCATATATTTTTCTTTCTTTTTCCTCATTTGTTGGCAGCTCTGGTCCTCTTATCTTGGGTTTAAACTTGTCCCCACTACTTCGTTTGTTTCCGATCATATATGTCTTGTTTGACGTGCATTTCTACTGCTTGTTTGTCGTGAGATTCTTCCCCACGCTTAGCTGGTTACTAACGTTATCTACCTCGGTTTTGAATTTGCCTATACTCTTCTTTCATGCTTGACATTTGCTTTAAATTTTGAATTTTGGCGTGTTATTTGGTCGAACTAATTTTGGTTCAATTTATAGACTTAATCCAGGTCTGCAATTTTGAATTTAGATTGTTATTTCAAAAAATGTTGGTGAGTTTAAGGACTTCCCAGGTCATTCATCTCATTCTAGTTCATCAATTCTTTCTAGTGATACCATATTTTGTTACTGCTTCGTCTCCATATCCGTTATGTGGTCTTCTCCACTGCTTATTGTTTCCATTAGACTCTTCTGCCTGTCTTGCCTTGTATTCTATGCTAAAATCATCTCTGGAGGTATCCTTATTCCTCTGGCATTTATACCTATTCGTGCCATCGTTGCCATCCTTGTTTTCACGTCTATACCTCTCATTTCCTTTTCGTTTCCGTTTAAATTTGTCACCCTTATTCCTGATTTCTTCTAGGCTTGCTCGTTTCTTTTTATTGATTCTATTCCTCATACTCTGTCTCTCTGCTCTTGTCCATTTTTCAAAACATTCTTCTCTAAGTCTTTTATTCCCTATTTCCAGCTTTATATCTGGCTCTTCTTTTAGATTTTCCAAATTTCCATTCGTTTCTCTTAATTTCTCTTCCATTTCGGTTTCATATCTATTTCTTTTGTGTGTGCGCATCTTTCTGGGCCCTCTCATTCGCTGATTTTTTTCATTCACTCTCTCTATGATTTTA
Source organism: Tillus elongatus (assembly GCA_964006375.1). Lineage (NCBI taxonomy): Eukaryota > Metazoa > Arthropoda > Insecta > Coleoptera > Cleridae > Tillus > Tillus elongatus. Next base: position 148,870,380 of record OZ023262.1, read on the forward strand.
TCCATCGGTTCATCATCATTTGCTCTGATTTTCTCTATTATTATCTTACGTACTACATCCATCTTTGTCTCTGCTTTGTTTTCAGACTTTCGTACTGCCTCGTCTTTCTCTTCCATTTCCATTTCTACATCTTTTTTCACTTCTTGTACACTTTTTCCAACTTTCTCTGTGATATTTCTATCTATATTATCCAATCTCTCAATCATCTGCCTCATATTCTGCTCTTGTTCAACAAATTTCTCAGTCATACTTTCTTTTATCTTGTTTATATTCTCCTCTTGTCTTTCGAACCTGTCATTCATATTTTCATTTATATCTTGCCTCATTTCATTCATATCTAGTTTCATGCTATACATGTCCCCTTTCATTTCTTTCTTACTTTTATTTATGTCTTGTTTTAGGCGATTTATGCTTTCATTCATATCTGTATTCATACTATTTATGCTGTGCATTAATTTCATCAACATTTCATTGTTATTGTCAGGTTTTTCTTTTGTCGTATTTGTGTCGTCTACCTTACCTAGATCGGGTGTCTGTTCTTCTATTGACGTTTCTCCTCCTGTTTGTACCATTCCTTCTGCTTGTTCTTCCACATTTTCACCAACTTCTTGATCATATCTTCTCTCCTGATCTATTTCCATACTTTCCTGCTGTTCATGTTCTCTTTCGTCTCCCCTGTCCTGTCTGTCCTTTGACGTGGTCATTTTTCTTCCCCTAGGCATTTTCTCGACTTCCTTATTATGTTTTGTTTATTTATTTATTTTTAATTTATTTTACTCGTGGACCTCGAAAGCCCCACGTTGGGCGCCAATTGATATAGTAAGTTATGCACAGACTTTCGAAGCCCTCACGTTTGGTGCCAATGTTATTTTTTTTGTAATAAGTTATGGATTTTAAATTTAATTTAATATATAGAATTGATATATATATATTTAGTTTTTTTTTGTTATATTTTAGGTATCTTAGCTTTTAACTTTTATTTTCCTGTAAAGTTTAGTGAAATGTGTTGTAAATGTTGTTATTATGAAATATATGTATTTGTGTATGTAACTTACACCTGGATGTACTCAATGTATTTTTATTTATTTTTTTACCTGTTTAACACACAGAAAACAACCAATCACATATATGAACTGCCTCTCACCTCAGGGTGCTTAGTAAGCAAATGGGTTCAAGTCCCCTTTGGTTTTTTTATTTTTTTGTAATTTCGAAATATTCTGCCCTATCTAATTTCAGTTCTTTCCTCCCAAATACTCATATATGTATAAAAGAAAACAAAATAAGGCAAAGGTTTCAAATGATCACAGAATTTAAATATTTATTAAATTAACATATATGACAAAAACCTAAACCTTATGTATTACTTATACCTATTTGAATTTTACACTATAAAAGGGAACGAAAGAAAATAAAATAAATTTTAACGGTACCGACACCTATTGGTGTTTATATTAATTCCACTGTATTGTGGCACTTAGTCAATAGACACAGAGTTCCACGCTGACTATCAGTTCTAGCCAAAAGATCCCCTGCCTCTATAAGTATTCAGACTGCTGCTGCCTCTGCTGCCTCTCCTGTATTTGCTGAGTCGGACTATCGGATCAGCGACCCTCTAGATTTTTGCATCCTCTAGACTAAAATTTCTCCTCTTGCTACTATCCCTTTTCAAACCCCTTCTATCTAATTTCTCAAACTATATCCTTATTACCAAAAATTCCCATCTAATAATTTAATGACAATTTCAAAAACTTTTTTTCATCTCAAAAATGTTAATCTGATACTTTTATCAAATTTTTCCCCTCTGTTTATTATTTTTCATACGTAACCAGCGTAACTATTCAAAAAACTGTTATCTGCCTGCTTCAAATAAAATATCCTAACAAATTTTAACACAATCGTTTTTCATCATCTCCTCGGATACATACATACTTCTGATTGTTGTTAGTCAATGAGAGAATAATTAACCTAACTATAATTTTAGTGTCAGTTTGACGTCTGGCCTAAATAAAAAACAGCTGACTTAAACATAGGTTATGACATGACATTTCTTACAATTTAACACTCAAATTTTGACATCTTACTATTCTTAAAGCTAACAATATCCTTAATTCTAACAAACAATAACATCTTAAATTACATAACTGCTATCAAACAATAATACCTTAAACTATATAATTAAACTTGTCATACATTTACACTTGCCTTGCCTCCTTTCAACACATATATATCTGTAAAATTTAGTTGCTCCCTGCCTTACAGTGCAAAAACATTGCATACACCAAAGGTAAGTTGTTGTTTGTGTATATGTATGTGTATATATGTATATGTGGCCCCCTTTAGTAACCATATTAATATATATATATATATATATATATATATATATATATATATATATATATATATATATATATATATATATATATATATATATATATATATATATATATATATATATATATATATATATATATATATATATATATATATACATATGTATCCGTCTGGTAACTCAAAAAATAATTAACCGATTTCGATGAAACTTAACAAGTGGCTTTATTTTATTAATGGCTTGGATCAGTTTGTTATCCAGAAAAATCGGACGGGGTTTTCCGGGAAAATTTTGAGTTTACTTTCGAAAAAAATTTATATGTTGCCTTGGGAGAGATATTACTACCAACTAAAATTCAACTTTCTAAGTTTATAAAAAATTGAGTTATTCAAATTTTAAATTTGCTTTCGAAAATTTTTTTTTCTCCGAAAATTACAAAGTTATTTTAATGAATTTTGCTAGATATCTTGCGTTAGGAGAGACCTCACTACACACCAAAATTAAACTCTCTAAGTTTATAGAAAATTGAGTTATTCAAATTTGAAACATTTAATATTTAACATGAAGTTTTTACCAGAGAAATCGTAGAAACGACGAGACGATTTTCACGTCTCTAGTATCAGGATCACATGAGAGGATAGGCAGTGGCAGTGTTAATGTTGTACATGCTAGTTTGTTATTCTGCAGATGATGTTTTCAATTTCTTTTCAATATATGGTGAATGTAACAGAATAGTTGAGACAACAGTTCGAACATTTAACAACAGATTCCTTTATTTGGCTCCAATGAATAGAACAAAATTCAGGAGAATTAAAAGTAAGTCGTGGAATAATACTGACACGACGCGTTGTTAAACGTTTCAAAATTGAAGACAATTAAATGAATGAAATTATAGTTCTTGCATATTTTGAAGCATGTCTACAAAGTTCGTTAAGAAGTAGGTCTCAAGATTTGGGTTTATCTATCTGGGCAATATACAGAATTAGTGAATTTTCATTTAAAAAAAATCACTAATAGAGAGGTATCGATGGTGAGACTTTGCAAAAATTCTTTCAAATGAGTGCGAACTAGAACCCCTAGAACCCATATCCGGGGTCAGTTTCAATTTATATATATATATGTATATATATATATATATATATATATATATATATATATATATATATATATATATATATATATATATATATATATATATATATATATATATATATATATCTGTGTGTGTGTGTGTGTGTGTGTGTGTGTGTGTGTGTGTGTGTGTGTGTGTGTGTGTGTGTGTGTGTGTGTGTGTGTGTGTGTGTGTGTGTGTGTGTGTATCCGTCTGATAACTCAAAAAATAATTAACCGATTTCGATGAAACTTGGCAAATGCCTTTCTTTTATGACTTGGATGAGTTCGTTAGCCAGAAAAATGGGACGGGGTTTTCCGGAAAAATTTTGAGTTTTCTTTCGAAAAAATTTTTTTTCTCCGAAAGTAACAAAGCTGTTTAAATGAAATTTACTATATATGTTGCCTCAGGATAGATCTTACTACGTACCAAAATTCAACTTTCTAAGTTTAGAGAAAATTGAGTTAGTCAAATTTTAAAATTTCTTTCGAAAAAAAATTTTTTCTCCGAAAATTACAAAGTTATTTTAATGAAATTTTGTGGATATCTTGCTTTAGGAAAGACCTTACTACGTATTAAAATTAAACTCTCTAAGTTTATAGAAAATTGAGTTATTTAAATTTGAACCATTTAATAAAAATTCACTACCATAACGCACTTGCTGCGTCCAGACTTTTTATCATTGCAATCGGTAGCTAATGAAATTTAAATGTGGCTTTATGAAACATACCATATGTCTAAATATTACGGTTTTCTAGATATTCAGAATTTTATGCAAAAAATGAGAGTTGCAAACCCCTAAAGCGATTCGCCCCACAAATAAACAATCAGAAAACGCATTATATAATGTTCTGGCTTTTATAAGGAAATACGCAGGTATTCAGTAGATAATCAGAAAATCTTCAAGATTATACAGGGTCACTACAAAAATCGTCAAAAATTTGAATTCAAAAATATTGAATATCTTAATTTTTTTAAATACAACCAGCCAGTTTTTAAATTTCGTTGGACTACCCGACTAAAAAGAGGGCAAGCTTGTGTTTACATCCCTATACCTTAATGTGATAGTTTTTATGTTAATGGCGATTTTTTGGGAAATCGCTGTTTTCTGATATTTGTGCAATTAATAAGTTAGTCATGAGAATAAATATCAGAACAAAATTATTACAGAGTTGTTAAACTAGCTAAGGCTTATAGTTCTGAGAGTTTCCTGTGTATAAATATACACATGAAACTTTGTATATGAAATATACAAATGTATATTTTCAATTTACTATGGCACGTTTGGGTTATTTCAATGAAGACTGCTGAAATTTGTTAAAGAGCCGAAAGAGAAACTCGTTTTCCGAAATCTGCAATACTCACAGTCTTGAAAAAACTTAATTACAAACCGTATCCCATACATTTGATTCAACATTTGGAACAGACTGACGGAGGAAAAAGGATAGGGTACTGTGAGTTTATGTTAATCGAGACCCATGAGAACGAAAATTTTCTCAGTAATGTAATTTGGACAGACAAATCAAAGTTCACAAAAAAAAACGGATTATTTAACCGGCATAACTCACATTATTGGTCTGATACGAATCTTCATAGTGTCAGAGAGAGAGAGAGAGAGAGAGAGAGAGAGAGAGAGAGAGAGAGAGAGAGAGAGAGAGAGAGAGAGAGAGAGAGAGAGAGAGAGAGAGAGAGAGATATCGTTCTAAACCGGATTGCAATTTAATGTTTTTTTGTGCAATTCGGAACACATCGACAGTGATGTTAAAAATTTATGACAACAATTTGGCTGGTACATTCATCTTACTTTACTTCGACTATTTATAATTATACATTAAATTGTTACTAGGTGCAACTGATTTGCAAATATTAAATGAGTTTAAAAGTATGTAACTTAGAGCCTTGGTGGTTCGGTGGTAAGAACGTGTGCCTCTGAACCGTAGGGTACTAGGTTTAATCCCAGGGTTCTCCTTTCACTTTCTGAGTACATACTGTAACATTAACAGCAACCGAGGTTGTGGCATTGTATTTGAGCAAGTTGAATGTCTGCACGTTTCGCCCTTCGGAGGGGGCGTAAAGCCGTCGGTCCTATGTTCATGCAATATTGTGAATGTTAAGGATCCATACCTTCCTTACAGAAAGGCAGGGGTTCGGCAAAATTTCTAGGATAGTGAGGTGAAACTGCTCCTGGCCGTCGGTGATTGGCCATAGTCGCGGGAATAGACCGAAAAACATACAAGTAGGCATCTTAACACTTTGCCACATGAAGAGAGTCGTCAACTTTCGTACCAACATGATGGAGCACCACTTCATGGAAGCGGTTCTGTAAATATTTTCTTAGAAGCATAACTTGAGGACCAGTGGATCGCCAACAATTTGACACCAGTGGATTTTTACATATGAGGTTACATAAAAAATGAAGTATATTCCACACCTCCGACGACAAAAGAGGATTTCCAAGAAATAGTTCGTGTTGCCTTTCAGTCCTTACCACCCAGTAGTATCCGAAGAGCGGTAACAGGGACAGTGCTTCACATATGTGTAAAGTGTGTTGGGAGTTAATGGTTAAACACTTACTATAGTGGCTTTCCCATTGTAAGTATTTTTTTGTTTTATCGTTCATACGCATGTCAGGTCAGACAACTATTCAATTATATAATGTAACAATTGCAGATTGTGTTCCAGGCTAAACTATTTAGTTACTTTGACAACTCTGTACTAATTTTTTACAGTTTATTCTCATGGCCAACTCACTAATTGCAGAAATCTCAGAAAATATCGATTTTCCAAAAAATCGCCAATAACATAAAAACTTTCACATTTTAGTTGCCCTCTTTTTACTCGGGCAGTTGAGCTAAATGCAAAAAACCGCTGATTCTATTTAAAAAAAAAAGATTTCTATATTTTTCGAATTAAACTTTTGACGAGTTTTGTAATCACTGTATAATTTTGAAGATTTTCTGATTATCTACTAAATACCTGCGTTTTTGCATATGAACGCCAGAATAGAATATAATGCATTTTTATGTTGGTTTAAGGGTGGTTAGGGGGGGGGGGGGTAGGTCTAATCGTTTTAGGAGTTTGCAACTGTCTTTTGTTCCATAAAACTATGCGTATATAGAAAAACGCAATATTTAGGCATATAGTATGTTGCATAAAGTCACATAAAAATTTTATAAGCTATCGATGGTAATGATAAAAACGTGGGTATCCCATTTAACATAACGAAGATTGCGTTAACGTTCGGTTTAAGCGGAAGTGGCAGAACGTTCAAAATATTTTGCTTAAATAGACCGCATTCTGTTTGTTATACGTACAAAGCTTCAGAAAAAATGGTTGAGTGGTTCCAGAAATGTGTATCGTGTAAATTCCCGACTGAAAATATATACAGGATAGTTCAAATTCGTGCCTCACCATTGGGGAGGATGGTTAAATTGGGGCAAAGTTGCGAGTTTCTATGGTGATCAATTATCTAAAAAAATTGTGGTATCATTTTTTAGTTTTTAGTAAATTTTCACTAAGAAAATTCACTAATAGAGAGGTGTCGTTGGGAGACTTTTGGAAAATATCTTCAAATGAGCGCGAATTGGGGCTCCTGGAACCCATTTGCATGGTCAGTTAAAAAGTTTATATATATATATATATATATATATATATATATATATATATATATATATATATATATATATATATATATATATATATATATATATATATATATATATATATATATATATATATATATATATATATATATATATATATATATATATATATATATATATATATTATATATATATATATATATATATATATAATATATATATATATATATATATATATATATAATATATATATATATATATATATATTTCACAATAATTTCTCATAAAACGAGACAATATCTTTAACAATGACTACGCTTTTAGGACGAATAGTAATAGGCGGGCACCAGACCACTAGACGTGTTTTAGCTTTTTGCGCACTCAAGGTCATCCGTCACGTGATTTAAATTTCACTTCAGGTGGCGTTATATCTTACAAATACGAGGACAAGCTGTCTGTTCAGTATTTGTTTCTAACTCGTAGTATTCGTACAGTGGAGACGTTCTTGTAGCCAGTGAAAAAGTGTATGCATAACAATGTCTTCTAGAATTAATTTACGTGAGAGTATATATTTACTTGGGTATTATTCCAATGAAATTACTGGAAGTAAATTACCATCAAACAAACAAGTTTTAAGGGTTCTCTTTTTCAACCTTCGAGAAGTAAAGTTAAACTTACGTGAGAGCGCAAGACTATCAATAAGAGAAACGTTGGTTTTTTGGAAGAAAGCTAGAGTTCCTACAAAAAAGGAACAGCATGGTGTTGAAAAGTTGGAGGCTTTATACGAAGAATGGAGGTCATTGCAAAAGCATGCCAATAGACGTTCAGAAATTCAAGAACAAAAAGTAGCCGATTTTGACAAAGGCAAAAAGGCAGGCCAGGATTCATGTATGGTATCGATTATCAACAACTTCAAAAAGAAATGAGAGCCGCTAAACGAGAAGAAGAAGCTCTGAGCAGAAAGCAACGCCAGATTTTCGAACTTGAAAGAGCAAGTAAGTATTCAAAATATATTTATTAACATGCGAAGTTAGGGTAATAAACATATTTATCGCCAACCGTCAGTAGAACCATACATTTAACATGGCCATGAGTTTGACATTAAACAAAAATCCTTTAGATTTGTTTTGTATTTGCTGATTATTTTTTCATAATAAAATGTGATAATTTATAATAACTCCATTTTTTTAAATTATAAATCTTTACGGTTGGCGATAAAATTTTGTATGCACCATGTCAATAAAGTGTCTATATCGAACTCACCTGTTAATCGTCTGGCTCGCTCGACTCATAATCTTAGACTGGTTCGATAAACACTCACTTAACTGCCTTGGTACATAAATAACTATTAATAAGCACAGTTGAGATAGTAATACATAAGTGGCAAATAGTTTTTAAAAGACATCTTTTCAAACAATTAACTGTTACATATTCATAATTTTTTTCTTGTTTGAAGGAGAAACGGTAAACCCCCTATCCTCATCTTCAAGTAGTGACGACGTTGCAATGCCAGAAATTCATGAAGAAGGGACAAATGAATTTGTTACTGAAGAAAGTGATTCTAACGATGACGAAATGCAACCTGAAATTGCAATACCTGGACCATCACAGTCGAAGAAAAAAAGGGCTCGTCGTGAAATAATCACCTTGAGGCTTGTCGGAGCGTTAGACAAATGTAGAGTAAGCGATAGAGACGCAGTTCACCTTCTAGTCGCTGCAGCTGAAGCATTTGGACAAGATTCGAAAGATTTTGTTATAAATAGATCATCTATTCGCCGTTGTAGGGAACGTTTGCGCAGGGAAAGAGCAGAAATCATTCAGCAACAATTTGGAAGCCTCGAATTGCAAGCAGTTGTCGTACATTGGGATAGTAAACTGCTTCCAGCCGTCACAGGTAAAAAAACCGTCGATAGGCTTGCTGTAGTCATATCAAGCGAAGACACAGAGCAAATGCTGGGAGTACCAACAACGAAAGCTGGAACAGGAAGAGAACAGGCTGATGCTGTTTTCCAGACTCTGGTTGAATGGGATCTTACGGAAATTGTGCAGGCAGTATGATTCGATACAACATCATCAAATACCGGTCATCTGAATGGTGCATGTATTTTGTTGGAGCAACTCTTGGATCGAGAACTTTTGTATTTACCCTGCAGACATCATATATATGAGTTAGTTCTTAAAAGCGCATTCGATGTGAAAATGCCCGGCTCTACAGGCCCAGATGTAAATATCTTTAAACGCTTCAGTTCTGGTCTCAGATGAATATCAAATACTTCAAATCGGGATTTGAGGAAGCGTACGTTAGTAAACATCTGAATAATTCAGAAGAAGTTCTTGCGTTTGTGCGATCATATTTAGAAAACCAGCAGCACACTCGGGAGGATTACAGGGAATTTCTTGAACTGACTTCATTATTTCTTGGGGAAATTCCTCCTCGTGGAATATCGTTTCGCATTCCAGGTACTATGCATCATGCGAGATGGATGTCAAAGGCGATTTACTACCTAAAAATATTCTTGTTTCGTGACGAATTTCAACTTACAGACGAAGAGAGACGTGGCATATCTGATGTTTGCATCTTTATTACCACGACGTATGTTGTAGCTTGGTTCAGTGCACCCCTTGCTATTGAAGCACCAAGTCAGGATCTTGCATTTTTCAAGAAACTTTTTGAGTATAGGATGGTCGATCCCGATATATCTTATGCAGCAGTGAATAAATTTAGGACCCATTTATGGTATTTAAATCCTCAAGCAGCTGCTTTTTCATTTTTTGACCTAAAATTGTCAGTTGAAACTAAAATCAGGATGATTAAAGCATTAAATCAGGAAAATGAAGCCGATAACGAGACTATCAAACGTCTACAAATAAGAGAGGAAGATGTCGGTGAATTTATACAAAAAAGAATTGAGCAATTAATTTCCGCCGAAACTAAGATTTTTTTTACAAGATTTAACTTAGATCAAAATTTTCTTTCAGCACATCCCTCAACTTGGTCTGAAAATGATAGTTTAAAAAAATGTTTAAGTCTTGTAAGAAAGATAAAGGTTGTAAATGACGTAGCAGAGAGGGGTGTAAAGTTAATAACAGATTACAACAAATCATTAAGTAAAAACGAAGATCAAAAACAGTATATTTTACAGGTTGTCACTGATTATCGTCGACAGTTTCCCGACAGTAAGAAAGACACATTACTTCAGCAATTATAGTAGATTCTAAGCATGTTTACAAACATAATATATAAGTTTTCTTTATAAATGTTTTCTTTCCCATTAGAAACCTAAATCCAATTTGATAAATTTTCATTCAACAAAATTATGGATTTTAGGAGAAATAGCTGTAAATCTTATAACAGGGGGCCTTGGGGCACGTTTTCCCGTTATCCGATCAAGCTCAAATTTTGCAGGGGTCATTTTTTTACTAAACGTAACTGTTATGGGGGGTGTCTTACAAAATTTGATAATCAAAAAATAAAAGGACCACCCTAATATATATATATATATATATATATATATATATATATATATATATATATATATATATATATATATATATATATATATACAGGCTGTTTCAAAAAACATGCACCATCGCTCGTGGGGCAATTCCTTACTAAAAAATAAGAAAAAAAGTTCCTGTGCACATGGGCCCGGAAACGCATAGTTTCCAATATACAGGGAGTTGAATTTTAATTTTTTCTTTAATTTTTTTATAAATAATTTCAAAACCACTGGATTGATTTTAATGAAACTTGGAACTTGAAAGTGTATTATGAAAGCGCATATTTTTAAGTGAAAATCTACTTACAACTGCGTCAGTGGCGTGCGTACGGGCTAACTGTAAAAATTCATTTGGGGAAAAAATATGTGCGCTACTGTCTTTTTCCAATTTTGATACATCAGTTATGAAGCTTATTACATAAGCCACAAAAGCTACCTCTTGGTATTTTTTTGTTCAGGGTATCCCCTAGGAGATATGATTAATTTTATAAAAAGGGGCAAAGTACCGATTCGTTGGAGTAATGAAAACAGTAATCGTAAAGTGCCATGAAACTATAATTTTTGACAGTTCTCTAAATTCTACAATTTTTAAGTGCTTTGTAGGCGTCAAAAGAGTTTTCGTGCTATTCTTTACATTTTGATACGGTGCAGTATTTTCGTTTTTAGTTATTTGTTGATACTGAGCTGCTCATTAATATTATTTCCTCCTCTCAAGATGGTTTTCATTAAGTACACTTCAGCGGATTTGACTGATATGTTGTTAATTTATGGACAAACAAATCAAAATGCTAGACAAGCTGTGCGAGTTTATCAGGAAACTTATCCGCAAAGAAGAATTCCTGACAAAAATATTTTCCCACGTATTGTAAGACATTTGAGAGAAACTAGTTCTTTAAAACCTTTAAAAGCTAACTCTGGACGCAGAAGATACCGCCGAACTGTACGAGTTGAAGAGGCAATATTAAATAGAGTTGAACGTGATCCTAGTACAAGTACGAGAATTATTGCCACCGAACTGGGTAATATTTCGGCATCATCAGTTCACAGAACTCTTAAGGATCAAGGTTTATATCCCTATCATTTTACACGTGTCCAGGAACTTCTACCTAGAGACTTTGAACCAAGGGTAATGTTTTGTCAGTGGTTCTTAAACAAACTTAGGCACGACCAACATTTTTCTAAACGTGTACTATTTACTGATGAGGCGTCATTTACGCGAAAAGCTATCGTAAATTTTCACAATTTACATACATGGGCCGATGAAAACCCACACTCTCTAAGAGTTGCAAATTCGCAGTATCAATTTTTCATCAATATTTGGGCTGCTATTATTGAAAATCACATAATTGGTCATGCTGTTCTACCGAATCGTCTTGACTATGAATCATATTTAAAGGTTTTACAAAATGATTTGCCGTTGTTACTACCGCTTTTTATGAGAAATGGTACAATGTGGTTCCAGCATGATGGTGCGCCCGCACATTTTGCAGCAGTTGTAAGAACATATTTAGCCAACACATACGGTCACCGATGGATTGGTCGTGGAGGTCCGGTGTCATGGCCACCTCAATCTCCGGACCTGAATCCTCTCGATTTTTATTTGTGGGGTCATTTAAAAGAAATAGTGTATAAAACACCAGTAAATACACGAGAAGAATTGTTGGGAAGAATAGAATATGTATTTGACAGCATTAGAGAAGATCAAAATATTTGCAGAAGAGTAAGAAGATCTTTGCGCAGAAGGTTAAATAATTGTAACGACCCTAATGGTGGTCACTTTCAACATTTTCTTTAGCTTTGTTATTAAAGTCAATTGAGTAATGTACAAAAAACAAGAGTTTGGAAAAATCATGGTGTTTTTACGATTACTTTTTTCATTTTTTATTTTTATTTTTGATTTATCATTTTTTATCAATGTTTGTAATATTCATTTCAATGTTTATCACCAATAAGTTTTACGTAGGTTAGTTATTTGCACGTTTATTGCTGTAATGTTTACTGTATGTTTTGTTTTTCATATTCTTATGGTTGCAGTAAACATATATTGTTATTATTATTATTATTATTACGCCGACTAATCGGTACTTTGCCTCTTTTTATAAAATTAATCATATCTCCTAGGGGATACCCTGAACGAAAAAATACCAAGAGGTAGCTTTTGTGGCTTATGTAATACGCTTCATAACTGATGTATCAAAATTGTAAAAAGACAGTGGCGCACATATTTTTTCCCCAAATGAATTTTTACAGTTACCCCGTACGCACGCCACTGACGCAGTTGTAAGTAGATTTTCTTTTGAAAATATGGGCTTTCATGATACACTTTCAAGTTCCAAGTTTCAATAAAATCAATCCAGTGGTTTTGAAATTATTTATAAAAAATAAAAAAAAAATTATTAAAATTCAACTCCCTGTATATTGGAAACTATGTGTTTCCGGGCCCATGTGCACAGGAACTTTTTTTCTTATTTTTTAGTAAGGAATTGCCCCACGAGCGATGGTGCATGTTCTTTGAAACAGCCTGTATATATATATATATATATATATATATATATATATATATATATATATATATATATATATATATATATATATATATATATATATATATATATATATATATATATATTGTTGCGTTTTCTCCGGGTTCTGGATAAGTGAGACTTTTAATTTTAACAAAACAACTTTATTTACTCTCTAAATATGGATACAATAAAAGTTCTAGAATGTCTCTCTCACAAAACACTTAGTTTATCTGGCCTTACAATCACTAATTTGTACAAAAGTCGCTAATACACTGAAACTACAGTCGCTACTCTATAACACTTCACACTAGTTACTGCTTCTTCGAGTCACTACAACATTCTCTAACTGAACTGCCTGCGCTGGCTTACTTCCATCTTTATATAGCCGTCGCACCTTCCAGTTTGTTCTCGAGCGTTCTATTCCAGAATGTTCCAGGACCTTCTTTTGCTAGAAGGTTTTGTGAATACAGATCGGCCCAGTGTGTATACAGGGGGATGCATATACAGGATGATCCAAATGTGGTCATCACTCCTATGTTACACAAGGGGTGTTTCTCGTAATATAAGATATCTCTGCGTATACAGGGTGTAAGGGTTCTCTGAGCATACAGGGTGTGTATACAGGGTGTTCGGAATGTGCAGACCTCAGTTATCCGTTCCGACGGGGTACAAGTTGGTAACTTCGTTATTTCTGGTCCTAGAGGGTTGAGACTTCGCCTAAGGGGGGTCACCCCAGGCACCCCCAGGGGGTGGGGAGGCGGTGTTGCCAGATTGTGCAAAAATTCCCAGATGTTGGGGGAAATTCTGGAGATGTGGCAACACCGCACCTACGTTTGTTGAAGTGCTTTGTAACACTGCCCCCCTCCTTAAGACTGTTCGTCCCGAATAGTATTTACCGGCCGCCAACTTGGGGGTTCGTTGCCCCGATAGGGACTCAACCTCTCTATGTGAACAACTTTGGGTTTAGTTCTTGGAGACAGCTGGATTCTGTAGACTAGGTCGTTAATTTTCTTAGTCACCAAGTATGGCCCTTCCCATGGTTTCTGAAGTTTGGGACTAAGGCCCTTTCTCCTTGTTGGTTGGTATAGCCACACTGCATCACCTTCTTTGAATGTATGGGGTGTTGCTCTGCGATCCAAGCGCATCTTCATCCGGTCGCTGCTTAAGAGGAGCCTATCTCTGACACATCTGTGTATAGTGCGCAGTTTTCCTTCTAGGTCGGCGACATACTCAGGTAACGTAGCAAGATCCGCTATGTCCTCGTTCTGTGGTGGTCTTGTCATGTCGATTGGTAACCGCATCTCACTGCCGGTCAACATCATGGATGGAATGTAGCCGGTAGATTCATGCTGAGAGCTTCTGTAAGCTAGGAGGAACAGATGTATCAGCTTGTCCCAGGTTCTCTGATTCTCGTCTACAAACATAGCAAGATACTGATTGATGGTCCTGTTATGCCGTTCTACCATGCCGTCTGATTGAGGGTGGAGTGGCGTTGTTCGTGTTTTCTTTATGCCTAGCAAGTCCATTAGGCTCTTCCAGACTTCTGATTCGAAATTCCGGCCCTGGTCGGTGTGAATCTCCAAGGGTACGCCATGCCGTGATATTACATTTTCCATCAGCGCTTTTGCTACGGTCGTAGCCTCTTGGTTGGGGATCGGCGCAACTTCAGGCCATTTCGAGAAGTAGTCCATCGCCACCATTATGTATCTGTTCCCAGACTCTGTGATTGGAAAAGGTCCTGCGATGTCTACGGCAACTCTCTCCCACGGTGTACCTGAGATGTACTGCATCATCTTTCCTCTGGATCGGGTCTTTGGCCCTTTCTTTGAAGCACACTGGTCACACCTTTTGCACCATTCTTCCACGCTTCTTCGGCAATTTATCCAATAGAAACGGTCTCTGACTCTGGCGAGAGTCCTGTTGACCCCAAAGTGGCCTCCACTCCTACTATTGTGTAACTCATGTGTAACTATGCACTCACTTGGCACAACGGTCTGGTATATACAGTCTCTACCATCGGCAGTTTCCCATTTTCGAGTGATCAAGTCATTCTTCAGACACAAGGAGTCCCATTGTAGCCAGTAGCCTCCGCCCCAAACCGGGACACATCGTGCCACTCAGGTCTTTTCTCTTTTTCTAGCCATTCTCTAATATTTTTCAGGTCTGGATCTGTCTTCTGTGCATCTCTGATGTATTCAAGATTTACGTCTGGATCGCTATTATTCTCCTGTTCCGTCACCAGTTGTTTGATCTGATGAGTTACTTTGTCGATCTTTTTGTTCTCTTGTTGCTCGCAAAATTTGCATTCATGCACTGAACATGGTCTTCTTGACAGGCTGTCTGCATTGGCGTGACTTCTTCCTCTTCGATGTTCAATCCGGAAGTCGTAGCTCTGCAGTTTCTCTATCCATCGTGCTATCTGTCCTTCGGGATTTCTAAAGTTCAGAAGCCGTTGCAGAGCAGAGTGATCTGACCTCACGCGGAATGTTCTTCCGTACAGGAAGCTGTGGAAATGTTCGATGGATCTTACAACTGCCAGCACTTCTTTCCGGGTTACACAGTAATTTCTTTCTGCTTTTCCGAACGTTTTGCTGAAGTAGCCTATCACAACTTCTTCTCCGGCTTGGAGCTGCGAGAGTACTGTCCCAATGCCATACTGGGAAGCATCGGTGTCCAGTATGAACAGTTCTTCGTCCTGAGGATAAGCCAGTATAGGAGCAGTGAGAAGACGATGTTTGAGTTCTCTAAAAGACTCTTGGCAATCTGGTGACCAGATGAACTCGGCCTTATTTTCAGTCAGGCTATGCAGAGGTTTCGCAATGCTGCTGAAGTACTTCACAAAGCGTCGGTAGTAGCTGCAAAGTCCCAGAAAACTTCTGACCTCATGTGTGTTCTTCGGCACAGGCCAGTCTCTTACTGCCTTTATTTTCTCTGGGTCAGTTTCTATCCCTTTCTCAGAAACGACATGTCCGAGGAAACTCACTTTCTTCTGGAAGAGGAGGCATTTCTTGGGATTGAGTTGCAGATTGGCACCTCTCAGCCTGGAGAAAACTTGCTTCAGATTCGCCAGGTGTTCATCGAAAGTCCTTCCAATCACCATGACATCGTCGAGATACACCAGGCATGTTTCCCATGTCAGTCCTCTCAGCACTAACTCCATTAGTCGCTCGAAGGTGGCAGGAGCATTACATAAGCCGAATGGCATGACCTTGAATTGGTACAACCCATTCCCGGTTGAAAAAGCAGTCTTCTCCTTATCGTCTTTATGGAGTTCTACTTGCCAGTAGCCACTTTTCAGGTCTAATGTAGAACCACTTTGATCCGGCCAAAGTGTTCAAAGTGTCGTCGATCCGGGGCAGGGGATAACTGTCTTTCTTGGTGACATCATTCAGCTTCCTATAGTCCACGCAAAATCTCATAGTGTCGTCTTTCTTGGTGACCAAAACTACTGGGGACGACCAAGGACTATTAGACTCCTCGATCACACCATCTTCCAGCATTTCGTTAACCATCGCCTTGATTTCTGATTGCTTGGCAAAAGGCAGTCTTCTCGGCGGCTGTCTAATTGGTCTTGCGTCGCCAGTATTAATTCTGTGCTGCACTAGATTCGTACGACCTGTGATTTTATCTTGAGCGAAAATATCGGCCTCCTCCAATATGAACTTCAGGGCCATTTCCATCTCCATGTCGTTCAATTGGCCCCATGAATTCTTGAACCGTTCTACTATATCTACTGGCAGTCTTCTGTCTAATGCAGTGGGTGTCACGTTTTTTGACGTCACTCGGTCAATGGGCTCGCAAGTGGCGAAAACCTCACCTTTCTTCAATGTGACCCTGTTAGTTTGCACGTTAGCCACTCTTATGGGTATTGTCTTCTTCGGGTCTACTAAGCATCGTGCGACGAGGGCACTATCATGTCTATCTTTTAGGGGCTCCGCTATGAGAGCAGACATACCATCAAGTTTCTTCTCTAGCCTGGCTCTGACAACCTTCTCACTGTTACCAGGAATCCGTGTATCTTCGTCGACAATAAGTCTTACCCTGGGATTAGCGTCGCCTGCTGGTGGAGATAAATACAACTCTTCGTTGCCGATTCTTAAGATCTTATTTTGGAAGTCTACTGAAAAGACATCAAACTCTTCCATTATATCCAAGCCCAGAATAAATTCGTCGACGATTTCTGCGACAACAGCCTTTACCTGCAGCTCAGTACTGCCCAGCCTAATACATTAGGCCACTGTTTACAAACAGTGGCCTCTCCATGCACGGGTATCCTATCTCCTTTTGCCATCTCCAACACAGGCTGTTTGTTGGGCATGAGTGCCGACATGTTTGGCAAGATGTCTGGGCGTACAACGGATCTAGTGGCACCAGTATCGATTGTGAAGCTGCCTCGTCTTCCGCCTATGCTTCCGGGTATAACGAGGCTCTCGCGGTAGCGTCGGATAGTGGAGACCTTGACCTTGGGGCCTTGGGTCTCGCACGCCAGCTGTCGCCCCCCTACACTGGCGTCAGGGCTTTTTCCCTGACGGTGCTCCCTGTTGGTGTACTCTTGTCTTCTGTGAGCCACCTGTTGGGTTTGTGAGCACTGCCTACTTATGTGCCCTTTCCTACCACACTTGTAGCATTCTATGTGCGACCAATCTGATTTCGTCTTACGTGCTCCAACCGTTGCAGTGAGCTTGCTTATGGCTTCCTTCATCAACTTCATTTCTTGCCTTAGTTCCTCTGTCGCGCCTGCATGGTCCTCTATCTCCTTCACTTCGCGCAGCCTGTTGCGGCGAGGTAGAGATGCATTCTTGGCTGCTTCAAATTCCAAACCATAAATGACGCAGTCTGTAAGTGTTTTTAACCTTCCGAGCCTTAAAGCTTGTTGCATTTCATTGTCAAGTACCCCATCGATGAAGGTCTGGACGGTAATCTGGTTGACAAATTCTTCTGGGGCTTGGGGATATGCCAGTCGCACAAGTTTGTCCACTTCGGCACTAAATTCTTGCAGCGTCTCATTTGGCTTCTGCACCCTTGACTTTAGTTGTGTCTGGTAGACCTGGCTCATATACTTGTTACCATATCTCAAATCCAGGGCCTGTATCACTGTTAAGTAGTTTTGCTGTTTCGACTCCGGGATGTTCTGGAGGATTTCTAGGGCTTTACCTCGAAGCGAGAGAATTAAAGCAGTTGCTGCCTGTTGTTCGCTCCACCCATTGCTGAGAGCTGCCTCCTCAAACTGCCTCCTGTACATGGGCCACGATGTTTCTCCGTCAAAAGTCGGCGGCTTTAAGGTTCCATGAGGCTGCTGCACGGGTGGCATATCTTCTTCCGGACGATTTTGAACTGGGGATGTTCCAGTAACTCCTCTTGGTTGAGTTCTATCAGTCTGGCCCATCACCTGTTCTGTCCGTTCTTTCGGTGTGATTTCTGTGCCTTTCATGATCATCTTCATTTGTTCTTTCAACCCTTCAACTTCTTCCCATCGTTTGTTCCAATCCTTTACATTTTCTGTTACATTTTCTACTTTACTGTTCACATTTTCTACTTTCTTGTCCACACTTTCTATTTGTTCGTTGATCAGTTCAATTTCCTCTTTTACATCGACTCTCATATTGTGGAACATACTTCGGAAGTCTTCTTTGTCTTCTAGTCGTCGTTTTTCGTCTTCTTCGCGTTGCTTCTTGAGTTCTTCTTTATCTTCAAGACGCCTCTGTTCTTCCTCTTGTCGTCTTCTTCGCGTTGTCTTTTCAGTTATCCTTTATCTTCAAGACGCCTCTGTTCTTCCTCTTGTCGTCTTCTGTCGTCTTCTTCGCGTTGTCTTTTCAGTAAGTCCATCAACTCTTTGATTTCAGCCATCTCGTCGTAGTCAGTCGATCTGGTGTTTACCATTTACAGCTAGCTTAGTTGTTCACTTCTTCACTCACTTATCCCACACTTCTGACACCAAATTGTTGCGTTTTCTCCGGGTTCTGGATAAGTGAGACTTTTAATTTTAACAAAACAACTTTATTTACTCTCTAAATATGGATACAATAAAAGTTCTAGAATGTCTCTCTCACAAAACACTTAGTTTATCTGGCCTTACAATCACTGATTTGTACAAAAGTCGCTAATACACTGAAACTACAGTCGCTACTCTATAACACTTCACACTAGTTACTGCTTCTTCGAGTCACTACATTCTCTAAATGAACTGCCTGCGCTGGCTTACTTCCATCTTTATATAGCCGTCGCACCTTCCAGTTTGTTCTCGAGCGTTCTATTCCAGAATGTTCCAGGACCTTCTTTTGCTAGAAGGTTTTGTGAATACAGATCGGCCCCGTGTGTATAGAGGGGGATGCATATACAGGATGATCCAAATGTGGTCATCACTCCTATGTTACACAAGGGGTGTTTCTCGTAATATAAGATATCTCTGCGTATACAGGGTGTAAGGGTTCTCTGAGCATACAGCGTGTGTATACAGGGTGTTCGGAATGTGCAGACCTCAGTTATCCGTTCCGACGGGGTACAAGTTGGTAACTTCGTTATTTCTGGTCCTAGAGGGTTGAGACTTCGCCTGAGGGGGGTCACCCCAGGCACCCCCAGGGGGTGGGGAGGCGGTGTTGCCAGATTGTGCAAAAATTCCCAGATGTTGGAGGAAATTCTGGAGATGTGGCAACACCGTACCTACGTCTATTGAAGTGCTCTGTAACACTATATATATGTATCCAATCGATAACTCAAAAAATACTTGTCTGATTTGGACCAAATTTAGGAATTATCCTTATTTTGTTAACGGCTTGGATGAATTAGTTCGTCAGACCTATACGCCTAATTTTTCTCAATAAGATATTAAAAGATATTCTTTAAAACGCAATATCTTTCAAATTCTTCAAGTGATTAAAATGAAAATTTACAATTTAAAAGAACGCTGCTAAAATTTAGCATGCGACTGCAAGCAACTTGACAGCTCGTTGACGTTAGACGACACTGCTGATTTTTAACAGCCGCAAGTTGCTTGCAAGCTTATCAAGCGCATTATTTCTACGCTTCGTCGCTTGCGCTTGTTATGTAGCGTCGTTGACATTTTACAAGTAACTTAACAAAGTTAAAACATGGATATAAATATGGAAAATAAATATTGGACGATGGTTATAACTGAAAATTGTGAGTTAGTGACCTAAACCAATCAAATGTTGCGTAAAATAGAAAATCAGTATGTGAGTAGAGCCTATTATAAGAGTAGTGTTAACACTCGGTTTTTAATGTTTATTAATTGAGATACCCAAACGGGACCACATAAACATTATTATTATTATTGTATAACCGGGAGAAATAACTAATGCATTATGTGGTAATAGTAGCAGTATCGGAATTTTTATAGGTTGTCTCCGTGCGCAGGACAATATTTGTTAGGTGCGTTGTGTTAAATTTAGTACCATGGGCGTCAATGTTCTGTGCAAGTATCAAAGCCTGCTTATAGAATGAGAACGGTACTGATAGATAAGTTACTAGATCCATCATTTTTATTATCGATGATTTTGCAGGTTAGTTAGTCAATTTTTTTAAAATAAATAACACTTTAAAGCGTATTTTTGTATCTATCATATTGTACGTTTCAAACAGGTATACCCTCCCGCTTAAAATTATACATACCTACGTTTATAGACCGCCCAAGCCTATCGCGCCTAATTTACAAGCTGCTTGCTTGCGGCCGCCTGGATTTCAGTGCAGTCTTGGACAAAAGCTAGATTCATACATTCGCGAATTGCGAAATCGCCGCGCAACGTATTCCTATTTGTTTATTGAAAATAATATAGTAAAACTCTTGTTTTTTATTGGATTTTATAAATGTATTTTACTAATTGTTGTGTGCATGCAGTTAGACACAATCTAAATGTCTTCTCTAGTTTTAAGTATGTGTATCCCCAATGTTAATTAAGGGGCCCCCTTTTATTATACCTACTTAGCTTGTGCTTATATATGTAATATAAAAGTAAAACAGCAAGTGAATTTATTTGCTTTAGTGCTCTATTCGACATTATCTGAAAAAGACATTATAGGCGACGAAGTGGAATGTAATTTCGGTGAGATTACAGTGTAGTGCACGGAGGGCTTTTAGAAAAATTTTTGCAGAAACATGCTTAGAACCCTCCTTGGATGCACAAGCCGCAAGGAAAATTTGTTGCAAACAACTCACAAGAAAGCGAAGGGACCAAGAATGAATAGGGGTGCTGGGAAGGGAGAAAATATGGGTGGAAAATGCTAAAAATTAATTTAGTCGGACATTAAAAGATGCGTTGTTTACATCTGCAGCAATAACTCCTTTAACCCTGTCTAACCCGCACAACACCCAGGTACAGTAACTTTCTTGGAGGTTGCTCCTAAGAAATTTTTCTTGTGCTTTATGCTTTGAAGTCAGTTGTATGCATGCACAAGGGGAAGGAAAACCCCCCGTGTTTTTGGGTGAGGGGGAAGGAACCCTCTTCGTCCTGGGGGTTCTTCTTCTCCTTTTGCATGCATACAATCACCCTCACTGCATGAACCACGGGATTTTTTATGTTCAGCTGTATTTTTTGTTGAGTATTAATTAAGTATTAAAGAGTATTATTAATAAAACAACATTAATTTGTGTTGGTGATAGGAACGTTGCTGGAATATTTTTTTTGGTGATATACAGATAGAAAAATATATACCAAAGCTTGTTGTTTTTGGAAAATCTTGGTTATGATCTTGTTGGCAAGCATGTTAAACGTTGATATTAAGCCCCCAAAAGATTGTTGTAATTATTGTTTACCCATAAAGAATAGAAATACTAAGTACAGCTGTCATTTCTCTAATAAATTCATATGCCTGGAATATTTAGCCCAACTGTGCGTAGAATCCAGCTTGACCATAAATACTTAGTTCAATCTTATTTTTTCAAATTATGATAGACTTGTGTTTATAATACTTGATAATTAACTATTATTATATACTTCTGGAGGGATCTAGTTGATTTCTATTCTCTCATAATCTTTTTTCATTTTAATTTTGACATGAATTTTTTAATGTATTTATGAAGGACATTTCATTTGCTTGTATCTATTATGAGACTGAAGTTATAATAAAGCTGAAAATTATAAAAAATTACCAACTTATGTTTACTTAATCCAAATACAAAATTATAATAAAAATATGCACATTGTAAATTTGTTTTCATAGGTTTTCTGCGAGACCGATGGTTTTTAACGCCTATTGTTAATTATGCATGGTTAATGCAGTTTATTTTTAGAGAGTTTTAGTGTATTTGACGAAAGTCAAACAAATCCAAAACTTGAATGAACTAATAAGTAGGCAACAGTAAGCAAATAAAATAGGCCTATTTAATGTGAATTGTCTCATTTTAAAACATATTATGTCTATAAAATTTATTAAATGAATAGCCTACAGGGCATTAAAAACCTCGAATATACTCTAGTTTTTTGAAAAAATAGCTCACAGTAAACTACATTAACTAAAGGTTTTTATTTCTGCAATGTTTGGAAAATTAGGTTAATTGAGTATAATTTTAATTCTGAAAATATATTTCATGTATGTTTTCATTAATATTTAATGCATACACAAAAACTCGTTTTGTCTAATCATCTCTGCTTAAGTGTAATTACTTTAACAACTAGAAATATACATGTTATTAACAACTTCTAAAACTCAAAAGATCCTGGTGCAGCAATTGTTTTGTGGTAACGCATTTTCATAAAATCGTTTTCGCGATATAATAATTTAATGTTCCTTCATCGTAGAAACGTCTAATTTAGCACATGGTATAATTTCCATTTGCGCCGTAAATCAAGTTATAATACCTTCCTAAATTTTGAAAATACATGAATTTTTCAACAGAATATTATCAATTTTCCAGGAAAAGTTGTTAGATTTAGGGGAGAAGGGGACTCTTTTGAACATAAGACAGATATCAGTATTTAATTTTTCTGTGATTGAGAAAGTACCAGTAAATATATTTATCATTGGCAACACTTCCGACACTCGGATTGGGGTTTGACAAATAGGTGTCAGCTTTCAGAATGAAGTTTGACTTTTGAAAAGGTAATTGTTGATTTTCACCTAAACGTAGGTAATATTTGTTGGTTTGTTCTGTGTTTTCACTGTTGTTGATATTTCAGCTAGAAATTGAATCTATTGGCTACTAGTGAGGAATATATTTAGGGAGAGATGTACAACCAACATAGTTTTGTAATCATATGTATTTAGAAACTTATTTGGTTGCACCATTGAACGTATAAAGTAGCAAATCTGTGAACACTGTTCAAAAGTACGCCGGTTTTAATTGCTGATATTTCATGTTTCTTCTTAGAAAATAAAAATGCCCACTCTGACCAAAAAAAAATGTTACAGCTCAGAAAATGGAGCAAAATTATATAAAGAAAAGAAGTTAGTTTTCAGAAGAAGACATGGCACAGCCAATAAATAGCTATAGTCAAGACATGTCTTTGAGAAAAGCGGCTATAGTCCATGGAGTTACCCACACAGTTTTGTCCTACAGAGTCAGAAAGTTGACGGGTGCTGACTTCGCAGAACCGTCGCAGAAGTTTTCCTCAAACATACATTTCCATAAATCAATATCTTCAATAACGAACAAGAAGAACTTCTGGTCACATATATTTTCAAATGTTCTTGTATAAATTATGGGCTTACTGACAAGCTGTTACAAAGATTCGTCTTGGAGTATGCTTTTAAACGAAAACGCAATTTTCCTGAAAAATGGAATGAAAATATAGAAGCTGGTATTAACTGGGTACCAAAGTTTGTGAGGTGACATAAAAACTTTTCGCCGCGTAAGCCCGAGGTTACAAGCTTTTCCGGGGATATCTTATACCATTTCACGACAATCATTGTCGTGCACTTCAAAAATACCTATACACTCCAGATAGAATATGCAACCTGGACAAGACTGGAGTAACAGCGGTTGTTCAGGCACCAGTTGTTGTTGTTTGTAAAGGAGTGCAGCAGGTAGGACAAGTCGTCTCAGCAGTACGTGCGCTATTGGGAGCGCATGAGCCAATACAGTGCCACCAGTTTTTATTTTCCCCCGAGAAAGGTTTTATGCCTCTTTTATGAATCGTGCTCCGACAGGAAGCCTTAATTTACTAAATAGCCTACAAGTGACTGGATAACAGCTAAGTTGCTTGTTAGAACCCTTGAGCACATTATGGTTTTTACTAGATGCAGCAAAGATGATACAATTTTATTACTGTTGGACAATAATGAAAGCCATTGCAAAAGAAAATAGTATAATTATAATAACTTTCCCACCGCACTGCATTATTCGACTGCAACTATCAGATTTGGCAGTGATGAGTCCATTTAATGCCAAATATAAGGTGGCATAAAGTGATTACAATTCGTGACGATGCTGGGTTGGTTGGTACAGCTTTCAGAGTTTCTTTACAATGAAGAATATTGTAACAGGATTTAAAAACCGGGAATAGGGCCGCTCACTGGCAATGCGTTTTTCAAAGAAGAGTTTAGTCCTGATAGCGTGACTGATAGAGCTTGGTCATCTATCGACAACCCTCCGGAACCGGCGTGCAGCAACCAGAACAATGATTTATTGGTTTGTGATCAAGTAACAATAGCCAGTAATTTATCATGCTCATCATTCGCTTCGCCAGAAGAGGAGCGACCGTTTTTTCTAGCTTCGCAAAGCACTCAGAAGCGAGGCGGAAGAAAAAGAAGTAGATCCAGGAGTTGGACAGAAACTCAAGAAAAATTAAATCAAACTGAAAATAAATGTTTGGAAAACTGAAAAGAAAACAATAACAAAATAAGTGTCTGCTTTGCTGGATTCCTCCAGTAATGATGACTCTTTCCTAATCTGACGAGTCTGATGAGTTGCTATCCGATAGCGCTGATTTCATAGTATCAGATTATCCTGAAACTCAGGACCTAGAAATATTTGTGGACGATTTTATTATTCCTAAATTTTGTACAATGAAAACTAAAGTTCACCCTCTAGCACAAGTTAAACGTATTGATGGCAATGAGCTTCAACTGCAATATCTAAGGAAACAAAAACATTTCAAACTTCATTTTCCTGTTGTGGAAGATAGTTCCATATTAGATGAAACGGATGTAGTTCAAGAACTAAATAGCTTTAGAAACGAAGATACTGATCGAACTGCCTTAATTTTCTTAAGCGTGAATCATTCGTCGTCTAATTTTCGCTAGTTCTGTAAGGTTGAAATAATGAATATATTACAACAAAAATATAGATAAAAGTTACAAATATTAACTTCCACACATATTTCTGTATATTTCACTTTCGAGTTGCATTCATCTATACCTCATGGCTTATTCAAAGGTACCCCGCCATGAGGTATGAGCCCATGTCCGTTCTGTGTGCACGCATTATTGTTAATATGGCCAGTATGAGGAAGAAAAAATTACGTATCATGAAAATGAGTAGTTCCTACACAAGAAAAGTATGAACGTGTTCGAGGGTGCCCCCTTCCCGCCTATGTATACCATTGACTGATGACATCTTGTTTATCCTAAAAGGTTCGACTCGTCTTCGGTTTTTTTTCCATATGGTATTTAAGTAGGGCCTTGATTAACCTGTCAATGAATCAACTCATTAAGAATCATCCAATCCTTGCTGGATCACGTTTTGACCAAACACGAGGCGCTTGTTTTTTTTTTCGCTTCACTTTTACCCAAAACTAATTGTTCAGATCATGTGGCTGGATACCTTCCTTCACTTGATATCGATTTGTTAGCCACAATTTACGTAGGTAAAAAGTTGTGACGAACGAAGTTTTGTGTTACCCGATTAGAATACAATGCATGCGCTTTCCATTTAGAAAGTAAGCAGTTTCACCTTCTTCTTCTTTGTTTATGACGACTGTGAACAAAGAAGAAGAATAAGATAACCTCGAATTCGACTCCCCCCCTGCTGTTAGTTGGCAAAATAACAAATGACCAATAGGTAATTGGTGTTGTCAAGTTTAACTAGGAGAGCGAGATGGCTTTTAAATACCCTGAATAATGGGAAGCTTAATATTTATACATAATAAAACCTAGTTCTAGATTGCCTTTAAACAAATTGAATCACTTTCATTAAAATGTCTATTTATTACTAAATTTTTTTCTGATATCTTGAGTTGTTTATTTTGAGAGTTTTGGCAAACGGCAACCTTGCTATTGTTTATTGTGACATATTTTTGTAGCCTGTTCATCTCAAGTTAGATTTGGAGCATTTGCTTGCAATATCAGCGTAACCCTGATATATCTGTCTGACCTTGTCTAACATTATAGGCAACCACTCAGGTGTAATTTAAGGTTATATCGTAAACTATTTATTTTTTATTTGGTTATAACTCAAAATTTACTCAGCCGATTAAGTTAAAGTTTTGTAAAGGTGACCACTTATACGATATCTACATGCAAGCAAAGTTTTAGTTTCATACTTCTAGTAAGTTAAAAGA
This sequence comes from Tillus elongatus, assembly GCA_964006375.1. Lineage (NCBI taxonomy): Eukaryota > Metazoa > Arthropoda > Insecta > Coleoptera > Cleridae > Tillus > Tillus elongatus. The sequence goes on from OZ023262.1 coordinate 148,896,901, forward strand.
TATGGCGTTTTCAAACAGGGAACAGCAATTAACAGAGTTTAAGGAGTTAAACAAATTATTAATTTTAACTTGAAATATACAGTGCCACCTGGTATACCCATAAGTGAAAACACACTACCGAATATACCAAAGGAAGTGCAATTAATGCACTCTATGTGCATATCACACCAGAGACATAAAGGTCAGTTTTGCTTAATAGTTTTATCAGTACAGATTAATAAATCACAAATATTTAAAAGCAAAAATAAACGCCACCGTTCGTTTAGTTGCAAATATAGGCAACACGCTATTCCATGGCGTTGTATTTAAAGTCACCTTATATAATAAATCTCGGTGGGAAAAAACAACGAAAATGTTAAACGCTGTAACCACCTCTGACTACAGAGGTAGTGCAGAAAGCAACAATTCAAAAGTAACACCCTCACTGACAGAGTCTACATGTCAAGTTAATCCTCAACCTTCCACCTCATATGCGAGAGTAGCGAAATACCCTCAAGTTATACACTACCCAAAAAAGGATCAAGCTATCCTAATGGACACTAAAGACGATTTAAAGCTGGGTGACTATGTCAAAGCCATTAAAAATATTATAGGAGCAAAAAATGTACTATATGCCTCACGAATATTAAATGGTAGAATATGTATATACTTCAGCAACAAAACATTTGTCGACCTACTAATCAATCAACATAAACTCATAAACATCAACAATAGCACAGTTCAAAAAAGCAGATTAACTACACCATCAAAAAGGCTTATTATCTCGAACGTATGCCCCACAATACCTAAAGCAATAATTGCAAAAGCACTTCATACAATTGACTTAAATATTTTGTCTCAAATTACAGTCATGAAAGCGGGTCTGGAAGACCCTGAGTTGGCCCATGTATTGAGTTTCCGGCGACTAGTATATATAGCTGATACAGAAAAAGAAATTCCTTCATTCGTCTTAACAGTGCATGAAGATATCACATACAGAATCTTCCTCTCAAGCGATAACATGGAGTGTTTCATATGTAAACAGAAAGAACATGTAGTAGATAAATGTACATACAATGATATTAATAAAATTAATCAACCACAAACACTGGAAGCAACAACAACAAAACCACAACAAGTAGAGTCACTTAACGAAGCATTAACCCAAGAACCAGAACCAGTGAAAGAATCACAAAACTCAGAACTAATGAAAGAAACACAACAACCAGAATCTACTAAAGAAACTCAGGAACCAGAACCAGTAAAACAAATACAAGAAAATATCAATAAAACAGCAAACAAACGTCCAGCATCGCCATCGACATCACCTTCTATATCGGACAAGCAAGGAGCTATATTTACGTACACCGAAGATAAGCAGATGATTCCACCCTCTTTAACTGCCACAAGAATAAACACAAAGCCAGAACACAAAAAGAAAAAGACCAAAAGAAGTCCATCTTGAGATATAACAACAGTATCTAACTCTTGGAACAGTCCAGAAGAACTCTACAAGAAAAACCCATCTTTGTACACTACCTCGTTCACTCACCTAAAAAGCTTTACCGAAAATTGTTATAGCAACAGGAACCCACTAGGAGAAGCTCGACGCTTCACTTCTGACATTGAGTCATTTCTGACAAACATTCATAATATTTACCTACACATAACAAACAGAGCGCTAAAAAGTAGACTAACGAGAATAAGTAAGAAAATAAAGAAACAAATATCCCACTCGCCCGACGATAAACATAGCTCCATTACACAAAGCTCCCAACACGAATGGGAGGCAGAAAAAGAAGAGCAACAATCAGATCGATCCCAAACATCCTTTTAAACATATCACTAAATTCACATCTCTTATACATTGGAACTGCAGAGGACTCTACAACAATCTTGAAAGCTTAAAGCAATTAATAAAAGAACGTGCACCAGACTTTGTATCTCTTATGGAGATAAATCTAAAGCCTGGCCAATCACCTCAAATGAATGGATACGAAGGCTAACACTTCTATCGCACAAATAATAAAAAAGCATGTGGAGGAGTCACCACATATATAAAATGGAAGCACTATACGCAAGAAGTTAATGCAAGCAGCAGTTTTGAGACTATAGTGACAAGGGTGTACTGCCCATCACCCACCACGATATGTAACATATATATCCCACCCGATCACCAAACTACAGAAGCAGAAATATCAAACTTGTTCAATCAACTTAAATCACCGTTTATAATTGTTGGAGACTTTAATGCACATGGTATTACATGGGGTTCAAAAAACTCATTTGGTAGATGTAGAATAATAGAAAAGGTAATAAACAACACCAATCTGACACTTCGAAATCGAGCAGAACCGACGCACATAAACATCACCACAAGCTGCTTCAGTAACATTGATCTAATCATTTGTGACCCCAAACTAGCAGCACTAGCAGAAAGGAATGTGCTAGAAGATCCTTATGGAAGTGATCACTCCCCAATCACGATAGATAGGTGTGCCAATGTTTAGACATTGGCACACCGCAGAACCAGAAGACATCTAAAAATTGGAATCAATCAAAGGCTAAGTGGGACAACTTTAAACTAGAAATAGAATGCCGTTTGAATAACCTATTCAGATATTCATCAACATAATTATCGACGCAGCAGAAGAACATGTAGGCTAAGTTCAACAATAATACAAGAAAGAGTGCCCCCTGGCGGAATGAAGACTGTAAGAATGCAATAACAGCAAGTAAAGTAGCACTGAACCGATACAGAAAGCGTCCAACCCTTGACAATCTTATTTCACTAAAAAGAAATAGAGCCGTCGCCTACGAAACAATAAAAAACAGCAAAAAACTCATGGCGCGCCTATGTATCCACCATAACGGCTGATACCAAACCAGGAGAAGTATGGCAAAAATAAGAACATTAGGCAGTCAAGAAAACAAGTTTTATCTACCAACTATTTGGGCCCGATCAGTAAAAGCCTCATAACCGAAGACAAAGATATAGCGGAAACATTTGCGAAGATCTATTACGAAAAATCGAGCAATAAGCGTTACACCAGAGAATTCATCCAACACAGACAACAACTAGAAAATACAACAATAGCAACAAACAAATGTCGAGATCACCCTATAAATGCTGCAATAATCATCGATAAATTAAAGTACGCTATTACCAGCTCCAAAAAATCTGCTGCTGGACCAGATAATATTCCAACAATTTTTCTCAAATATCTCTCAAACCTCTCCTTAGAATACCCACTCCAGCAGGTGTTGCCAGACCAGTGGCTGCAATCTATAATAATGCCGATCCATAAACAAGGGAAATCAAAAAACGACCCACTATCATACAGACCAATTTCGCTGACATGTACACTCTGCAAAATCCTAGAAAAAATCATAAACAACAGACTAATATGTCACTTAAACCAACACAATTTACTATCAGAATTTCAAGCAGGGTTCAGACCTGGCCGATATACCATAGACAATCTAGTAGTTCTGCAAAATGAAATAGAGAATGCTTTCTTAATGGGACAGGAACTAGTAGCCATATATGTCGATATAGAAGGGGCGTTTGACACAACATCGGGGCACCTTATAACACAAAGACTAATCGATTGGAAATTAAACGGTAACATCCTGCACTTTATAAATAACTTTCTTAAAAAAAGAACATACAAAGTAAGCGTAAATGGCACTTTGTCTAACAGCTATGAACAAGAAAACGGGGTGCCATAGGGGTCAGTTTTAAGCCCAACCCTTTTTCAGATTACTATCAACGACATTGGAAGCGAAATCGTAAAACCTGTCAAACATCTTTTATATGATGATGATTTAGTTTTTTTCTGCAGAGGCAAAAACAGACAAACCACAGCACAACTAATCCAAGAAACACTAATGGATTTAGAGCAATGAACAAGATACACAGGTTACAAATTCTCAGCAGAGAAAATTAAATTTATGTTATTCAGTCGAAGGCACAACCAGGAAACTGTACTAAACCTTATACTAAACAGTGCAACTATTTCCAGAGTAGACCATTACAAATTCCTGTGTATTATATTCGATACAAAACTGTCTTGGAAGCATCAAATAAACAATATCAGAACGGAATGTGCTAGCAGAATGAACATTCTCAAAGCCGTAGCTCGCTACGACTGGGGAGCAGAAGAATCAGTTTTGATTAGCTTATACAGATCACTAATACGATCTAAAATATATTATAGCGCAATAGTTTATGCAAATGTAAGCAAACCCACATTTAAAGCACTAAATACCATACAGAATACAGCTATGAGTCTATGTCTCGGCGCCTTTAGAACAAGCCCTACAACAAGTATGCAAAGAGAGTCAAACGAGCTGCCACTCTTTTTTTAAAACGACAACTGCTAATTTTGACATACGCTACGAGAATTTCTCGTCTTGAAAATAATCCTGTTCGTTCAGTCCTAGCTGACACCCAATGCCACAGTCATCAACGGTCCAACTCCACCGAAAAAACACGTCTTATATCAGACATAATAAAAGACATCTACCAAATCGATCTCACAAGAACCACTGAAATACCGAAATCAAATACACCACCATGGCTTCAATTAAAAATAGACTGTAACACATCATTAGTGTCACCTAAACAAGCCCAAACACCAAATTCAGCGATGCAGACAATATTTACAGAAACACTAAGCGAATATATTCCCGAACTGTTAATGTACACCGATGCCTTTAAGTCACCACATGGAGTAGGTGGGGCGATAGTGATATTGTCCTCCTCTGGGCAGCTTATTAAATTACCCAAGGACATCAGTATTGGCACAGCTGAACTTTTTACAATTCTGCAAGCCATAAAGAGGATAAAAGACATTTCCAACTGTCCAACGAAAATAAATATCTGCACAGACTCTACACTGGCAATAAATAAAATAAGTAGCCTATATACCAAGAACCATATAGCAAGAAAATACAAAATACTGCTCACGATCTTAAACGCCAATCCACACACATTACATTCGTTTGGGTACCCTCACACTCCGGCATTATAGGCAATGAGCTGGCAGATACTGCTGCTAAAAGAGCGATCACGGAAGGCACGACAGTAAGAAGCCAATACCACAAACTATTAAGACCACACGTTAAAGCAGTAATTTACGACAAATGGCAAATATACTGGAATAATCAAACCACCAAGCTGCACGAACTAGCACCAACCATTGAGTGATTCCAACCACCTATACTAAGTCGCAGATCCCTGGCCGTCCTGAGAAGACTCCGGATAGGACACACAGCACTCACACACAAGTACCTACTGGAACAACAAATTCCACCAGTTTGTGATACCTGCAATGTGACCCTTTCAGCAAGTCGTATTGTCACAGAGTGCACTAAACGCAGACTCCAAAGAATGTTGTTTTTAGGCGAAAACATATCCATGGTAACCCTAGCCACAGCAGCACCAGAAAACATAATGAATTTTTTAAAATCTAGCGAACTATATAAACACATATAACTGTAACCGTTGTATTGTATAATTAACTGGTTCAGGAACACATATATTATTAATGCACCTACATTGTACTTAAAATGTTTTTCTATATAATTTATATATGTCAATGACCTTAGTAGTCGAGACATAATTTTCTTTCTCTAAAATAAAAAAATAAAAAATCGGCAAGCTTAAATTCCATTTAATGCTTCACATGCAGTCCATCAATTGTATAAAACTAAAATCAAATTTAAATTTACTTTATTTATTTAAAATTCATATTTAAATCAGTGCAAGTAATTTGGAGACTCCATAAAGTCAACAGGAGAACGTGGTTAGACATGTATATGTTCAGTCAATATGTTCTTAAATACTTGTTATAACTTGAGCACATTGTATAAATCGGAGACCTGAACAGACTATTCGTTCTGTATCTTGGTGTACATAATAGTTGCTTTAGTCTAATATCCCTTTGAGGAACCCTGAACTGAATTCTGCCCAAAAATTCAGAAAAATTTACCAAGTTCCTCACGATTCCAAAAAGGAACACCAGGTTAACAACTATGCGTCTGCTCTAAAGACTGGTCATATTAAACACAGCAAGCAAACTCCTATAGGGTATAAAATTGGGATAAGATCCAAAAAAACTTAAAATGCAAAAAACGAACAAACCTGCAGTGAACCCTCTCCACCACATCAGAATGAACCCTATAAAAAAGGATTCCACACCACCGACAGATACTCCATCTTTGAACGTATGTATGCATTAAAAAGAATTTTAACTGTTTCAATTCTACGGAATCCTCTCGAGTTTCGTATAACAAAGCCCAAAGTTTTCAACCCTGAGGAAGCGATTTTTTCACGTGCTTCGCAAATGTTAATTTAGTGTCAAACTCAATTCCTAAGTCCCCAAACTGGGCACTATGCAATAGTTGGTCACCTCCAAGAGTACATTGATGCTCAACAGGAGCAAGACGCCTCGTGAAAGTAGAAACAAAATATTTATCAATATTCAGGAACATTCTATTTACAACACACCATTCTGACAGTGCATCAGTGCTCCTCTGTAATTCCTCACATTCAAAGTTACCTAAATTTCTAATAAATATTATTTAAGGCACCAAAGCCAAATTAAACTTTTAGCATTTAGACTTCACATGACGTATTACCCTCCTCTCGCGTCTCCCCCCCCTCGGAGTTACCAGACAACCTGTCTAATTTATAAACCTTGGTCTAGACTAAGATCTTAGATTGACGAACGACTGATCTCTAGTCTGTGCTTTCAGCTGTTATCTGAGTTTTTTACGGTGTTTTTCCAATACTACAAAACTGATATGTGGTGCCATTTATGGTTTTAGAATTTAGAACTGTTATTCACACCTGTATACGTATTAGCAGTATAACCTATATTATAGTAGAAACAAGGTATTATGTCTCATCAAAACAACCTTATTCTTTGAAAATGTACAAAAAGTTTCCAAATATAAACTTAGCATGTTTTCGAAAAATTGGTTTCCTAGCCATCGCACCTTAAGTTAATAGCAAATTGTGTTTGTAAAATTTAAAGCATTTAATGAAATTTGGCTGCCAAAACGCACTTGCTGTTTTCCGATTTCATTTCTCACAAATATGTATTATATTTCGATGAAAAATGCAAAAATGCATGAGGCGTTCGATTAAAAAACAAGAAAATTAGTATCATCAACAACTTTTGGATCACACTGTGATTTTAAAATTAATTTGATAAGATGCTGCTCAAGACAACCTATAATCAACATACACAATATTTTCTCGTATCTTGTATATTAACGGATATATTGAGCCTTTTCTACGATAATTCGCTGAAAATGATAGACTATTAAACCGTAAACTCTAACTGAAACTACTGCCACAGCATCAGAGAAAGGGTCTATTTGAAATTAATTTTCTCGAAATATTTTAGTAAAATTTACTATAGCCTGAACGCAGCTAGTGCGTTATGGTAGCGAGTTTTCATATATAACTGTTTTTAATGTTAAATATGTTTTTTACGTTATAGTAGAAACGATGTACCGTATTTTAGCAAACTAACATTTTGTTTGAAAAAGTACAAGATAAATTTAAATTTTTCAAAAAAAAAATCTGACGTTCCTAGCCAACGAACCTATCCACGTAATTTACACAAAAACTACACCAGCCAAGATACAATTATTCACAGAAAGTTTTTTGACAGGAATTAGCAAAATGTTTACATATGAAGATTTGTAAACAATCTGTTTCATGACAATTCGCCATTTTTTTGGTACAAAGTAATTTGAGAGTATACTGTATAGATTTTTTTAATGAATAATATAATTGGAAACCTCCCTAAATACTTAATTTTCATGGGATTCCGATTTCATTAGTAAAAACGCTTTATTGCAGTTTTTGATATGTTCGAAAATGTACAGTTGAAAAACAATTAAAAAAACTCTAAAACGGTGGGCCATACAAATTTTTTATCCTTACAAACATGCATTAAAATTTGATGAAATATGGAATAGTGCTACAATAAAAGGACAGATCCATTAAAAAAAAAGAAAACTTTTATCACCAACTTATGGGACACCTCTGATTGTCAACATGATTTTATAAAATGGGGCTCAAACACCCTATAAATGACTTTTATAATGTTTTCCTGTATCTTGTATAATAACGGATATATTGAGCTTTACAGTAAGAATGCACCATCCTGTATATATGCAAACATCTAAAAACTGAAATTTACCCCAGAGGCCTAGTTTGCACTGCTTTCAAGAAATATTTTACAAATTTTAAAGTTGCGGTCTTCTCAATAACGAATTCTTTCTACGAAAATTCGCGAAAAACTGTAGACTATTTAACCAACAACTCTATAATTGAAACTACTGCCAAATCATCACAGACGGGGTCTTTTTGAAATGAATTTTCTGCAAATATTTTAGTAAAATAAAGGACAATAACGATTGAAGCTGTAACTTAGCGCTTTGTAAAACACATTTATTATGACATTTCTTCTACATAACCCGTATGTTTCAGATTCTACGTCTAAAAATTGCAAATTTTGACGTTTCAAATCGTGTCTTTGCATTTTAAGAAGAAAAGCTCTACAATTTTCAAAGTACTTTTTCTGTTATTTCTTTACCTTTTTTGCGCCAAGAAAATTTAATCTTTGTAATACAAAATAGATTTTGCTATCCACAGAAAATATTTAGGTTTTTTGCATTTATCTGGTCATCAGTGGCATCCACTTTTTTAAACGTCTATATTTTTTTTCAATTTAGAATTTTGGCATGTAGGGTAAGTTTAATAGTGTAAACCTGAGTACTGAGTTTGATTGCCATCGCTTTGTTATTTTTGGAGATAAAAACATTTTTCTAAAGAGAATACAAAATTTTTCAGGAAAAACTGGTCCGATTTTCCTTGATAATAAACTTATCCAAGCTACAGATAAACACAGATCCCCCCATTAGTGAATTTTTTTAAAGAAAATTAACTAATGATTAAAGGAATAATTAAAAGGCTTTACTACCAGACAATCGTTTATTTTTTAATCCTACGCGTTTTGGCCCCTTATCGAGCCATCTTCAGGGGTTAAGACTAATTCCTGTCTTAGTTACAGAAAAAGTGCTGTGTGTTTTCTGTAACTAAGACAGGAATTACTCTTAACACCTGAAGATGGCTCGATAAGGTGCCAAAACGCGTAGGGTTGAAAAATAAACGATTTTCTGGTAGTAGAGCCTTTTAATTATTCCTTTAATCATGTCAAACCCAGAGGTATTGAGGTTCAGAAATAAATTCACTAATAGCTGTAATAACGCACTTTCTGCATCAGGTTTTTTTAAATAAAGTATTCAATTAGCAAGTATACATTATATGTAGTATATTAGAAGAACAAGTTTTAAAGGCCGTTCCACTAACAACGTTAGCATCATCAGAGGATGAAAAATAGAATTTAGCTTTGTTAGATAGTTAGGTCTTTAAAAATATGCGTTGTGGTGATTTGGGTTCTCCAAGTGTACTTGTCAGTGCTCATCACAGGTTCTAATCTTCACTTAGTGATATTATTATCCAGTTATTATGCCAGTAGCATCCGCCACTGGCAAAAATGAGTTCGATGTTTGTCTTGAATTATACTGTATGCAGTAACGTTTGTTTTCTAAAGTAAGGTATAATTCATTATTCTAATGTGGAAAACGAATCCTAGATAGCAATCGGTGTCATATCGTGTGTGGCATGTAATCGTATATAACATAGATGTGAGAAACGGAATACAACACGGCCCTCTAGATCAAAAGAACAAAACTAAAGAATGAAATGATTAAGCATAGGTTCAGGGTGGACGGTGATCCATTATCGCAATGTTCGTGTCTGTCAGTTTCGGCCCCGGGCTACCAGAGACGTTGACTGATGTGTCGGCTGACCGCTATGTGTTCTTCTGTGTCCCATCTAACACACCGTTCGTGGCGGTGTGGCCCAGCCTTAATGATTGATGTTTGCATCTTTTAATTTGTCAAGATTTTAAATCACGTGTATTTGTTACAGATTGATAGCGAACAGAATGTATTCGTACACCCTGAAAAACACATTCAATCAATCCACAAGTAACTTGCAAACTTATCTTATGTTATGTGATATACTTACTTTTCACTACTATGTATCATCACTTTGCCTTTTCATAGATTTATTGAGGTTTACGACAAAGACCAGAAAACATTTTTACACACTTACAATTAACTTCACATATTAGTTAATTAGGATGTTTAGGTCAAATTTTGCAGATCAGTTGCGAGTTTTGTTATCGGTTTGGAATCAAATTTGAGACGCGTTTGTAAGTCAGGTGACAATGTCACTTCGGCTATCTATCATTATCATAAATTTAATGTGGCGGACGCTCTAAGATGGCGGTTTTTCCTTATTTAACAATCCATCTAACATGAGCTCCAAATTAAAGGGCTTTACAAGTAAATTACAGCAGGCCAGGTAACGCTTTCATGAATTCAAAATGGCGATTGACGCTGGATGGCGGAATATTTATTTGTTACTCCATCAAATATCGACATCAAATGAAAGGGAAATTACGAGGAATATACAGTAGGCTAGGTGACGCTATCATAATTTAAATATGGCGGCCTACGCAATATGGGAGGATAGGTATATCATTTTCAAAAAATCCTTAAAATACGTATCAAATTAGAGGGCTTCTCTAGTAAAATACAGCAGGCGAGGTAACGTTTCCATAATTTCAATTTAGCGGCCTATCGAGGATGGCGGACCAAATTTTTCTTCACAACCCTTATGACATGGGTATGAAAAGAAAGATTTACAAGGATAAAATGTAGTGGACTATGTCGAGCTTTCATAAAGTAAAAATGGCGCCCGACGTGAGATAACGGAATTTTTCAAGAACGTCGTTGATATGGGTATCAAATGAAAAGTATTGACGAGTGAAAGAGAGTAGGCTGGGGGCGATTTCATACATTTAATATGACTATTTTTTTGTTTTTTTGTTTTGTTTAGAACACCTAAATAATTAAAAATTAAAATGAAGCATACACGATATATATATATATATATATATATATATATATATATATATATATATATATATATATATATATATATATATATATATATATATATATATATATATATATATATATATATATATATATATATATATATATATATATATATATATATATATATATATATATATATATATATATATATATATATATATATGAAGATTTTTTGGTTTTTAAAATTTTTGAAAAATTTCGATTTTTAGATTTTACATATTATTTTTCTGGCCGTAACGGTGGACCTACACCAATACCGATGACACTTCTCCACAGCAACTTTTCATTTTCTTTAACGTAGCATTACTAATTTTTGAAACCGACGTTTTGCTTTGCTGCACAATCATCAACTTCTTTTTTTAATACAGCCCTCATTTTCTGATATCATATTCTGAAAGCCTCTTTTATTCCAAATTCAGTGATGTGTCACACTTTGTGGTTTAGTACCATTTTAGTCTTTCTTTCGCCCTTAATTAAGAAAATTCCTGTTACAGACCTGTAGATAGTTTTTAAACTAAGTACTAAACAACTAGCTATACCAATTAACACTTTATGTCATTTAAGCGTTTAATAATAAGCCAATGGCTGAATTGGGGCAATTATTTAATGGAATAAACACAGAACAAATAAAATTGCATTATCAGGAGACCTAAACATAAAAAAAACAACAAACGAATACGAACAAACAACTAAATTTAAAGCATATCATGTTTAAATAAACTTCCACTATTTTCCAAGCATAAATACCACCTTCTAACTGTTGATTCAAAAACCGTAGTCAACATTTGTGGAGTAATACTGGCAAATGCTTCCAGAACTAACCTCCTCATATCTTGTTCTGTAGAAAAATTTTGCTAAAATACATGATACTTAACGTATCCCTATACGAAGAAATCAAGCGGGATGATATCTGGTAAACGCGCTGGCCACGGAATACGTGCTGATTACCTTATCTGGAAATCTCCTTGAAATATATTCCCGAACGGCTCTGGAATTATGTGCAGGTGCCCCATACTGCTGTATACAACAGTTGAGAACTCCCCCCTAAATCGTTTGGTAGAAAATGTAGGTAGCGCTCTGATGTTAAGGTATGGTGGTAAAGACGTGGTCCTACATAAGTTGTACCGAAGATACCAGCTCACATATTGAAAGAAAACGGTGCTGATGCCACGACGTTTTATTTAAGCGTTGATTGGTTTTAGACCAATAATGAACATTTCTTTTATAGACAATACCATTATTCGTAATCATGCTTTCATCAGACCACATTATTTGACATCGAAAATTAAGATTGTCCTGGCATTTTCTTGTGTACCACTCACTGAATGAACGATGTCGTTCTAAATCACCTGGTCTGAGTCCTTGAACAATTCTGTACTTGTACGGATGTAATCTTTGTTTACGTAAAATAAAACGTGCTGTTGATTTTGATATACCAACGTTTCCATCAATCCGCCGGACTAATGTATGGGGATCCTCAGTAACTGCTAACAAAACATTACATACTGCTTCCTCATTGCTGGACTTTTGCCAAAAAACTACAGGTTTTTTAAAAGAACCATATGCTTTAAGGTTTCTCACTAATTTGCTATAAGTACTTTCATTTGGCTGCCTTTTTTGTGGATATTACTGCAAATACATACATCCCCCAACAGAACAATTTCGGTTGGGTGAAATGAAACATGCCAATTTGTCAGACTTTTCTTCGTTACAAAACATGTTTGCTAGAAACAGTTACCAAGTATTACACAATAAATTGAACAAAAAACCAGTGTGTCAAAAATTAATGTTACTGTCAATCCAAATACGGCTATTGTCACATCCTTTTATTTTCCAAAGCATACTTCTGTCTGTTTAATTTACGTTTATTTGTTCTGTGTGTATTTCATTAAATTATTGTCTCATTGCATCAATTGGATTATTATTGATCGCCTTAATGACATAAAGTGGTAACTGATATAGCTAGTTGTTTAGCCCTTAAGTTTAAAAGCTATGTACAGGTCAGTTACCTGAGGGATTTTCTTGATTCAGGTCGAAAAAAAAAGGTGAAAATAGCACTAAACTACAAAGTGTGGCACATCGCTGAATTTGGAAAAGAAAGGGCTTTCAGAATATAATCAGAAAATGAGAGCCGCATTTTAAAAAAGGTCGATGATGGTCTCGGAAAGACAAAACGTCACATTCAAAAACTAGTAATGCTGCGTTAAAGAAAATGAAACGTTGCTGTAGAGAAGTGTCACCCGTATTGGTGTAGGTTCGCCATTAAGGGCAGAAAGAAATAATATTTAAAATCAAAAAATCCAAATTTTTCAAAATATCCCAAAAACAAAACAAAAATCTGGCGATGTATAACCTACAATTTGTTGGGCTTATGAGTGCGCAACTTTTCTCCCATTTAACCAAGTCTGTATCTGCTACCGTTTTGGAGATCCCCATAGTGACCCTCCTTATCTTGGACACAGTATATATATATATATATATATATATATATATATATATATATATATATATATATATATATATATATATATATATATATATATATATATTCATCACACAAATAACTCAAATTAGATGGTGGATGGGCACCTTCCTTTAAAAATGACTTGGATAAGTTTGTTAGCCAGGAAAGTCGAACCAGTTTTTCCAGGAAATTTTTTGTATCACCGAAAATAACAATACTATGGCAATTGAGTTTGGTACGCAAGTTTATAGTATAAAGAGTATACCACACACCAAAATGTATACCTCTATGTTAAAAAAAGCATGTTATAAAAAAAAAATTGGTGCCACTGGAAGACAAAGAAGGGCATAAGACTAAAGTATTGTGTGTGGTAAACATAATCTATTGAATAATACATAAAGATATACCAACCAATCTTGATGCAAGAAAGTCAAGAAGCATTTCCGAGAAAACATACTTTAAAAATATCATACTTTTACGTCTGAAGATGTCAAAATGACTATTTTAAACGCAAATATTGTTGATTCGTTGACAATGATTCAGGAACTGAGGCTGTAGTATCACCAATAACCCAATTTGAATGTGAAAGCGACACGTAGAGCCTTTTCTACCTGGTGTATGCGACGCAGGTAACATTGACTTATTATTGATTGTATCGAAAGTTTTGATACCCTGTTTATATATTAACGTTAAAATGGAATGTTATGTCGTAAAATAGTTAACTACAATTAGTTTCATTATTTGCAGAGAATTGCAGCTACTTAGAAGTCCCTTGAGAGACGGTAAAGAACCAAAGAAGTTGTAGATAACGATGATTTCCACCAAACTGCCATGCGAATGAAATACATAAATTCAGATATGTGTACCATTCTCTCGTTCTAATTACATTTATATTTTTATTTATATTTATTTAAATATATTTAAATAAGCCCCTTATGGTTAACAAAATAATATATACTGTTAGCAAAAATAAATAAATGTCTACGCAATTTTTAATGGCTATTCTAAACATAAAGCCACTTATAACAGATTGCTCGCGTACGATGATGTTTGGAAGTCAAATCAATCCAAATTTACTAAAGTGAACTAAAAACAAGGCTTTCTTTCAAAATCTAGCCATACTCGTGAATATTTGACAATCAGACAACGTTGAATTACTTCTCTTCATGAGGTGATTCCACTCTTATCATAAAATACTTATACGTACAATTTGGGATTTTTAGACCTGATAATTGTCGTTAACAAAGCTGGCGTCATCAGAGGGATGAAAAAAGTTTTATTGATCCCTTTGATGACGCTAACTTTGTTAACGAAATGATAATGAGGTCTCAAAACTGTATTATGATGAATTAGGTTCTCCAAATTGTATTTATCAGTGCTCATCACAGGTTCAAAACTTCACTCACCATAAAAACTAGATATTTGAAACGCGAAAATTAGTATAACTATTGCGGTTTATGAATATTGCATAAGATGTACATTAGAATGTTACAGATTTATGCTACTCTTCTTATTTGTTAAAATAGTTGCAAAAATCCCCTAATATAGACCTTTTATATTACAAATAAATAACTGAATACCATTATGGGTTATCTAGCTTTTATTACACTTTTCTTGCCAAGCCTACGGTAGTTGAGTGGTTAGACGGCGGGCTAACGAGTTACGAGATGTGGATAGTAATCTCACTGTTGATTGAATTTCTCTTTCAACTTTTTTTTTCTTTTTTTCGTGTTTAATTAAATATTAACATTATCTGATCAGATTGTGTAATGCCGCTATTTTTAATGACTTTTTATTGAAAAAATCACCAATAAAAGAGAAGGACTTTTAAGACTTTTAATTCAGTTTAATAGCAGCTGCTGTTGCCCTTAGTTGGTAAAACCGTTTCACAGTTAGCACAGACGTAGATATTTGTGACGTCGAAAGAGCTTGTTTTTTTCTCTGAAACCGGATGTAATTTTTACAGCATCGACAGGCAAAAGAATTTTCTCTTTGAAGCTACAGAATAACTATATACTTCTATATTTAGTTTAGATTTTAAATATTTTTAATCTTATTTAAGTTATTTTTATTAGCTACTTTTCTTGTACAAAATGTTCTTTTAATAGCAAAGTTTCTTATAAATGAATTTGATGACGTTCAGAAATAATAAATAATGAATTTGATGAATTTTCCTTGAAGAAATGTTTGTTGCGAATTTTTGTATAAAAATTATTCAATTGGAACATTTTTTAAACGAAATTCGTATAAAATAAGGTTTTAACGAATTTTCGTGCAAACAAATTATTTAATTTTTAATTACAGATTAGGTATATAATTTAAAGTATATGTACTATTAGAGCAAAATTTTGTGTAAAACATATTTAGTTAGTTTGCGCAGACATTTTTTGTGCTTCCGTAGAAATCATTTTTTATAAGATTTTTGTGTGAAATTGAGGTAACTAATGATAAATGTTTAATAAGGTATTAAAAAAGGGTTTCAGATTTTCTGGAAAAATTGTTTCCAAATAATGAATTTTCTTAATGTTTCGTCGAAAAGGTTTTTGCGAATAATTATATTTTGGTAGGTGGGTAAATAACCTGAAGAGGTTCGTTGGCCAGGAAAATCGGACCAGCTTTTTCGGACACATTTTAAGTTCATTTTCGAAAAAATCGTGTGCTTTTTCAAACAATAAGGTTATTCTGATGAATTATGGTACATTGTTTCTCTTTATGGGTAGCCAAATTTGATGGCTGCTTTTATTAACAAAAGACATATTTGCTATTAAAAACATTTTTATGAAAATTCACTACCATAACGCACTTGCCGCGTCCAGACTTTTATTCAATTAATCATCTTCACAAAAAATTAAACATCTTTACTGACGAATTTTTGTGACAAAATTAGTTTAGCGAATTTTCATGAAGAATATTATATATATATATATATATATATATATATATATATATATATATATATATATATATATATATATATACTTTTCATGCAAATCTCTTTAACAAATTTTTGTAGAATGCCTGGTGCTGTCTTTTGATCTCCTTGATGAAAAATGCGTATAACTCAATTTTCCATGAAGCTGGTATACCTAAAATGTGGTATGTACTGTAATCTCTACATTTAAGGCCACATGTGTTCAAAACGTTATCATAATAAAATCAATATCTCCGAAGATAAAAAATTATCCGTAACAAAATATAAAATTTTCCTAGAAAACTGGTTTAATCGGACCACCTAACAAACCCAGATAATCTGTTTACGAAAAGTAGGTGCCTACTTGCCAAATATTTAAATTCCCCTGTTAATCGCTTGGGTAAGTTCGTCACCAGCCTTAATCATAACGGTTTTTCCTAAATAAATTTTCCTGAATCAAATTAGGTTATCTTTATAAAATTTGCGGAGCTTGTTGCTTTTATAAAGGTTTTACCTTGTACTAAACTGGATATTATAGCTGTAAGATAATTAAAAAATTAGCACTTGCTGGATCCTGACTTCTATTTTTACAGTTATGTGGATCGTCGACGTTGAAAAAATGTTGAATTCCTCAAAATATATTGTATAAAGTTAACAAAATTAAGGAGATGCTTGAAGGTAAATGTAGAAGTTGATGTGTCCCATTTGAATGAATTTAGAATAGTTGTATCGTATAGAAGAGAGGTAACAGCTATGATACGAGGATCGAGGTGTCATTATAAAACTGCCTGTCATGTCAGCAAATGGCCCCAACCTGCTACTTAGTCAGTAGCCAGTCTGCCGGACTCTATTGTTACTCTATTAACTGTACTCCCGTCCTACACATCATCTATAGACATCTCACTCACAATCAACTATAGTTTAGAGCAGCAATCCTGAAGATCTGGCGACTCTATAGCACATTTTAATAGTGGTCAAGATCGTATCGGTGAACTAACATTTAAACAGAGAAAGTTTTTCTTCGAATGAAAACTGTTGAGTGAATGATAATTATCCACTATATACGTATATTTCTCTGTATTTATGTTTTATTCATCTATAATGGCATGTATTATGTACCTTAAAATTGTTGGTGATTATATGAAGTGAGTAATATAATTTTATTCTTAATTTTAAGTGTCATCAAAATGACTAATGATGTGATCTGTAAGGTCACGAAGTGGAATTGAGGCTTTAAAGTATGTTATTTTGAAAGAATCAATGGTTAAAAATCAGAACTAAGTCATACAGACGTGTAAAATAGATTCAGGAATTCAACATAAAATAAACCATTTACCAAATAAATTTAAAACATGGTTACCAAACAGCAATAACTAGAAAAGTAGGCCCGTATATAAGTACAAAGTCTGGATGTAGCAAGTGCGTCATAGTAGTGAATTTTCATAGAAATGATCCAAGCAATTTTTTAAAGAAAATTATATATACGCTCAGAAAAAATAAAATTTGTCAATCAAACCAGCTTTTTCTCAAAACAAATTTGTATTTTTGAAACAAATAAATTTAATTTTTGGCAGCTAGAAATATTTTTATGAAAATTCTCTACCATAATGCACTTCCGGCGTTCAATTTCATTACAGGTATGATAAACCGTGTAGCTTTCTAAAAGCAAAAGCGCTCTGTGTCTCTCATCATTGTCACAATGCACATATGATATAAATTCTGTTTATTTATTATTACAAATGGTACTTTAATGCGGAACTCGTTCTAGATTAAATTAGATTAGAATAAATGTGAGTGGGCTTATTGAGTCCCTCCACCGTGATCTTAGGCCTATTGTGGCTTACGTCTAATTGCTTAAATTTTAGCTTCTTGCGGAAGTCGATATTTTTTGGGGGTAAAAGTTGATTCATATGAGTGAAGTCGCTTGTTCGCTTTGATAACATCTCTCCGAGTTTTTCGAAGCTCACGGAGGAGGCCACAATCTTCAGGTGTAGTCCACCTTTAGACATTTCAACTCTCCTTCGAGTTTGTTAGACTCGATACCCGCCAGTGTTTGCTTAAATTTCACCTAACAAATCGAGCTCCCCACAGGAGGCGATATTCTTGAGACTGAAAGTGGAGGTGTGCTACCATCTGAGTGAAGTCGCTTGACCGTTTCGAAACTCAAAGAGAGATCACCTTTCTCCGAGTTCGTATGGACCCGACATCCATCAGTGTTTGACTTGAGGCGGATTCTTGAAGTCCCGCACCCAAGTAGCACCCAGGCGAGGTCGTTTTCTCAGTTCTAAACTCACAGAAGAGGGCTCAATCTTCAGTGGTAATCCTCCTTTAGAGATCTAGATCCGATACCCACAAGTGCTAGACTCAAGGCGACATCCCACCGAGTCCCGCTTCTGAGCATCACTCAAGCGACACCGTTTGTCCGTTTTGAAGCACACAGTGGGGGCCTCAAAATCCGGGTGTATACCACTTCCTAGAAATTTCAACCTCTTTCGGGTCATTTGGACACCCGAAATCCCCCAGCGCTTAACTCAAGGCGGTATTATCTGGAACCACGCTCCCAAGTAACAACCAAATGTGCTCAATAATTGTCCATTTTAAAGCCCAGGATGGAGGCCTCAAAATCTGGATGTATATCACCCCCAGATATATTTCGCTCCCTCCAGGCTCATCTGGACCAGACCTCGGCCAGTGTTTGACTCCAATTAATCGCCTCTTATGACAAACAGGCGTTATCCTGGACATATTCTTTTGCTTCGTCCTCGAACCCACAGACGAATAGGGAGGCTAAATAGAGAAAATAACTTAAATAAATCTAGTTGATTGCAAACAGGGTGCCACACCTTCCCATTTTAGTAATTTTTAATCAAACAACTTTCTGCTAAATTCATCATTATTTAATTTCCTCTTTAACATTTTTACCAACTTTCATTCATGTGGACACATCACAGAATTAGGAATATATGCAGTAACAAGACTTACTAAATATGATCAGTCGGATTTTTGTTGCAAATTGTCAATAATTTGAACATTAATCGTAATTTTATATTGTTATTCGATTTACGACTTCAAATTTATTATTTGTAGAAATGCATTTCCAATAAAAATCGATAAGAAATTTAATTATATTGCAATATGCTTGTCTGGTAGACCCAACGCATAAAGAAAATATAATAGCATGGATGGTGTTAGTTACTAACGACTCCCAAGTAAATTAAGAATTGACTAAAAAACCTCATAAAAACCATTCACATATCCAACACCTCAAGGAACTAATTCGATTACAAAGCTCAAAACAAAAAAGAAAGATAATTGTCTAAATATTAACGCTAACAGTATTACATACAGAGATCAAAGAGAACGATGCGTATCATAAAATACTGAGAACATTACATTAAGTTCATTAAAATAATACAATCGATGTAATCAAGTTATAGAAAAACTCCACACCTTGAGTATGTGACAGGTTGCCTTTCACTAGCTAATGTCCATAGCGAATCAAACGGGCAGATGCACAGAACGCAGAGGGTATCAGGCTGTCTGCTGGCAGATCGGTGTCTTCAATCTTGCTTTTTAAAAAAATGAGTGTTGCCGCAGAACATTAGCTCCCTTTTATCTGGTTAGTCGGTAACTGGTAGCAGTAATATTCGCTATCACAACCATGGAAGATGGGACTGAAAATATAATTGCGAGGTATAGTATAAAGCACTTTCGTTAACGAATGAATGAATTTGTTAAAAATTCGAGGAAAAACTTTTGGGAAAAAAAATTGAGACCTGTAAAATTTTATCTTTCGTTGCGCATTTTTCACTAAGTGAAGATTTGAACCTGTGATGAGCGCCGATAAGTATACTTGGAGAACCCAAGTTACCACAACACGTTTAAAAAAACCTGACCATCATTTCACTAACCAAGTTAGTGTCATCAGATGATGAATAATTCTAAATGTCTTACATCTACAGCTCTGATTATATCCTTGCTCAGGTAGTCGGTCCATAACGATAGAGGGCAGCCCAACAACACAAACATTAACATATTTTGTTTGGCGGAAATATCTAATTTATTTTATTATCTATCGGACCTGCTTCTGCCGGTCCTTCTTGTGAAGTAATCTATCAACCGACTTATCATAGCCGGCGATACTTTTTATTATTACTATATTTAGCAATCAATATATATATATATATATATATATATATATATATATATATATATATATATATATATATATATATATATATATATATATATATATATATATATATATATATATATATATATATATATATATATATATAAATTCTAGATTATCCTTATGTACGTGGTAACTATTATCCCAAATATGCCGGGCAATGGATGATATATCTATAGTACCCTATCTTAGTTGTGCTAAATGTTCATTAAATATTATTTCAATAGATCCCTTTGTTTGTATTTAAGATCACAATCTTTACAACTCATTTAATATAAATTCCCGACATTTTAGCGGTATTATCCTTGTCTTTTCGTTTACCTAACAAGTTTTTTAAAGTATTTTTGGTCGAAATTTTAGTTGAAAATTGGATTTAAAAAAATACTATTAAAACCCTTCGTGATTCTTGGTTCAAATGGTAAGCAAACAACGATTTTTGGCTTTCTCTTCTAAAAGTCGTTGATTCCACTAATATTTTCTTTGCTTTCAGTTTGTTAATTAATTTCTCCGCTAGGCAAGCAGTGTATCTGTTATATTAGACCACGTTCTTAATATATCCAATTTTTTCGGTATATCTATTTTTATTTAAAGGAAAATGTATTAACCTGTTTACTAAAATATTTTGACTGGCTATTTTTTGTGCATACGTGTGATGCAAGTTATTCGGAATGTAACTTGGAACGATGGTTTTCTTCTCTATGGACACTGTGAAAATATCGTCCGCATAACGAAACTATACTTTAGGAAAATCCTCATTTTCACTCAACTATTAGAAAATAAAGTCATACACAAAGGACCCATTGGGGTCACACCGCTAAAAGGTCTATAAGACTTATTAAACAATCTACAAATCTACAATATTGTAACGCAATAAAATGCACTATTTCAGAATTTCCGTCGGTCAAACTTAAACTTTAAAACTTTGAAAAACGTTGAGCCTTTTGTATGTTGTTTTTTGAAAAATATCTTAATGACGAAAGCCTAACAGTTAATATTCTGTTGACTGATGAGGGGGCATTTACCGACTATGGGATGTTTAATCGAAAAAAATTATTATTGTGCGTTGAAAAATGAAATACTATAAGAGAAGGACGATTTGAAAATACATCTTCCATAAATATGTTTTGTGGTACATTAAAGGGACGCTGGTGAGTCCACTTTCCTTTGATTAAAATTGAAATGTAGAAATTTATTTATATTTTTGAAAGAAAACTGTGAGAATGTGACAATTTGCCACTGGCAACACGAAGGCAAATAAAATATTTACAACATGATGTAGCTGTACCCCATGATTATCGCTTGGTTTCCACATTTTTAGATAGCACGTATCCTCACATTTGGATCGGCAACCGTGGTCCGACGGGCTTCTGCGAAATGGTAAGAAATTTATAAACAAATAACTGTTGTACTGCTTGGCCTTCCCGGTCACATGTTCGGAGTTCCCCACACATTAGCCGCTAGAAACAATTCGGGTGCCGGGAATCAGACACGTAACGTACCTGTACATGTACTGTCCACCTGTGTACTAGACGAATTCGTCGTCGATTTACAAAATACCCAAATAAGACATAGATACGGAAAAATGCTCTCCTTGCGTAATATTCTGCGAACTGTTTGCTTAATCTAGTACCTGCAGGCATATTCTTGGAACTTATTTCTGGATTTCCGTTACACGAACCAAATTTTACTCTACTGTGATAGTCTTTGGACATCCAAAGATTTTTAGTTTTAAACGAAATGAACCACTTTCACCTAAGCAATCGCACACTGTTTTAAATAAGTTAAGGTGTGGCTGCCTTGCCTGTAGGAACATTTTCAAATGTCTGTTTACTATCCCATCAAAATTTACTTAGCGTACATGATCTCATCCTTCTTTAATGGAAAACAAATTATGTTTTGGCATTTAAGAATAGTATTTTAAATAACTTCAGTAATAAATGTATTTGACAGCAATGTAATTGCAAATGTCATTATTTCATCAAAAAGTTCTTTGCACAATTGCATAAAAAATATGTGAATACTTTGTTATATCCAAACACTAGATGACAAATAATCTCGAGAACCATGAAGTTTAACGACATTTACAAAATATTTTTTTAATATAAAAATGGTGAACCAATGTTATTATTTAATTGAAGCAGCACACACCAACGCAAAAAAATTGAGTATTTTATAAAATAAAAAATCAGGCAATTGGTGCCCTCTACAAATTAAAACAAAACAGCTAACGATGTTAAATTCAGCGCTGGAAAAGTCTGATACTTGTGAGAGTCATTATTTTGAGAAATAAAGAAATTATGCAAAAACATAAACAAAATATTCACCTTGTACCTTTGTCAATATCAATCATTAGACAAATGTAAGTATTATAAAATCGATTTTAGTAGTAGCCAGTAATCTAGTATTTCTCTATGGTGTATTATTTCATCATTATATAGTGGCCAATAAATAATGAAATAATGTACCATAGAGGAATATGTGATTACTGACTTTTAAAAAATCGATTTTATAAAACTTACTTTTGTCTAAAGATTGATATTGACAAATGTATATATATATATATATATATATATATATATATATATATATATATATATTCAAAGAAATTGTAATGTAATAAATATTGTAAAAAGTGTAAATACCTTTTTCTAGGTTTATTAACTTAAATATCCACATCATAGATAGATACATAGTGCCTGATGTAATACTGGCGAGAAGACAATAAGTACGTATTTTAGAAAGCTGCAAATGGAAGCAAAACTTGAAGTGCTAAAAATGTTTAATACATTATGTTAAGAGGTGTATGTATAATTTGTGTTTTTACTGCTATACTATACTATACCATACCATACCATACCATACCATACCATACCATACCATACCATACCATACCATACCATACCATACCATACCATACCATACCATACCATACCATACCATACCATACCATACCATACCATACCATACCATACCATACCATACCATACCATACCATACCATACCATACCATACCATACCATACCATACCATACCATACCATACCATACCATACCATACCATACCATACCATACCATACCATACCATACCATACCATACCATACCATACCATATCATACCATACCATACCATACCATACCATACCATACCATACCATACCATACCATACCATACCATACCATACCATACCATACCATACCATACTATACTATACTATACTATACTATACTATACTATATACAAGAGTGCGTTATGGTAGTGAACTTTTATTAAATATTTCAAACTTGGATAACTCCATTTTCTGTAAACTTAGAAAGTTTAATTTTGGTACGTAGTAAGGGATTTCCCAAGGCAATATATCCACCAAATTTAATTAAAACAGGCTTGGTGTTTGCGAACAAATTTTTTTTCCAAAAGAAAACCAAAATTTTTCCGGAAAACCTTGTACAATTTTCCTGGCTAACGACTTCGTCCAAGCCATTAATCAAAGAAAGGCACTTGCCGAGTTTTATCGAAATCAGTTAATTATTTTTTGAGTTATCAATTGGATATATGTATATATATATATATATATATATATATATATATATATATATATATATATATATATATATATATATATATATATATATATATATATATATATATATACAGGGTGATTGCTGAGATGTGCTCATTAGAAGTTTATGACCTTCTCATCCGATTTGAGAGCTGAAAATTTGCATTAGGTAATTATACGATATTCCCATTCAGATTAAAATAGTTGCACTACTCTAAAGCTTCCGGTTACAGTGGAAGTCGCCACCAACTTCGTTATTTTAAATGAAATGCCCTATATATTTTTACATTTTAAGAATGACGATCCAATTTGGGATAGATTTTATGTAGTATTCTCTACACCTAGCGTTATTCGTTATTGAAATATGGGCGATTTTTGAAAAATATTTGTTATCGCAGCTTTTTCCATAATTTGATGTACCTTTGTAAAGCGTTAATCTAGAAAATATATTTTTAGACAACAGATTGCTGGTAACTATGTCTTGAAAAATCATTGGAATGAAAATATTTTTTTTATACAGGGTGTGCGTTTATAGTCTGACAAAATATGGAAATTCAAGTAGGTATAACTTGATTTTTTCAAATGGAACACCCTATATTTTTTCTATTCCAAAGCATTCTACATACATAGCTCTGCAACTTCTATTAACTATGTCCTATACCTGAATAACATAATTTCTGAGATATCCACCACTCCAACGGGGAAGCTATATTGAAATTTATACATGAGTCCGTTTATGGAAAGAGTAGGCTTTTGTTGGAATGTCAGGCGGGAAACCTGAAATTTGACACATAGTTTAATTTAGTGACAGCGGTAAAATTAGTAGCTTGCTTTTTGTATAAGTAGCGATGTGAAGTATAAAACGCCACGGTGATGAAGATATCACGAATATTTTCACTATTGACGGTAACTGCAATAGAGTTATTGAAGGAACATGTACATTCAATGAAAACTTTCGTCATTCGGCACCTTTGGGCAGACACCGGTTCAAGAGGCTTCAATCAAAGTTTTCAAGGTATGGAAGTATAATATCAAGACGAGTAATTTGTAGAGGCAAACTTGAAAATGAGGAAACATGCCAAGTCGCAGTTCTTGCATACTTTTATGCAATGCCAACAAATTTTATAAGAAATGCGTCTAGGGACTTGGACATGCCTTACTGGATCATTCAGCGAATATTGAAGAAGCAAAAATGCATAATTTCTCTTTTATTCCTGTGCAACACCCCCGTGATAGCGACGACGAGAGGCGGATAAATTATTGCCAACACCTATTGTACGAGTGCATGAAGATCCTACGTTCTCGATAAAAATAATCTGGACTGATGAGTCTAACTTTGGCAGAGAGGATTTGCGAAATATGAAAAATCAGCATTACTGGGCATCTGAAAATCTGCATATAAGACGACCTAGGAATTTCCAGCAGATATTTAGTAGCAATGTTTTCTGCATGATAATGAACGACTGAGTGTGTTTTTATATTTACGATGGTACCCTCACCTCAGAAGTATATTCAGATCCTGAGAACAGTGGTGATGCCATTTGTGGACAGTCTGTCTGGAAATTCAGCACTTGATTGTTGGTACCAGATGGACGGGGCTTCAGCGCACAATACTATAGGTGTGTATCATTAGTTGAATGGTATACCTGTTGACAGATGGCTAGGCAGAAGCGGCCCTTGGTGCTGGCCAGTAAGAGCGCCGGACTTGACGCCTTGTGATTTTTATATGTAAAGTATAATAAAGTCCAAGGTTTATGAGATGCATGTCCAATCTAAAGAGGAGTTAATCCAATGCATAACGCAAGCTTTTACCAAGTTAGGTTCAGAAGAGATACGAAGAACGCCCACCGCTGTAGTACATTCGAGAATTTCAGAGTATTTGAACCAAAACGGAAGTCACATTAAATGATTCCTTTCAATTTTTCAGCTCTAGTTGCATCACAAGCTGTTGTCTTTTCTCTGTTTACTGTATATAATCTAATCTATCTTAACTTTACTCTAGAAATAAGAATTCAATTCATTCAATGTCACTGTATGATTGTCATGTTACTCTAATAGTTCAGCTATTACATTTTTACAATGATAAGGCCATAATTAATTCACTTTCTTTTTTTAACATCGGTGCTCATAACTTGCTTAATGTTTGAGCTAGGATGAATCTGATTGGACTCGGGAAGACAAATTACACAAGGGTGGGTCGTTTTTAATAAGGTTCGTTGGCCAGGAAACTAGTTTTTTCGGGAACATTTTAAGTTTATTTCAGAAACATTTTTGTACACTTTCAAACAATAAAGTTATTTTGGTGATATACCGTATATTTTTTCTACTATATAGATTATACTGGTAACCAAATTTAATGCCTGCTTTCTTAAAAAAACACAAATTTGCTATTTAAAACATTTTAAAGAAAATTCACTACCATAACGCACTTTCTGCGTCCAGACTTTTTATTATTATTCTCATATTGTCAGCGTGTCATTATGAATATAAAAAGAAACTAGATCATACAATGCCATGAAAACATTGGAATTAAAATTCTCTGCTGCGATATTAAATATATCACTTCAGGAAAGTAACAATATCTCAGAAACTATGCTATTTAGGTATAAGACGTATTTAATAGAAGTTACAGAGCTATGTATGTAGAATACTTTGGAATAGAAATATATAGGGTGTTCTATTTGAAAAAATCAAGTTATACCCGCTTGAATTCCCATATATTGTCAGGCTATAAATGCACACCCTGTATAAAAAATAGATTTTCATTCCAATAATCTTGCAAGATATAGTTACCAACAATCCGTTGTCCGAAAATATGTTTTCTGGATTTACACTTTACAAAAATACATCAAATTATAAAGAGTTGCAATAACGAATATTTACCGAAAATCGCAAACATTTCAAAAACTAATAATGCTAGGTGTAGAGACTACATAAAATCTACCCAAAATTGGATTGCCATGCTCAAAATGCAAAAATATGTAGGGTGTTTTATTTAAACTAACTAAGTTGGTGGCGACTTCCGGTATAACCGGAAGCGCTAGAGTAATGCAGCTATTTAAATTTGAAAGTGAATATCGTATAATGGCCGTATACAGCTCTCAAATCGGATGAGAAGGTCATAAACTTCTAATGAGCACTTCTCAGCAATCACCCTATATATATATATATATATATATATATATATATATATATATATATATATATATATATATATATATATATATATATATATACATATAAAAATTGAAACTGACCTCAGATATTGGTTCTAGGGGTCCTAGTTCGCGCTCATTTGAAAATTTTTTTGCTAATTCTCACCTTCGATACCTTTCTATTAGTGAATTTTTTTAAAATAAAAATTCATTAAAAATATGTACATCCTGTATGGACATTCTAAAATTATTTTTGTGTATACAGGTTGCTCATCTACAGAGTGATACACTAAACTGTGTTTTTTAATGAAAATTCTATACAGTGTAGAACAGCCATATGGAATAAATACTATATCTAGATTATTGTGCATATTTATGGAAAATCCCGGAACACATCAATTGTATATTAAAAAATGACACTCTGCAACGTGAAAACCTGATCCCTTCATTCAACGCCCCTCGAGTGACAGTTGCGGGCCCCAAATTTTTCAATAGGATGTATGGGATGTCTTACCTCATTTGAAAGGTCTCTTCGTTCTCTATTGAAAAATGCTTTGGTTTTCAAATTTATTGCAAAAACTAACAGTACAAGAAATAAAGTCATATGACTAACGAACTTCGCTGAAACACAATAAAAAATTTATAACTAATCGCGTTTCTTTCTTGATACTGAGAAAGCTGGCAAAAAGAATTTCAGTGTCCTTCTTGGACGGTGTCAATTAAAAGAAAGACATAAAATTTTATCAATATTCTTTATGATTGGCAATATTAGTTTTGTTTGAAACGCTTTAGCAACTTGCTGTGTGATTGTAACCGCATGGCAGTAGTTGTCATTTCTAAATAAAAAATAAAGTCTACAGATAAGTACAATTTGGAGAACCCAATTGATCACAATAGAGTTTTTTGACCCGACGATCGTTTTGCTAACAAAGTTAGCGTCATCAAGGGGATGAGTAAACCAAGTGAATAAAGACTAGAACTACTATTTATATGTTAGTTGCCAAGCAGTTGCGAACAGCGACAGACACCCACTGTTGAGTCTTAAATCCCTGTGATTAAAACTGAATATCTGCCTTTGTTATACTGTGCGTCGTTATCCAATATTGCTTCTAAGAAGGACACGCTGGTTATTAAAATAACAGTCCAAACAATGGACTACATAGAACCGGACCTACTCTATTCATCGAAATATTTTTGTTCAAATTTCTAACGATTATATATATATATATATATATATATATATATATATATATATATATATATATATATATATATATATATATATATATATATATATATATACTCTCGTAAGCATCAAGCTGACGCGATTGCCTGACATTCTTTATTAACTTGAGATTTTCTTTATCTACATGATGACTATTATCCCAAATATGCTGAGCAATACATGATTTGTCAATAGTGCCACATCTCAGTTGCGCCAAATGTTCTTTAAATCTAGTCAATGGTTCTTTTAGTTTGCCCAACAGATTTAAGTTTACAATCCTTACAAACTATTTCATAGATTTCCGACACATCTGTGGTTTGATCTTTATCCTTTGGGTTACCTAGCAAATTTTTAATGTATTCTTTGTAGAAAATGTTAACAACAAATTGTCTTTCTTAAAAATGCCATTAAAACCTCTCGTAATTGGTAACCAGACAACGGTTTTGTCTGGTTTATCTTTTCTGAAAGTAGGAGATTCCGCTAATATTATCTTTGATTTATGTTTATTGAGTAGTTTCTCCACTAAGCAGACAGGGTAACCATTATACTTAGCTCCATTCTTAATATATTCAAGGTCTCTGTTGTATCTTTCTTCATTTAAGGCAAACTATATTAATCTATGAACTAGAAAATTCAAACTAGCCATTTTTGTGAAAAACTATGGTGTGAGTCAATCGAAATGTAACTCACGGTAGTGGTTTCCTTTCTGTCGATGTCAAATTCTAAAGTGTCTCTATTTTTTAATGACTAATACATCAAGAAAAGGTAATTTGTTATTAATTTCTATTCCATGCGTGAATTTAATGGATTCAAATTTACTGTTTAATTAACAGATGATTGGTTGCGGAGTTAAAATACACAGAGGAAAGTTGCTCGCCTATTTCAAGAAAAATTTTCCGATTTTTCGCATATGTCCCAAGGAACAAGTAGTAAAATTGCAAGGAAATCTCATGAGCTTGGTCATGTAAGGCATATGCAAAAAGCTTCTAATGCACTGAGTAATGATACCAAATTGGATGTAGTGCTTGAGTTTGATAAAACCCACATACTTTGAGTAGACAAACACCCACAATATTGGATATTAGCCACTCATCGATTACTCGAATATAAAAAATAAATTAAATGTACCCCTATAAATTGATACAAGCTCAGGAGCTCATGGAAGACGATTTTAAGAGAATAACGATTTTAAGCGAAGAACGTCGATTTGTGAACAAATGATGGAAACTTTAGATAACAATGTCATCCAACTAGAACATGTTTTTTGTTTTCTGCTGAGTGCAGTTTTACACTTCATGGCCATCTTAATCATCAACTTGTCGCTACTGGTGTAAAAAAACTTCACACTCAATGAGAAAAGAACATACGCAATTCGCTGAAAAGGTTAATGTTTGGGCAGGAATCGTTGGAAAGTTATGTCATTGGTCCCTTTTTCATTGATGACAATTTGGATGGGGATATTTATTTAGCACTGCTCCAAAATAATGTCGTGTCTACTTTGGAAAACTTATACCCTGATCTATCAAACCCAGAAGTTTCAACGAATGTGATATAGTACCAGCAGTATAGTACACCAGTGCATTACCAAAGCAGCAGTATATCGAGTTAATATTTCCAAATCGGTCGATCGGGAGGCGAGGATCGTTAAAGTGGCCAGCACGCTCATTTGATCTTACGCTATTAGACCTTTTCTTATTAAGTATGTGAAAATTAGAGTTAACCAGACTAAAGTACGAGATTTAAGTGACTTATGACGAAGAATAACGATTGCGATGGATCGGTCAGGTCTCAGATACTGACTAACGTTAGCAGACATTTTTTTTTACGATTAAGATCCTAAGTACAATTTTTTTTGGAGAACCTGGTTCACCACAATATAGTTTTCAGACCTGACGATCGTTTCTCTAACAAAGTTAGCGTCATCAGATGGACGAATAAACTAAACAAAAAAAGCTAGATCTGACACTTATATCTATGTTATTTATCAAGCAATTACGAACAGCATCCTCTATGAAGGTATACAGGCAACCCTCTACTGTTTAGTCGAGAATCCCTGTAATTAAGTTTCCATTGCCTGCTTTTGTAAAACCGCTTGTCGTTACGCAGTATTTCTTCAATTCTTGTGTCATATTATACGGCTGAGGTCGTAGACCATTCGCGAGAGTTTGGGCCTAAGGCTTTGACATACTGGCAACAAATTTCTACAGAACAAAGTTTTCTTAAAGTAGATTTCAATCATTTGTTCAATTAAAATTTCTGTTTTAATATACAGCGTCCATGTAACTTGAATAAAGTTATTTTTGATTTTTTTTTCAACTTGTTAGTTGCCGGTTTTCACATGCTTTTCTGCAATACCTTGTTCAAGTGGAGTAAATTGAATAGTAAAGGAGTTACACAGCATCAACATTCTTATTCAAAATCAGTAATTATAATAGATAAACCACTGAATTACTGTGTATAATTTTTCAGGTTTTAGACAATCTTACAGCTTTTACACGTTTTACTAAAAATAGTTGCTTTAGGCAGCCTGGACTTATTTGTTTAAAATTGCTATTTGCTCAAATATTTAACAGTAACGTTATTGAATCAGTCGCCTTAATACTCACATAACTATCAATTATTCCATCTTTTTTAGGTTAAACCACAGTTATAATTTCGCTACGATTTTCAAGCGATTACCTCTAGGTATAATTGAAGACGTCCATCTTTGGTGATGACCTCTAAAAGCTTCTATAATGATATCCATTAAACAGTAACCTTTCTGTAGGTAAAATATACAAACAGGTTGACTGATGAAAACATCCAGCTTCTAGATAATTGCTACCGAACTTCAAGTCTCGCACGCCTTTTCTCTAATAGCTATGTCACGATGCTTTTATATACCTCAAAAAGATCCTTATATATAGTGTGGGAAACCAGCAACGCACGGGGATGCTTATTAATGTTTTTAACGTGGATTCATCGCGCTCACATCGAAGATATTAGCATCACTGTCGCCTGCTTCAACGAAAATATAATGAGGGAAGACAGGAAAAAAGTTACTTACAAAAAACATATATCTGTTATGTACATATAGAAGATAACAAGTTGCTTTAATAATTTGTAATTAATAATAATATATTTGCTTTTAAATAACAATCCGTTACAAAATAAAACAAACCAACAATTATGCAATGCAAATGATTGAAGTTTGCAGATCACACAACACATATAAAACACAACTCTTTAGCAACAACAAGAAGAGATACAACATACCAGAGAAAAAGTCTGGGAGCAGCAAGTGCGTTATGGTGGCGATTTTCATAGAAATGTTTTTAATCTTAAATATGTTTCTTTTTTAATGAAATACATCATATTTAGTAGAAAGTGTAATCTTTACAGTAAAACCATGTATCATATTCCATCAAAATAACATTGTTGTTTGACAGAAGACAAACATTTCCGGACATAAACTTTCCTGAAAAAGCTGTTTGAACTTTTCTGGCCATTGAACCTATCAAACAATTTACATAAAAACTACACGTGCCAAGATATAATTATTCACAGCAAGCTTTTTGTCAGAAACAACAAAGATTATCGAAGTAATCCTTATACGAAAAGTGTATAAAAATCTTTTTACGAAAATTAAAAAAAAAGTTTTCTTTTTCACGAAAGCTCGAAAACAGTTTTGGCATGTGAATTCGTAAACATCTTGTTTAACAATAACTTATTAAAGTATTAATTAAGAGCAAACTCTAAGAAAATTTCTGGGAAAAGCTGAGTAAATTTTTTTATAACAAAATTTGCTGACGAAATATATAAAGTACAAATTTTATACTCAATCTGTAATTAAAACTGAAAAAAAATGTAAAAAGGTTTTTTTCACTTTTCACGGAAACTTAAACCAGTGGATGGGGAGAATATAAAAGCGAAAAATACTCATATTTTCATATCACAATCCGTCAGAAATAAGAACGTTATTTAAGCCTGTCACGTTGAAGTTTCATGTGACATTCGTGAAAACAATTTATGAACTACTTACCTATATATTATGAGAATGTAAACATTGATAGTCTTAACAAATTAATAATTGCTTACCTTTTTTGTATAAAAGCTTTTTCAAAACTGCGCTAAATAATCTTATAAGCTGATCGGTTATTAGAATTGAATAAAAAACACTGAAAAAAATTAAACTGATTCGTAGATGAATTATGGCAGGCGATTATAAATGTAAATATTTTAAAAACTAGAGTCTTCAGATATTGAGTTTTTTACAAAAGTTAAGTTAATAAGGCATCTCCTTCACTTCTCAAACATAAAATACACGCTGTTCCATAAAAAAAGAGCTACAGCAGTTCGATTTTTTCAAATTAAGTCACTATTTGAGAGTGCCCTGTATTTGGCATCTCAATTTTTTCGAAGAAATATGTTAACAAAAACCTTCCCAAATGCGTCTCTTTCATATGACTTTTATATCTATTGGTAATAAAGCCGTAGCACAATTTTTCATATGTGCCAAAACCGTGAAAAGTTGCAAAACGATTGAAATAACTCAAAAACGATGAACGATATAAAATTTTTGTTGCAATAATGAGAGGGGTGGTCTATTAAAAAGAGAAAACTTGATTCACCAAGGACTTTTGGGCCAGTCTCAAAAAAACTGTATAAGATGCTGATTTTGTTTTAGATTGTATAGTAACTGTTGTTTTAATTGTGTTTTACCTTAGAAATGCGCCCTCCTGTATATATGTAAACATATAAGATCTGAAACTGACAAAGTATGTGTGTTCTAGGAGGCATAGTTCGCGTAAATTTGAAAAAATATTTTAAAAATCGCGGTCTGTCCCAATAACGAATTTTATGTACCAAAATTCGCTAAAAACTGTAGACACAAACTATGTAACTGAAACTGCTGCCAAAGGATCAGAGAAAGAGTCTATTTGAAATAAATTTGCTGCAAATATTTTAGTATGATGTAAGACAAATAGCGGTTGAAGCTGATACGTTTTTTCTACATAACCTGTATTTGTTTCAGGGTCCACGCCTAAATGTTGCTAATTTTAACGTTTCAAATCAGTACTTTGTCGTTTCAAGAAGAAAAACCATAACATTTTCAAAGTAATTGTCCTGGTATTTTTTTGCTTTTCTGCCAAAAAAACGTGATCTTTGTCTGTAATAAACAATAGATTTTCTTAATCATGCAAAATATTTTAGGCTTGTGAATTTTTTTGCTTACCAGTGACACCCATTTTTTTTCTTTAAATGCTCATAACTTTTTCTTTCTATAACTTTGACATCTAAATCCTGTTACATAGTTTATCTTTCATAATATAAACCTGCGTACCAAATTTGGTTGCCACAGCGTCGTTATTTCTGGGGATATGAAAATTTTCAGAAAGAAAAATAAAACTTCCCGGAAAAATTGGTTCGAGCTTTTTCACTAACGAACTTATCCAAGCCATTTGCCAAAGGAAGTTACTCACCAAATTTGATCAAAACGGCCTATTATGTCTGACACACACATACACACACAATATATATATATATATATATATATATATATATATATATATATATATATATATATATATATATATATATATAACTGTATTAAATGTATTAAAACTGAAACTGACTTCGAATATGTGTTCTAGGTGTTTTAGTTGGCGCATATGCGAATAAATATTTTCAAAATTCAAAAGTCGTCCTCGTTAGGAATTTTTTTCTACGAAAATTCACTAAAAATTGAGGTGTAGAAAACGCTTTTGTAAATTTTGTAATAATGGTTACATAATCTGTTGCAAAATGGTGGGTAAATTATTTGAAATTATATCATATCGCCTTACTGGTTTGGTTAAAATAGCGATAAATATTCAAATATATCTTTGCATATTTTCACATACTTTAAATGCTTATATAAGTGTCTATAAGGTTTGGATCACTCACCAAAAAAGTTACTCATTTAGTTGGCGAATTTTCATAAACCCGGGTTGGTTATAAGTAAAAACACTGTCTGGTAGAAACGCCTCTACTTGTTCCTTTAATGATATAAAACCCAGACGTGTTGGCGTTTAGAAACAATATAATCTCGGCGAGGCTGGCCAACGTCACCAAATCTTATGGGAAGCTGTCGATGTCTTCGCTCGCATTGTCTCTCAGAATCTGGTTCCTCGTGACTTGCATCAGAAAAGGCCTGTGTCCGAAAGGCACCTGCAAACTGAAAAATAAAGCAGTTCTTAGCTGATTCGAGACACTGGCCCAGAGGTTCAAGAGGCCGGTGCCGAGGAGGGAGTTAAAAACAGCCTACCTAAGGAGGGTGGAGCTCGACTTGAAACTGAAGATCGTGCACGATGTGCTAGCAGCTAGGTTGTGCGTGATTGAGTACGACACTTTATGAGAATTAACGATGAACAATTGTTATCTTTCCAATCTTATAAAAAACATTAACTCAACCGTACGATTGCCTATGCTAATATTCAAATAGTAACTCCTTACGCACCAGAGTCTTGAAGTTTAGCAATTACGTATTCCATGAGACAATAAAAAATACTTCCTTGTTTATTCAGTTTGACGCTTCTTATATCAGCTTGCTGAGGCAGGGTCTGAAATTTGCAATTCCACCCGGAGTTAAGTCTTTCGTATTAGACACTATCAGATACACTGGGGTCTTCTTGAGAAGTTTCAGGGTTAACAACGCAGACCTGTTACGTGGCCTAGTTCACGGTATTATTTCCAAGTTTAGAGACAATTCCACTAATCTTCAGCCATACAGCTCAGTCGTATCTTCATTGAAGAGAGTTATTTGTGACAACGACCTATTTATGTCGAAGGTTGACAAGGGGCATTGCATGTTTGTTCTAGATAAGTGTGAATATGTCTCCAAGCTTCTTACATTCTTAAGTGACAACGGAATTGTAGCCGCTGACTATAATCCTCTGCCATCTTTCGTGTCACCATTTAAGAAAGCCTTTGAATGTTTTGCACCTGCTCCGTGGGATAATTATAAACTCTTATATCCGATGAACTACATCGTTCCTCATCTTTATGGCTCGCCTAAGTTACACGAGGAGCGCTGTCCTATTCATCCAGTCGTTTTGTTTGTAGGTTTTGTCACGTACAAGTTGTCTGCTTTCTTTTAATCTTTCCTCTCCGTACTAGCTTTAAAAATCTGTTGCATTGATTGAGAATCTTCGAGATGTCCCGGTGGATAGCGGTACAATTTTTATTTTTTTCGATCTTTCCAATCTTTTTACTAGTGTCCCGGTCAACCAGACACTTCTAATTTTAGAAAGCCTCCTACCTATTCTTCACTCAGTAGGGAACTTTAAGAGACGCTTCATGCCTCAGTCAAAGTTTGACTCACACAGAATTTCTTCTCCTTTAATGATAGAGTTTATGTCCCAAGAGACGGTCTCCCAATGGGCAATCCATTATCTGCCTTTTGTGCAGAGATTTTTATGGCCTTTTTAGAAAAAGAAGTGGTTTTCAAGGACTATAATCCATTTACAACTTTATTTCATCCACGGCATGTGGACGATATACTGGTGGTTTGATCGCGCAACTTAATCTGTTCCTGGGTTGCTGAACGATCTACACGTCAATAATGCTTTCACAATGGAGTTAGACGGGAACGAGTCCATTAGTTTTTTGGAACTGAAGTTAACAAGAAGAGGCGACTCGATTGAATTCGTCACCTATAGGAAGCGGACACAGACCGACCATCTGATCCCATATAGATCTTGTAACCATAAGTCTCAAAAGTTAGTTTTTATTAGATATTTGATAGATAGGCTATTTCGAGTCTGCCAAGGACAAACTTAAATAATGAGCTCAACGTTCTTAAAAACTAGCCGTAAATAATGATTACCCTGTCAGTTTAGTAGACAGACTAAGAAGAAAAAAGAGGCACCAGCTCTTGAGAGAAACAAGCTCCAGTCTTTTTCCAGGCTCAGGCTACAAGTCTTTCATACTTTCCCCTCACATTGTAGCATCATAACTGCTGCAGTCTCTCGTGCCTTAAAGAGAAAAAACATTAAATTCGCATATAAATCCAATGATACTGTCAAGAAGATCCTAGTTCACAATAAGGATTAGTTACCCTACTTAAAAAAGTCAGTGGTGTATGGTCTCACTTGCGTTGATCCCCAATGCAACACCGTCTACATAGGAAGAATAGGAAGGGCGCTATGTACCAGAGTCTCTGAACATCTGAGAAGTAGAAATAACGCTGCTAGGCACCAGAGTCTCTGAACTGACAAGTAGAAACAACGCTGACAGCACCATCTTAGTTTTTGGCTGTCACCTGAGAGAGAGAGAGAGAGAGAGAGGGAGAGCGGCTACACCTTTGACAAAGAAAAAATTCCAGAATCCTTCACCCATCAAGTTTTTGCACAAAACAATTCGTCTTAGAAAAGATGGAGATCTACAAATACATAATAATATAATAAATGGCGCCAACCACAACTTGTTCCAGCACCAGTGCTATGAACGTTCCTTTCACATACAGACAACTGATAGAATAGTTCTTACTCGGTACTGATCGATTGCGACCAAGGAACTAAACATGTTTGGTGAATTTTCTTAAAAAAAATCACTAATGAGGAGCTCCCGACTTTTGAATTTTGAAAAAATTCTTCAAATGAGAGCGAAATAGGCCTCCTAGAACCAATATCCAGGGTTAGTTTCAATTTTTAAAAGTTTATATATATATATATATATATATATATATATATATATATATATATATATATATATATATATATATATATATATATATATATATATATATATATATATATATATCACTCGGATAATTTGGTACGTACCTTCCTTTTGCAAGTGGCTTGGAAAAGTTTTTTACCCAGGAAAATTGACCTAGGTTTTCCCGGAAAATTTTTGTTTTCTTTCGGACAAAATGTATATCTTCAGGAATAACAAAGTAAGGGTAACCAAATTTGGTACGCTGGTTTCCGTCGTATGCTGTGTCGCAAAATTCATCTCTAAGTTAAAAGAGAAAAATGTTATAGGTAAGCCCCTGATTCAAAAAAAGTAAAAACGCCCAAATTGATAATTATAGTAGGCATACTAATGTGAGTAAAAAATACGGCACGAAATGACTAACAAGCTCCTAGATTTGCGCCTTAGTCGTTATTTTTCTTAATTTCGTTAAAATATCAGCAAAAAAACCATTGTAAATAAAAATTGTTTGGTATAAATAATAAAGACATTAAAAATATAACATACTAGCGTATATGCCTGCCCGTACATACATCTGTCATGTCGAAAAGTGGTTGAGTGCGCTAAGCGGTCTGCATCAGATAATAGAGTCCTATAAGAAGACGAGGTATAATCCTAGTTAGTGACTTCACTTTTTATTATTTTTTTTAGCCTTTCATTTTATTTTCCCGCTATCTGATCATCTGATCAGATAGCTGACAGTTGTTATATCGATGAATTTCTTAGCCGGTTTTTGTACCAAACATAATTTAATAAAGAGGAGATGAAAACTTTTAAGACTTAATTGAATATGAATAGCATATCTGGTTGCTTATTCTTGTCCTAACTTAGTGAAATCGTTTCATATTTAATACAGTCGTAGACTTTCCCCGTGGCTTCACAAGTGCTTGTTTTGGTGAATTTTCTTTAAAAAAAATTACTAATGAGGAGATCCTGACTTTCGAATTAAAAAAAAAAATTCTTATATATATATATATATATATATATATATATATATATATATATATATATATATATATATATATATATATATATATATATCACACTGATAACTAAAAAATAATAGGCGGGTTGTGATCAAATTTGCTGAGTACCTTCCTTTTGTAAGTGACTCGGATAAGTTAGTTAGCCAGGAAAATTGGCCCGGGTTTTTCCGGAAAATTTTGTGTTTTTCTTTTGTGAAAAATTTATATCTCCGGAAATAACAGAGTCAGGGAATCAAATTTGGTAGGCGTGGTTGTATTATAAAGGATGAAGCATGTACCAAAACTCCGGCCTGTAGGTTTAAAGAGAAAAAAGTTATAGACATTTAAAGAAAAAAATTTGGGGTTTTTCCCAAAATGTCAAACTCGCGATTTGAAACGTCAAAATTGGCAACATTTAGGCAAAGAACTTGAAACAAATACGGATTATGTGAAGACAATGTCGCAAGAAGAGTGTTCTGCAAACTCTTAAGTTTCAGCTTCAACCATCATTGCCCTTCAGTTTACTAAAATATTTACAGAAAATTAATTTCAAATAGACCTCCTCTCTGATGTTTTGGCATTAGTTTTAGTTAAGTTTATGGTTTAACGGTCTATAATTTTTAGCGCAAATGTTCGTAGAAAAAATTTGTTAACGAGGAGACTGCGACCTTTGATTTTAAAAAGATTTCTTCAAATGACTGCAAACTAAGCCTCCGTTCCACATCCGGGTTTAATTTTTTAGTTAGATACCCACAATTTTTTTTTGAACATTCCTTATTGCATTTTTGCATTGTTCATCGAAATATGATGCATGTTTGTAAAAAAAATCGAGGCACACTAAGTGCGTTTTGGCAGCGAAATTTTGTTTAATGATTCAAAATTCAATAACATAAATTGATAGTAACCTAAGGTTCGTCGGCTAGGAAGCCAGTTACCTCGGAAACTTGTTAAGTTTATGTTCGAAAAAAGTTTGTACGTTTTCGAACATTAAGTTACTTTGAAAAAATATCGTACATTGTTTCTACTATATAGGTTATACCGGTGACAAAATTGACGCCTGCTTGCATTAAAGAGACATATTTGCCATTAAAAACATTTTTACGAAAATGCACCTCCATAACGCACTTGTTTTGTCCAGATTTTTATGAGTGGACAGACTCCATTTTGCTCCTTAAAAAATATAAACGTCATTTGTATTTATCCTCTCGCTGTTTCAAGTCTGGAGATGTTATTATATTGTCCTTCAAGGTTATTTTTGTTTGAAGACAATGATGAAATTCAAACTCTGACAATTTTCCATATAGCGCATTTTCTGTAGGAAGAACAGAAATAGTAGGTATTAATTGCCAGATAGGCCTCTCATCCTTTTCATTTCTTTCTGAATTTGGCTTGTTTAGATGTTATTAGCAGGTTCTGCTCAGCTGTGCAGCCTGCTTGGCTTATTGTGTTGTGTTTGTCTATTCGCTTTTAGTTAGTTAATTAATTGACTTTTAACTTGTATTGACTCCTTCAGAGTGTTATCATTGTGAGACTTAGTCCTGTTTTATGGCGTGAAAATGCTGTTTTAACTCCTACACTCTGTCAGCTTAAACTGCATGGCCGTTTAGACTTAGTTTTGTTGTTTGACGGTAGCTTTTATTGACCCTGGTTCTTTCTGTAGCTACTAGATGTTTTGTTGGCCTGTGTAATGCTCGCATGTAAGACCTACAAGAAACCTAGTTTCTGAGAACCATCTTTTTATATTCTAGTTTTTTAAGCACTGAAGATGGTTCAGATGATCGGAAACGCGTAAAAAAGGGTTGTTTAAAAATAAAAACTTTGTCTGGTAGCAAAGCCTTTAATTCTTGTTTCTTTAAT
Source organism: Tillus elongatus (assembly GCA_964006375.1). Taxonomy (NCBI): domain Eukaryota; kingdom Metazoa; phylum Arthropoda; class Insecta; order Coleoptera; family Cleridae; genus Tillus; species Tillus elongatus. Next base: position 148,936,976 of record OZ023262.1, read on the forward strand.
AATGTCAAATCCAGACGTGTCAACGTTTAGAAATAATACCCTAATTAAGCCTGGTCGGCTCACATCAAGATCACAAATTACAAAAAGGTATGTCTGCTTACATTTATTATTTCATCCACATCGGTTAAATATGGCAAAAATATTTTTGACATATCTCAACCGTACTTTCGGTAAATTTGTCACCGTTTCAACAAACTTGCTTTCAAAGCGGCTCATAAAGAGTTCGGTAATAAAGGAAGATAACGAATTTCCTGTTGCTGTCTTCCTTTTTTGTCGACAAAACCTCCCACCGATCCGTAACAAACTCTCAGACATACATGGAGAAGTCAACTTAATATATTCCTCCACATTTATTTTCGATATCTCATTATCTTGAAACATATCTCGAAGATACTGAAGAGCTATGGTGATTGGGATGCTGGGAAACAACGACTTGACATCAAAAGGGATGAGTACTCTATTTGGTGTTAACCTAATACTTCTGACACTTCTAACTCAGTGTAATTTTTCACCAGACAATTAAGGGATTGAATTTTCCAGGTACGGAGCTCTTTCGATGACTATTTAGAAAGTTAAGATGTCGGGTAAATGATACTAGAGACGACTGATCACATTTCTTTTCAACGGTTTATGAACTTTTGGGCGACAATACATACAATTGGATTGAACAACGTGATTCTTCTCCTGGAATCATTTGCGCCTGTTAATTAACGAAACTTTTGACCGTAGTTTGTAAAAGTCTTAAACCAAGTTATCATACTGGGAAGAGGGTCTTTTGTGATTTTCCGATAAGGACCGATTCTGATGAGATTCGCACTCTATCAAAATACTGGACCTTTTTACTGAATTTTCTTTAAAAAAATTTACTAATGAAAACCCCTAAAACCCATATACGATGTCAGTTTCAATTTATATATATATATATATATATATATATATATATATATATATATATATATATATATATATATATATATATATATATATATATATATATATATATATATATATATATATATATATATATATATATATATATATATATATATATATATATATATATATATATATATATATATATATATATATATATATCACACCGATAACTCAAAACAAAATCGGCCTTTTTTGATCAAGTTTGGTCAGTACCTTCCTTTTGAAAGTGGCTTAGATAAGTTTGTTAGCCAGGAAAATCTCCCCAGGTTTTCCTGGAAAATTTTGTGTTTTCTTTCGGAAAAAAAATATCTCCGGAAATAACAAAGTAAGGGCAACCAAATTTGGTACTCGTGTTTGTATTATAAATAGTGATCCACGTAGGTCTGTAGGTTGAAAGACAAAAAAGTTATAGGAATTTAAAGGAAAAAAAATGGGGTTTTCCTCAAAACGTCAAAGTGCGATTTGAAACGTCAAAATTCGCAACATTTAGGCAAACACTCTGAAACAATGTAAAAAAAAAATGTCGCAAGAAGAGTGTTCTAAAAACCCTTCAGTTTCAGCTTCCACCGCTATTGTCCTTCATTTTACAAAAATGTTTACAGAAAATTAATTTCAAATAAACCCTTTTTCTGATGCTTTCGCTGTAGGTTTAGTTAAGTTGATGCTTTAGCTGCAGGTTTAGTTACGTTTATGATTTAACGATATAAAATTTGTAGCTAATTATCGTGAAACAAAATTCATTATGTAGGAGGCAGCGACTTTTCAATTTTAAAAAGGTTTATTCAAATGAGCGAAAACTAGGACCACTAGAATCTATATCCGGGTGTACTTTCAGTTCGTATCTATTTCCATATATACAAGGTGACGCATTTCTACGGTAAAGCTCAATATAATTGTTATTATACAAGAAACGAGAAAACATTTTATACGTTAATTATAGAGTGTCTTAAGCTGTATCCTATAAAAATATTTTGACAATCACAAGATGGTCCATAAGTCGTTGGTGACCCCTGCATTTTTTATCGAAATATGATGCATGTTTGTAGGAAAAAAATCCAGACGCAGTAGGTGCGTTTGGTAACGAATTCTTATAAAATCCTTTAAATTTCAATAACTCAATTTGCTATTAACCTAAGGTTTGTTGGCTAGGAAACCAGTTTTCTCAAAAATATTTTAAGCTTATTTTCGGAAAGTTATTGTACATTTTCAAACAATAAGTAACTTTGATAAAATATGGTACATTGTTTCTACTATATAGGATATACCGGTAACCAGATTGATGCCTGCTTGCATTAGAGTGACATATTTGCTATACATATTTTAATGAAAATTCACTTCCATAACGCACTTGCTGCGTCCAGCCTTTTATTTATACAAAGAAGCTGCCATGCACCTTGAATTATGCAGACGAAGTTTACTTATCTCACACCAATCACTAATCCTTCCAATAACAATCAGAGTCTTTATAAGTAGTATTATTATAAATTGTATTTGATTACTCCTAGAAATATTTTTAACAATCCCATGATGGTAAATGTCGTCAGCCAGGACTGCATGTAGATTGAAAAGTAATATTGTGAATAATAAAGAACTTGATAATTTTAAGCTTGCGATTAGATATATGGATATTCACTCTACAAATGTACGTGATGGTTATTTACATCGATGTTCTCTGTAAAGCTTTAAAAGGTTGTCATAGTGCAAACAAGCAAGTAGGTTGTCTTCTTTTATTTACTTATTATTTTGTGTTAACTTGGTGATAGACCTAGCGATAAATTATCATTTCTCTCTTTCCATTTTGTTAACAACAAAAAAACAAAAAAATAAGAAAGTGTTAAAAAAGTATTCGCTACCATAACGCAGCTTGTGCGTTAGATTTTTTTGTAATCTGGATGACACAATTTTGAAAAATCTTCCTCGGCTCGACTTATATTATACCAAAAACTACCTGAACTATAAATTATAAACGTTCCCACATTAACAAGCCTAACATAACTAAATTATACAAATTACTCCATATTACTTTCATCAATAAATTAAAATAATTACTAATATATGCAGTAATTATAAAGTCAGCTACTGTAATTTTCTAATGCCTTCGTGTGACTTAAATTAATATGAGTTGGAAGATAGAAATCTTATCTCATTCTACACGTATATATGTCTGGAACTGTTACTAATACACCTTTTTTTAATTTACTGAAAGTAAATTACAAGACCTACTAACTTGCACATTGCAATTACAATCCATTTTGATGCGAGTATCATATATAAAGAGATACGAGCGATCGTGGTATTTATATCAGGCACTCATCAATTCATTCTGTCAAGGAAATGAATACAATAATGTTATTATTAAAATGATGATGCAAAAAATACAGTTTAATTAATAATTCGACTCGTTATTCCATAAATGTCATTAGGGCTATCATTAAGGCACTCAGTAATATTTTATTAGAGACGAGTCAGGTTGCCAGTCATCCTGGCGATGGTGTGTTTGTTCAGGGCCAACTGCCACTCAGTGGTAAGTGAGAACTTAATTTTGCCTCTTCATTCTATACAATGATCTAAACTATTATCATAATGAAACTGACAATGGTATTTAACGCCGTTTATTCTGAAAGCAAATTGAACGTTGTGCTACTGCCTGCTGATATTTGTTCAAAGGGACCTTGATTGTTGAAAATTTTAATTAGATACCTGTAATTCATCTGTACTCATATCAAATGGTTACGTGTACTTAATTACTTAGAGGTAATGTACAGGAATTGTATATATAATACTAATTGCTTGTATTATTAAAAGCTGCAGAAAAACTCAACATTAATTATTGTCCAGGTTTTAATTAATTAGGGTTTATAATTATATAACTAAAAATTTTCAGTTTGATAATGACCATTTCAATTAATAAATATGACAAATTGAATGCCTCTAGCAAAAGCGAATAGTACAAAGTATTTAATTAACAACAAGAGTTATAATTTCGATAAGCTTAATTCTAAGATAATTGTTAAGAATCTGAGAAGTTACTGACCATTGGAAAAATCAGCAGAATATAGCAGCAGGAGGTACCTACCTATAAGTACATTTGTGAAACTAAAAGGTTACCCCTGCGTATATATTTGTATGTAATATGAACGGTTTCACCAAGTCAGAGTGCCCATTACCAATAGAGTAGAAATACTTGTTAGTTGTTAGTGTTCAAAATTTACGCTAGGATCTACGTATCAGCTAAACGCACGGGAAATACATCGCCCGAGTTCACTAGGCGCAACAGTTGAATAGGTGTGTAAACGTATGCGTTCACCAGTCCCGCTGAGCTTTTACTGGAACTTAACTGTGTTTAATTTGTCAAAGCGGAATGTCAGATAAACGTTACAAAATAGTGTTTGGAGTCAACTGTGCGTTCATCAGTCTCCACCCGCTGAAATGTATCGATAGTCAGCAGATGAGCGCTTAAACTCATATGTTGGCGCCTGGTGAACTCTATGTTTCGAAAATTTATATAAGTTCAAACCTGCAAGATTATATAAAGTAGAAAAATTTCACTATACAAATAAGCGCGAATACGTTGTTATGGTGATGTCACATATTTAGATAACACATGAAGAGTTTTTAAATCAATCTAGGCACCTAGATGAAATAAAACGTCACTAAACTAAAATTTAACAAAAATTTAGGTTCTGTTCATCAGAAGCACCATTTTAGATAAAATATGTTCTAACAAGCCTTTCGATTTATGTAATTTTGATCACAAAATTCCATTCTTTGCAATATAGATAAAGATGAGAGCACGCCACTAAATATATTTTGATTTAAATACAACTTAAGCGAATAATAAATAAACTTAACTCCATACAAACTGATTAAATAATTCTGTAGACAGGTGGACAGTTTAAGTAATCTTTAAGATAATTAACCTGTTTCATATCAGCTGTTTTTGTAAAACTTAGATCTTTTTTAGCTGTTGACTTGTTTGCTGTACTTTCAGTGATTTGTTATTTGGTTACGTGGACTGCAGTTTCGAATAGCCCCGGTTTATCTTCAGCACCCTACTCCGCTAGTGGCAGTACTGAAAGTACAGCAAACAAATCAAGCGTATATTTAAAAGTGATTACAGTGTAATGCAACATTCAAAAATATATTGTAATCTTAACCTCAAACTATTTTGATATTTGTTTTCTTTTTAACAGTGAATGACAAATAATGATAATAAGTGACCCTAGCGCAAGGAACATGAGAAATATTTTGGAGGAACTGTATTCCTAACACTTCCTAGTATTGCAATATACCTCCTTCCTAGGATTTTCAATATACATTTTCTAGAAGTTTCCATATGTAAGTTGCAATTTTTAATAACATTTTTTGTTTTTGTTTCAGAGTCCAGAATTTTGTTGACATTTGTTGATAAGTAGGGCTTTTAGTTGTTTATTTTTTGGAAACCTTATGTATTTTTATTAAAAAAAATAGGTTTGCAATTAATTTTCTCATCTTTATAAAGATAATTGTCGTTTTGCAGATTATCTCAAGGCCACCTTTCTAACAAATTTGCCCAGAAAGATGCTTAGAACTACCGCTTATGCATCAACTGAAGAGAAATGTTGTGGTTTCAACCCGCAAGATAATAACGGTACCTGGAGCAAATAGTGGTGCTGAGGCAGGGAAGAAAATGAAAAGAAAATATAAATGCAAAGTGTGAAAAAATTGCTTTATCAGGGGTGCATCGTAATGTGGTTTTTCCATTACACTAGTTTTTTCATTGCGAGCACGGACGTCTTTTGGTGTGAAATGGAAGATGGGTTACAGGGAGGACTGGAGTGCAGGGCGGTTGATAGGGTTTATTTCTTCCCTAAGGTTTATGTAAACTGCTTTTTTCACATTTTGCATTTATAGTTTCTTATATTTCTCTCACCGCTCAGCACCTCTATCTGCTCTGAGTCCCGCAACAATTCTGAGGGGTTGAAGCCACAACAGTCTTCTTCTGGTTAGGCATACAAGGCTGGTTTTAAGCATGTTTCTGCAACAAATTTGAAGAAAGATGTCCGTGAGATAATCTGCAACACTTTTTTGTATTCTCAAATGTGGTTCCTACGATTCCCTCTATTTTCAGAAGTATCTCAAGTTAACGAAGCTCAGCGTAGTTCAATCAGTATAACTGGTGAGATGAAGTGGCCCCGTGAGGATGCAAGGTCAGGACACAGTCTTTCCTGTCGCAAACAGTAACTTATACATCGGGTCTTCTGCCCACACAATTTAGAAGAAAAGGAAACAGAAAATTTAGAGTAGAAACAGATAAAGATAAGATTCCGAAAAAAGAACTGGTAGCTTTATTAATGTCATAAGATGCCTTACTAAAATATGTGTGATCGATTTCCTATTACGGAAATGGCAAAAATTCTCAAAGCACAAGTTCTGTTGCTCAACACAAGTGAACACACCAGAAGATAGAGTTATCTATTCAAAAAAATGTGTTAGTCCTAAGTGTTATCAAATTACAACACAATTTTTTGAATTTGGAATTTTTTTACTCCTTTAAACACCAAATTTATCTTTGAACTGGCTACCTTTCAGTAATTCATGGGCTTGCATTTATTTGAAAGTTCCGGTGTGATGTTATATTGTGAATGGGCTATAACGGCCCCTCCACGGTGAGTTTGAGGTCTATTGTGACTGTTCCTGTGTTAATCACAGAGATATTTTAATGTTATTTTATGCCTTTCAGTTCAAATATTTTCTAAACTGAAGACTTAGTATATTCTATAGCCTTTATAAAAGCAAGTTTACATAAAATGAGGCAAGTTTGTAACCTGTAATTTTGATAAATTTGCTAAGTACAATTTGATGAACCCAATTCATCACAAAACAGTTTTAAAAACAAACTCGCTTATTCGTCCCTCTGATGACGTAAACTTTTTTAGCGAAACGATCGTCAGGTCTAAAAACTGTATTGTGAGGAATTGGGTTCTCTAAATTGCACTTAGCAAGATTATCAAAATTATATATATATATATATATATATATATATATATATATATATATATATATATATATATATATATATATATATATATATATATATCTTGTCTTTTCAGTTCTTCTATCATCATTTGTAACTTCTAACACAACTTTTATCATATAACTAAAGAGGCCACTATTCTGTTATAGATCTGGTCACTTCCAAGACTTAAAGCTGTATCTAATCTATTGTTCCAAAATAACATTAAAGGTTGTAACGTAAAATAATTGTTAATTATTGTAATTATCCATTTGAAACTGCATATTTACATTTAATTTTAGTTGATGCGAATAGGTACACTATAAAAACATTAACCTGGATCCTAATAATTATGTTACAGATTATTTTAGTTATGCCGATTATTTGTAAAGATAGGTATAATTGGATTAAAATTCCTTAATTCAAATGCATTATCCTTTTTAAAAATCCTTTAATCCACCCAAGTCTCCAAAATACCTTTTTTACGTTTTTGGGTACAATCAAAATAACACAAGCGTCCTGAAAATCAAGTAAATAGGGACAGAGCGTCATGTATTCAAGTAAGCAAGTAAATAAGGACACAAGCGTCCTGTATACAAATTAATAAGGACACAAGCGTCCAGAAATCCATTTTTTTATATGCCCTTAGGCAAATAAGGACACAAACGTCCTAAAATCAAGCAAACAGCGGCACAAGCGCCCTTAAGTCAAGTAAACCAGGGCACAAGAGTCCACAAAATCAAGCAAGTACAAGGAAATACGGGCACAGGCGCCCAGAAATCAAATAGAAATGACCTATGCAGGGTCAATTCAAACAAACAGGCACACAAGCGTACACAAATACAATTTTCTTTTCAGGTACAATTGGGCAAATATAGGGCAGAAGCGCCCACAAATGCAAATATATAGCCAATACACGGTCCATTCAAGCATATAGCATAAGTCAAAGGTCAATAAAAGCGTCATTGCAGCATATCCAGGGACAGAAGAGTATGCCAATTGGTTGTTCAACCTTTCAAATTGAACAATCCAGATCAGAAAAATCTCAAGGGTCAACAAAAGCGCCATTGAGAAATATTCGGAACGGAAGAGTCCACATATCCAAAAAACAAGGGATAATGCAGGGTCCACTAACAAATCAAATAATCTCAAGGGTCAACACAAACCTCATGGAGAATTTTTTAGGACATAAGTCCGCAAAAATATACGAAACAAGTCTAACAAGGTAACATAAGTGACAAATAATCTGTATATCATATCAAATTAAAAGAATAAAATGGAAAAAGTTATGGAGGCCACAGAAATTACAGGACTTGTGAAAAAACATAATCTTATGGTAAACCAATTTAATAGAACAATAGAAGAAGCAGAAAAGATGAACGAAAACAATGTACTTTCCAAGTGTAAAAAACTTATAAAAGAATTAGACAATCAATAGGAATTAATGGAAAATAACATGATGGAGATAAATATATACTCACAGATTCGGAAATTCAAGATGAAGCATATTTTAAGGTAAGGCAAATGTACAAAAACGCAAGTGGCATGTTGTCAGAATTAATCAAAACCTGACAAACAAAAATTTACTGCAAAATAACAGCACATTACCAACAATACAAATACCAATATTCACTGGGAAATATGAAGAATGGATAACATTCCAAGAATTGTTCCACAAAGGTAGTAGATTCAATCCAGTCTTTGTCCAATATCGAAAAAATGCAATACTTAAAAACCCAAATCAATGGTGACGCTAGCAGAACAATACAACATTTACAGATAAGCGAAGCAAATTATAAATCAGCATGGAAGCAATTGAGTGAAATGTACAACAATAGATGGCTGATAGTATCCAAATTAAATGAGAAAATTATGAAAACGTCAATAATATTTTTTGAGTGAGCTGAAAAATTGAAGAAATTTTACAATACCATTAAAGAATGTCTAGAGTCACTGAAAGGCATCAACAAAAATTCATGGGACCCAATGATTATATATATATATATATATATATATATATATATATATATATATATATATATATATATATATATATATATATATATATCAACATATTATAACTGTGCTGATGTGCAGACGTATTTTAAAGCAGTGAAATAAAAATAAATATAGTAGTCGAGTGTTTTTTTTTTCCAAAGTTTATTTTGAAAATTGTACAGTGCCTGACGCAAGTAGTTGCAGATATGTTGGTGAAGTTTGTTATAAGTCTGAGCATAATTTGAGCAGGGATTTTGATGTAAACTATTTTAAAATTGTACATAAAATTCTACGCTAAGGAGAATAAACTGCCTGGTTGAACTTGAGCTTGATACCTTATCAGAAAACAGAGATCATAAAATTGTTACTTTAAAGAACAGGATTTAATTCGGTAATATTGCAGCATATAATGAATAAGATAGAAATAACAAATTAAGAACTGCTGAAAGAGTTTAGAAAGCTGATATTTGAATTGGAGACAAGACTGGTCAAAAAAATTGACGAATCCTATGCAAAAATTAACGTTTTAGAAGAAGACAATAAGCTTTTAAAGACCCGTTTAGAAAACTTAGAAAGAAGACAAAAGAAAAATAATATAGTAGTTTTTGGTATTAACGAAGTTGAGTATGATAGGCAAAATTTGCCGGAGTTCATGATAGGCAAGTTAAATAGAATTTTGGAGACAGAAATACACATTGACAATATTAGTGATGTCTATACAGTAGGTCGAAAAGAGGGTAACAAACCCATTATAGTGGAATTCTGTTCATATTTAACAAAGAGAGCAGTGCTTAAATCTACTAGCAAACTAAAGGGAACTAAGATATTTATAAATTGTGATTTTACAAGGAAACAGTTAGAGGAGAAAAAATTTTTGCATAGCACCTGCAGCTGGCCAAAGATAAAAAATATAGTGCGTATATTAGGAGGGGAAAACTTCACGTAGGCGACAAAATATATAGCCCCGGGGGATCTGGAAGACATAGAGTTAGAAAGGGAAGAAGCAATAGAGCTGGAACAAAAACCAAACAGCGCACCAACCACTCCAGTACCTAGAACCCAGAATAGTGTGGGAGGAACAGGACGTTCTAATCCCAACACCCCAAGGACAACCTCAAACGTCCTGAAAGAGAAAAAGTCTTAAGGAGCAATACCACAGGATCTAATGTGGGTAAAACAGCGGAGAGAAAAATTGTGCAGAAGGTGAAGTAGCTTGCCACTATTAAATTAGTGTAAGTTTGGCATATTTTTGGTATTTTAACAAATAGCTTAGTTGTTGTGGAATATTTGTTTACATTTGCCAAAATGTTTGCCTCCTTTTATTGTTTTAGATTTAATTTGTCCGTATGTTTTTTATTTTACTACTAGACAAAATTTGATTTATGTATTATTTGGTATTTAAGCACACTGATTTGTAAGTTCTGTAATATTTTTTGTGTGTAATTCGTGCGTTTTCTTTGGAATGGATTACTATATACAGGACTACGAGTATCAAGAGTTCGAGGCGGACGCCTATGATGACATTCATCAAACGAATCAAAATGTGAAGAGAAATAAGTTTAGTGTTTTATCAACAAATATAAGAAGCTTAGCAAAACACTTTGATAAGTTGATGATTGTGATGTCTGAAAGTGCATGTCGTTTTAATTGTGTTGTCCTCACTGAGACATGGAAAATTCCATGTCCAGATGTGTTCTCTGTTAGGGGCTACGACGTCGTTTATAGTGATGGGGAAATCAATCAGAATGACGGGGTTTTAATATTTGTTAGGAGTAACATTCGCTACAGTTACAGTATTGAGAAGATTGACCAGTGCAGTGTCATCCAACTAAGTATTAATGACAATACTATAGGTTCATTGCTTATAACTGCTATCTATCGTCCCCCGTCGACATGTGTTCAAACATTCTTGGAGAGCCTTAGATTATACTTAATTGAATGTTCAAGACGAAGCAATGCAGGTCACATAGTTACAGGTGATATTAACGTAGATATTCTTCACCATGGATGTTCTATCACTCAGGACTATTTAAATATAATGAGCGAGGAAGGTTTTCAGTCCTGTGTAAATATCCCTACTCGAACACAGGGAGACACACAAAGCTGCATTGATCATTTGTTTGTTAAAGATACCCAGCGAAGCAAGATAATAACTGCGGGTGTATTAAAGACTTTGATTACTGACCACTTTTCTTTAGTGTTCCAAGTCGATGGAATAACTGCAGAGAGTGAAGGTGACATTAACATAGGCAAGCGAAAGTATATTAACTACGTTGCACTTAAGTCAAGACTGGAAAGGGAAGACTGGGACATTTTGTATGTTAGCCAGGATATTGACGGTGTAACTCAGTACTTTATTGAAACTCTGCAAATGAATATTGCTGAGTGTACAGTGATATTTAAGAAGAGACGTCAACACGGTCGAAAGGCTATGACGCCGCCAAAGTGGGCATGGGCCAAAATTTATATGACCCCGCCGCGCTTCCTTTTATACCAGATGACAAATGCTCAAATAATTACTAACCTATCAACAAATGAAATTTGTCATTGGCATAAGCTAAGTTACCGGGAAGTTAGAGGGCCGCCAGCTTTTATACAGTGGAGATGGGCGTGGGTTAAAATAAGATCTTAATTAGGGGCGCCACTTGATTGTTTAACCTCCACTCCCGGATATTCTAACAAGATGTTCACAAAATATGCTTCCTTGCCCAGATCCAACACAACCAAGAATTCTTGGATCACACTGGCAACTATAGCCAACCACAATCGAGCACAGGAAGCTACAAGGGAGATGTAATTACGATAACACAGATTAAATTTCGGAACGGTATGGTCTCATAGACCCACAAATAAAGATAACGGTACTGATCCAATCTATCGACAGTCCTGAAAAAGAAAACACAAACACACAAAACCAAAACACCTAAAATATGATAAAATATGGGCTTTTATTAAGCTTCCTTGGCATACAGAAATCTAGTAAACGTTGTTTTAAAATTCTGATCTAAAGTAATAAATAAAAATAAATAAGTCTCTATAATATCACAGAAATGGCTTACTACCAAATAACAAGATCTTTAATGGATATTTATGAAGGTACTACAAATATAGTTGTTCTACGGAAAATTCCACTTTTCGTGCACGCAAAGCTCACAAATTATTTTCCCCAAATATTACCTAATTACATGATAAGTATGGTAAGTGGCTTGATTGAAGATCAAGTCCCAAAAAGTAATCAAAAAGCTGGTCTAATGCTAATAGTAAATGATAACTAATGGTACTCTCAAAAGTGAAGCAATTATATTAATAATGGTCTTATAAAAATCTGTACCATATTTAGTGACGTTAAAATAAAATACATTCGATTTGATTTTAATAAATTTAACACACATGAATATCCAAAATGTACCTTATCAAGAATGTCTCTTATCACTTTATACGTTATCACAAAACGGAAAATTCTTACTTAAATTCCTGAGCTTCTAGGCCATCTAATTACCATCAAATTCTAAACCAATCCAAGGCCTCTCGGGATACGGGACTGCGACCACGGGAATCATGCAAAAACGGGAATAATGCAAAAACGGTACGGCAATGCGACGACGATAGGGAAGACCTTCTTACTGAGATCTTAATTCCATTCTCCATTTAATTCAACAGCCATATATCTTGTTCGGTACATAAAAATTCACTAATCCACTCCAAATTTACGGTACGTGAATTTACCAAAGATATCGCCCACTACCATAATGCTGCCTACCACAAGGCTATTCGGCACACAAATCACCCTACATAAAGACTTCGTCGGTACGAGAATACTCCAGACGATACAAAAACTAATCTAGTCGGTACTTGGAAATCTCCCGGTACGTGAAATTGCTAAACGGTACTTGAAGACGCTAGTCGGTACTTGAACTATCCAGCCGGTACGTGAATTGCTATCCGGTACGTGAACCCTAAAAACAACAAGTAACGGGATGCTAAAGGTGTTACAGTTAAGAGAGAGAATGATTTCTTACCTCCAGAGAGGGAAACGAAATTCCACAACGGGATACGATAAATGTGGTCCTTAAATCCCCTAAACGGGTCTCTCCACAGCCTTCGGCACTAAATCCGTACATTACGACATAACCAGAAAGACTGCAGATTAAATTCTGAGAGCAACAAAACCCACAAGGGAGGATACTTAATATCCAAAACTTGCTCTTCAGACGGCACCACGTGTTAACTCCACAAAAATTACCAACCAACTCTCCCTCGAAACTTCCAGCACATTCATATCTCCGACTCGAAAACACAGGTGCTGCTACATCCTTCGCTCTCTCTCGCATCACATACGTCTCCAGCCATCTATCCTCTTCAACATGCGGATCCTTTCCGAACTACGGCATGGCACGCAAGCGTGTAAGCCGGCCCGATATACCAAGGGTAATACAAATATAAATAATTTACGAAAGATCTAAATTCGATACATTATACGAGGGGTATCCAGAAGAATTAACCACAGTTGTCGCCAATAATTCTCTTTACAACGCAGGGGAGGAACCACAAATACGTCCTAATTAGCTTAGATGTTTAGCTATCCAAATTATACCGTTACAAGGCGTGGATTACCTCGGGAATAGTAACATCAATAAACCATAGGAATTATTTGTATAGGAGAAAAAAAATAATCCAGATGATGTAAATTTGCAGACGGAATATAAAGCATATCGGAATGTCTTAAACAACTTAATTAAGAGGACTAAATTCGACTTTTATTCCCGACAGTTGAGGGATAAGTCATCATCGAAGGAATTGTGGCATGTGGTAAACGGGATAACTGGAAGTGGGAAGAATAAGCCTCAAGTAAAAGATATAGATGTTGGTGGTGTCACAGTGACTGATAAAACTGCAATAGGCGATCAGTTCAATTTGCATTACACTGCGGTTAGCAATGGTCAGAATACTGTACGGAATGAACAAAAAAGCTTAACAGGTGAAATACATCAACATCAACATTTTTTATGCGTCCAGTGAATGAATTAGAGGTCCAGGACGCTATTAATAACTTAAAACTAAATGCAAGCCCAGGAGAGGATGGTATAACAACAAATACATTAAAAGAAATAGCTTATATAATAACTAAACCTTTGACATTTCTTCTAAATAAGTGTGTGGAAAGGGGTACATTTCCCAAGATATTTAAGAGAGCAGTTGTAATCCCTTTGTATAAAACGGGCAACAGAAGATGCATAAATAACTACCGACCTATTTCGCTAATTTCAAATGTAGCAAAAATATTCGAAAAAATATTGAAAATTAGAATAAATAAGTATTTAGAAAAATTTAATATCATTTCACAGTCAATTTGGCTTTTAAAAAAAGGAATTTCGACACAGGAGGCCATACAGTTGTTATCAGCAAAAATTATTAGAGGCCTAGACCACCATAAAAAAGTTATTTGTATATTCTTGGACCTGCAGAAGGCATTTGATACTGTTGACCATGAGCAGCTACTCAAAAAATTAGAAAGAATAGGCTTCCGAGGTATAAACCTGGAACTTTTTAGAAACTACTTGCAGGATAGACAGCGATGTGTAGATATTGGGGGAGTAAGAAGTGCATTTAGGGAGGTGAAATGTGGCATACCACAGGGGACTGTCCTGGGCCCTATACTATTCTGCATCTATATCAACGATTTGTATCTATATGGAAATAATACATCTGGAAACGTAATAGGATTTGCGGATGATACAGTTGTTTATTACGAAGGCAGTTCATGGGTCGAGGTCAGAGCGCTGGCAGAAAATCATTTTCAACAAATTATGTCTTGGTTGGAAGAAAACTCTTTGAGTTTAAATGTTCAAAAAAACGAAGTTTCTGAAATTTTCAATTTATCGGAGTCACCTACCTGCCTTTAGCGAACTGAATATTAAATCCGCAAGGTGTGCGGTGCGAATTGGGGATTCGGACAGTGTAAAATATCTTGGAGTACTAATTGACCAGCACCTTCGTTGGAATAATCATATTGAGGCCACAGTCAAAAAACTCAGAAGCCTACTGTATCGCATGAAAATTCTGAAAAGCTATTTACCTGTACAAGTGCTGAGAAAATTATACATCTCGTTAGTGGAGCCTCATCTCCGTTATGGTATAATTGCCTGGCGTGTAGCTTCTCCTTCATACCTGGAATGTTTGAACAAAATTCAAAGAAGGATATTGAAACTGATCTACAACTTGGAAAATACTTGCCCTACGGATAGGCTGTTTGAGGTGACACAAGTTTCGGACTTATCTCAACTTTACGCCTACGCGGTGCTTGTATCTACAAGGCAGAGGCTACAATCGCAATTAACAGTCAATATTTCCTACCAAACACGACAAGCTGAGCTGGTGAGTAATAGGAGATGTAACCTTTCGTTCGGACAGAGATACTATACGTACAGATGTACTCGACTCTTGAATGCTTTACCACCTTACTTTAAACAATTTACGATGGCAAGATACAAATGTGAAGTGCGTAGATGGATATTTAATAATCGACCGCTTGTACGCGCGCTTTTCGGATAACATCAGTAGTGTTGTATTTGTGTGGCGTGTAAGCGGGCGCGCGCGCGCGCGAGAATGTGTGTGTGGGTGTGAGATTGTGCCTGTGGATGTGTGTGTGATTGTGTGTGTGAGACTGTGTGTGTATATGAGTGTTGGGTAAGAGTGCATATGCGTGTGCGCGTGAACGGGCGTGTATATGTATGCGTGTGTGAATGTATGTGCGGTTCCTATTTTATGTGTGATTGCCTCATGGTGCTTGTCTCGAAACTCTATCCTGTCTGCATACTGTTGATTAGATAATGCCGCAAGCAAGGCTAAGCCTTAAGCGGATATTGCTTATTGTACTTACGTTTAGAAAGTAAGAAAGATTGTATATTGTTAAGTATAGTTTTGTAAATGTTGGGAAATAAACGTGTTATATATATATATATATATATATATATATATATATATATATATATATATATATATATATATATATATATATATATATATATATATATATATATATATAATTATCAAAAAATGGGACTCAAGAACGAACGAATTATACGAGGCAACAATAAAAAATCCAATGGAAATTCAAAAGTTAGATGAATTATTAACGTTCCTGTGTACAAGATTTCAAAACATAAAGGCACCCAGAAGAGCAGGAAGATGTATCCAGTAAAATGGAGAAACTGGAGATAATTTAAAACAAAGCCCTCAGTATCAAAATTTAAAAACATCATGCAGATAAAGTCAACTTACCATGTAGTATTAGACTGCGGAAAATTTAAAGTTTTGCAGCTAAATGAAAAGCAGCAATTTCTAGAAAAGAATGAGCTCTGTTCGAATTGCTTAAAACACAGCTCAAAGGAGAGATGTTTTTCACCAAATAAATGTAAGATCTGTCAACTCAAGCATCACACGCTTTACAAGAAAAACTGCGGAAATCAAATCAAATGTAAGTGTACAAAACAATTTATCAGTTTTAGCAACAGCACTAATAAAAGTAAGAACTGCCGCAGGACAGTATGAGTACTTAAGATCGACTCTGGCTCTCAAGGTGCATTTATAACAGATGAAGCTGCAAAAATATCGTCGCTACCATTCAACAGAGTTGAGACACGAATATTTGGCTTAGGAGGAGCAAAGAAGAGATCAAACTATAAGGTTGATATACAGTGTGCTCCTTGATTTGCACGCAATTTCAATATGAATACTGAAGCAATAGTTATCCAGAAAATCACTTTAGCAATGCCAAGCAGAACTTTCGAAATAGATTTAGAAAACTGAGAGAATTATTTATTAGCTGATCAAACATTTAATAAGACAGGGCCAATTTATATTTTGGTTGGAACCAAAAAATGCAGACGGATATTACTACCAGGGTTAAGAAAATCAAGTGACGGGTTGATGGGTCAGAATACAGAGCTAGAATACATAATTTCTGGCTCATTTACAAATTTAAAAATCAAGGAAGTATGATTACTCAAACAGAGAAAGATAAAGAGTCAAAGTTTTTGGAATTGAAAGAAGTACCAAGGTTGAAAAATATGACAAAAGATGAGCAGGTATGTGAAAGATGGTACAAACAGACAGTATCAAGAGGTAAAGAGGGAAAATACACTGTTAAAATTCTATTTAAACAAGAGGTACAAGAGGTTGGAGATTCCAGAAACAGAGCAGTGGTAAGAATGGTGTAGTTATAAAAACGGTTTGAGAGACAAAAGACCCTGAAAAAAGAATATATACAATTTATAGAAGAATATATTAAGTTAGGGCATATGCAAAAGGTACCAACGAATAATGAAAAACATGGAAAATATTCCGCATCAAACAGTAGTATGTGAGGATAGCACCACTACAAAATTAAAGGTGGTGTTTGATGCCTCATGTAAAAGTAGTAGAGGCGTTAGCTTAAATGAAATAATGCACGGCGGTTCAAGACTACAACCAGCACTGTTCGACATTATATTGATGGAGAACGCATGCAGTAGTAATACAGGCTGACACAGAGAAAATGTATAGCCAGATAAGAATTGCAAGAGAAGACCACTACGATCAAAGAATATTATTGAGAAGCATTAGGTGCATCAAGACTATTTTAAGCAGACAAATTTAAACCAAGAGACATGGCTGGTTACGTGAAGATCCTGAAAATGATTCCATTTGAGTCACTTTGTGGGGTGTGGTCCCTTAGCCTGATCGTGCGCTGGTCGTTCTCTTGATTGATCGACGCATGATTTAGCTAACGGACTTCTAGAGGCTGGCTCCTCGTGCCACCGCTGACGTGAATGTAGGCAATGGAAATAACGCCCAGGGCGGATGGTCTACTAAAGTCTCGCTCGCTCTCTTCGCAGGTGGTAGTGGAATTTTCCACGCCCGAGGAGGTACCACCCCATGCATCAAGGGGCCGGTGAAGTCCCAACGGACGTTTCCGGTTCTAGTGTATGAGTCGGTTTCCCTTATAAGCAAAAATGATGATGGCTCCTTCCTGTGCAAAACATTCCGGAGGTAAAATACCGCTCCATTCGGATTTCCGGGAGAGGGGTGTACAGGGGTCGAGATTTATAATATCCTTCTTGAATATATGTGGCCTAAATTCTAACCTGAACTTCGTCCACCATTTTCTCCAGGCTAATAGGCCCCAACTCCTCTTCCTGACCGAAATTCAAATCAGTGCCAAAACAGCCACTAATCACCTTAATTTCCCGGGGTATGAACTCCTTACTTCCTTTAGATTGCATGGAGGCGTGTGAGAATACGTCCGTAGGAATCTACCCTGCACCAGACTTTCCAATTTAGAAGCTGGAAGAAAAGACATACTATGGATAAAACTCTCTCTCAGGGCTGCAACTAAATTCATCTGTTGCATTTACCGGTCACCTTCTAACAAAAAGTTTGTCCAGCTCTTTGACTACCTTGCTGAAAAAACCGTCCATCTGATTTCTGAATATCCTTCCTCCGAGGTCACTATTCTTGGTGACTTCAACGTCCATAATAAGGAATGACTACGATCTTCAAAAACCGATCCAGATGGGAGAGCAGCGGAGGCCTTTGCAGTCAGCAAGTCTTTAGCCAATATGGTTCAGCAACCTACTTACTTTCCTCGCATTCCAACACACAGCTCAAATCCCTTGGATCTCCTTTTTACTACAAATCCTGAATGCTATAAAATATCAGTCACCGCCCCCCTCGGTCGCTCAGACCAGGGCATGGTCACCGCTTCCTGCGCAATGCAACCCGAGGTCACGCAGACATCTCACCCACGTATCGTTTGGCACTACAACTCCGCGAACTGGGACGAAATGCGAGATTACTTTTCCTCATTCCCATGGGCGCCTATCTGCTTCTCTCATCCTGACCCCTCAGATATCTCACAAAACGTCACCGAAATTATCCAATCTGGTATGGAATTATTCATTCCACGTACACGTAAAACCTCTTCAGCCACTCAAAAGCCCTGGTTCTCTAAATCTTGTGACAAGGCCAGACTTGAAAAGGTCAAAGCTCACAAAACCCTTCTACACAATCCCAGTCAAGAAAACCGTCAAGCATTTAACGACGCAAGAAACCGCTATGTCCGAGTTCTTTCTGAGGCAAAAAACTCGTTTAATAACCACATCAAAAACGAAGTCCTTTTAAGCTCTAAGGGCAGCAAACCCTTCTGGACTCTTGATAAATCTATTGGGAATAGTTTCTGCAAGAGCGCGTTCCCACCTCTTGTCTCAAGGGATGAAATTGTTTCTACAGCCCTTTTTTTTTTGTTCCCTCAGGGCTCGTCCGCGGCCTTGCCGCCCCGATAGCACCGCAACCCTTGGTTGATTGTGCATACCCCTAGTCTTACTCCACCCATTCCAGAATCACTGTGCCTTGAACTAGTCTGCACAGCGATTGGTAGGGTGAAGTTTTATATTGCTCTGTCTCCGGTCTAGAGTGACCGTAGATCAGTTGTCTTTTCCGGTCCAGAGCTATACACTCGCACAAGATGTGCTGGGCTGATTCCTCCCCCTCGCCGCAGAGTCTGCATGCGAGGTCCCCTTCGAACCGCCCCATTTTATGTAGGTGTTTCTTGACGGCCATGTGTCCCGTCAAGAGACCTGTTGTGTTTCTGAGCTGTCCTCTGCTAAGGTTTAGCAGCTCCACAGCTCTCTTTGAACTGGGTCCGTCAATTATTGACTTCCCATGTCTGAGCCCTGGACAGTCCGCCCAGTACACCTTGTGTTGGTTTCTGACCCAGGACTTAATGGCTCCCCTGGCAGTGCTCTTTGACACGCCCAGAGCCGGTTCTGGTCCCATAAATGGTTCTGCTGACCCCCTCTTTGCGAGACTGTCAGCTTCTTCATTGCCTTTGACCCCCGAGTGACCCGGCACCCAGATGAGGGTCACCTCATTCTGCCCAGCCAGGTCGCTCGTCTCGTCTCGGCACTCACTCACCAGCCAGGAATTTACCCGTGGGCTAGTTAGTGCCTTAAGGGCTGCCTGGCTGTCTGTGGCTATGAGGATCCGCTTGTTGGTGTAGCCCCTCCTCTTGTTCTCCCGCACACAGTGCAGGATGGCGTACATCTCGGCCTGAAACACCGTTGCATGGGCTCCGAGGGAAATACTGTGACTTACCCTCGGTCCTTCCGAGTAAACACCTGCCCCCGTCCCACGCTCCCCGCCAGATCCGTCCGTGAACCAGACGAGCGCGTCCCGTGGTATGCCCGGTGTCTCCTCCCGCCATGCCCCGCGATCAGGGATTTCCACTGTGAAGTTGTTTTCCCTGCACATTCGCGGGCTCGCGAAGTCTGACCTCATTTCAAGCATGGGTTCCTTCACGATCTCCTGAATTTTGCAGTGGCCCCTGAAGCCTGGGTTGATCTTCAGTCTACCATTGCAGGCTAGTCTGTATAGTCCTAGCCTGGCCTCTCCCATAATAACGAAGTGTAGGGGGGGTAGATCCAGCAACACCTCCATGGCGGCTGTTGGGGTTGAAGACATGGCCCCTGTGATGCCTAGGCAAGCCATCCTTTGGATCTTGCCTAGTTTTTGTTTGGCACTGGATTGTGTCACCTTAGGCCACCAGACCAGTGCCGCATATGTTAACGATGGTCTGACCACCCTTGTGTACAGCCAGTGGGCCATACTAGGTCTTAGTCCCCACGTTTTTCCATATAGCCGCCTAGTGACGGCTAAGGTCATGACTGCCTTACGCAGTATTTTTCCAATGTGACCATTCCAGGTTAGCTTAGAGTCCAATACGACCCCAAGATATTTTACCTCCCTGGCCATTGGAACGCTCCTACCGTATAGAGTGAGAGTTCTGTGGCTTTCACACTTCCTCCTCCTCGTAAACGGCACGACGGTTGCTTTCTCGGGGCTCACCCCGAGCCCTTGATCAACCGTCCACCCTTCCACCACTTTCAGTGCAGTCTGCATACGCTCCCACACTGCCTGTGTGACCTTTCCTCGGACTATGATGACAATGTCGTCCGCATAGCCCTGTACCTCATACCCCCCTCCCGAGAGCCTCCCCAGCAGGCCGTCCACGACTAGACACCAGAGCAAGGGAGACAGAACGCTCCCCTGCGGACACCCCGCCGCGACCCCCGCCAGCAGAGTCCCTCCCGCGAGTGAGGTGAACACCGCCCTGTCCCTGAGCATGGAACCGATCCACCTGCAGCAGGTCTCCTCTATTCCACGCTCCCGGGCAGCTGCCAGAACCGATCCGAACGAGGTGTTGCTAAAGGCCCCCTCTATGTCTAGGAAGGCCCCCAGCGCCACCTCCTTGTCCTCCAGCGTATTCTCCAGTTTCAGCACCAGTTGGTGCAGTGCTGTTTCTGTTGAGAATCCTGCTCTGTATGCATATTGTCCGCAGTGTAGAGGATATGCTTCCAGTACACCGCCCCTAATGTGCCGGTCGAGCAGTTTTTCCACTGTTTTCAGCAAGAAGGACATGAGACTTATTGGCCTCAGGGACTTTGCCTGGTCTGTTGGACGCCCAGGTTTAGGAATAAATACAACCCTGGCCAGTCTCCATGCCCTCGGAATGTACCCCAGAGCCAGGCTGGCCCTCATAATGAGGGTAAGCACCGGCGCCAGTATATCTATCCCCTGTTGGAGCATGATGGGCATTATTCCATCAAATCCCGGCGATTTGTATGGCTTAAAGCTGTTAATGGCCCATCTGATTTTGCTCCAGGTAACCACCTCTTTAGCGACTGTCCAGTCTACTCTAGATGCCCGCCTATAAGGCGCCTCTATTTCTGAGTGTTCCCAGTCCGGAGGTGATTGGTTTATTATGTTACAGCCGGGGAAGTGCGTCTGGAGTAAAATTTCCATAGTTTCCTCCCCCGAGCTTGTAAAGCCTCCCGTGGGTGTTCTAAGGGAGCCTATGTTAGTCTGAGGGCCCTTAGACAGGATCTTGTGTAGTCGAGCACTCTCGGACGTGTTTTCCACTTCTTCGCAGTGCCTCCTCCACGACTCCTTCTTGGCGTCCCTCAGTCTTTTGTTATAGGTCGATAGGGCCTGTCTATATTCATCCCATGCTCCCGACCTTTTGGCCGCGTTAAACAGCTTACGAACCTGCGTCCTCCTTTGCCTGAGGTCCTCGTTCCACCATGGGACGTTCCTGGTGGACACCCTCATTTTCAGGGGGCAGTTGGCGTTATAGGCCGAGGTAATTGCGTCTCGCAATTGGACTGCTGCAATCTCGAGGTCTATTGAATCCCTTATGGCCCTCTCAACCCCCCGCAGTTCCACAGCTAGGTCTGCCCTGTAGGCTTCCCAGTCCGCCTTGCGGGGGTCCCGGTACCATACCGTTTCTCTTTCGACTTTGGCGATTTCAAACCGGATGTATCTGTGGTCTGAGCTACTCACTTCCCCAGACACAGCCCAGCTTTTAACAAAGTCACCCAGAAACTGGGTGGAAACTGTTAGGTCTAAAACTTCCTCACGCCGTGTTGTGACGAATGTCGGTTTATTACCTCTATTCAATATGTCTAAATTAAATTTCATAAAGAATTGTAAAAGTGCCTCACCCCTAGAGTTTGTGTCCGAGCTACCCCACAACTCATGGTGCGCATTCGCATCCATGCCGATGATGGTCTGCCATCCACCTGCTCTGCTACCCACCATCAGCTGCTCCAATTCGTTGGGTGGAGGAGGGTCCGTGCTGTCCCCTGGCAGATAGGCTGACGCGACAGTAATGTCCCTCAGCCCATCCGCTCCTCCACATCGGATTTTGATCGTTGCCAGGTCCCTGGAACAGAAATTCATTAGAGGGAGAAACTCTATCCCTTCCCTGACAAAAATGCAGGCCCTCGGATTCTCGCTGGACCTGCTGTAGATGAGCTTTCCATTAGCTCCGCCGAGTCCCTTGATCTCTCCTTTGTAGGAGTACGGTTCCTGGATGAGGGCCACATCCGTGTTCCTCAGAGCCATTAGTAGTCCGGCCGTGGCTGCCCTACTGTGTTGGAGGTTGACCTGAAGGAACCTAAGTCCCATTAACCCTTAATTGCTTCCCCAGTGGGCGGAAGCTAACCCTTCCCATGCCCCAGAATGCCTTGAAGGAGGTTCCTTCAAGGGCTCTGTAAGATGTCGGGTCGATCGAGAAGGCGAGCGTCTGTCCTTTCTCCTCTGCCTTCCTGCTTAGAACCGACCAGTGTTGCGTCCCCAGTTCAGGGTTCTGGATCTTAAGTCTGCTGATCACCGTCTCCTGCGGGACGGTGTCAGGGATCCGTACGAGGACCTTGCGTCTCTTTGGGAGTTCCTTGGGCTCGACGGCTGTCAAGTCCGCCCCCTCCCAAATCTGACCGAGGCCCCCGATCGTTTTCCGCAGCCAGTCCCGCGACTGCGGGCCGGCACAGGTGATCCAGAGGATGCCCCCCGTCAGGCGCGTCCGGTGGAACTGAGGCGGGCTCTCCCCTTCCTGAAGAGAGTCCACTGCAGCTACCACCGCAGCCTGGATCAGGTCCGCCTTCCCCTGGTCTAGCGTGACCTCAGGATGGCGTCTGTCAATCACCGCCATCCCGAGGCCCTCCGCAGCCTCCCTGTAAGAGCCAGTCTGCGCCGGTGTTCCGGCCTTAGTTCCTTTGGGAGGTCTGTCTGTAGTAGGCGTGCTAGAGCCAGAGCGCGGCGTCTTCCGACTCGCACTCTCCTCTTGCGCCTTTACAGGCACCCTGGCCCTTTTGGAACGTCTGTCTGTAGTGGGCGTGCTAGAGTTCGAGCGCGTCCTCTTCTGACCCGCACTCCCCTCTTGCGCCTTTACAGGTTTCTCGACCGTCCAGGTCCCGGCCGCCATTTTTTGCGCCCTCCGGAGCTTCTTTCTTTGCGCCCCGGAAAGACGCTTGGACTGCCGGGGCAGTCCCTCTACTCTAACAGTAGAGTCCTCACTGGTGGAGGGGCCCCCGGAGTCCGCGGAGCTCGCCGCCCTCCGGTGGGACCCAGCCTCCAGCTTGGGTGTCGGGGACAGGTCTCTGGCCGAAGCTACCCCCTGATCCCCCGTATCTACGCCGGTCGTGGGACCTCCAGAGTCCGCTGCCGCACCCTGGCTCGTCTCCGTTTCCGGGATAGACTCAAGGCTCAAGTCTGTAGCCGGAGCCACTCCTCGAGCCTCATTGGTTTTGGTTTTATATGTATTTATAATCTTCATGTTGTTCCCACGAGAATGGGGGAAATACTGTCCACACCATCAGAACCCCCTGTGTGGTGCAAGGCGGGTTACTCTGGAGGGTTGCCTGGTACTCCAGAGGTTCCGTTCACGACACCATCGCCCTGGTGCCATCCATCCATAGGCACGGGTCACGTGACACCGTAGATTGGGGGAGTTTAGTTCGACCTCCTTGTCTAGATCCGTCATGTTTAGTTATTAGCAGGGTCACCTCGTGCAGGATGCGGATTTTTTACCGCGCATGACGGTCTTGGGGAAAGCTTCATCGGGAGTTTATGTTGTTATTTCCACTTCCTCAGCTTGCCCCCTGGAGTCCTTTGGCCCGCGACTCCTTAACCCCTTCTACAGCCCTGGGCAAGGCTGAACTTTTTGCCTCGTTGTTCGCCGGCAATTCTACTCTCAACCCACCTCCAAATGTTCAACCACCAACAGTCCCCAATGTCGCTCATAAAATGACGGACATCATTTTCAAAACTAAAAAGGTACGAAATATGCTCTCTTCTCGTAATACCAGGAAAGCCTCTGACCTTGACGAGATCCCAGCAATTGTGCTCAAAAAATGGGCACCAGAACTTGCTTCTGTCCTGACTCGTCTGTTTCAGACATCTTACAATAGAGGCATATTCCCTAGTAACTGGAAAACTGCTCGAGTACAACCCGTCCCCAAGAAAGGATCCAAAGCACGCAACTACAGACCTATTTCTCTCCTTTTAGTCATCTCTAAAGTGATGGATAAGTATATAAAGTATAAAATTTCTTGAAAAACACAGTCTAATCCACGACAGGCAGTATGGATTCCGTCAGCGTAGATCAACTGTCGACCTCCTTTCCTTTGTCACCCATTCTTGGAACAAGTCTATAAAACTACACGGTAAATCCCAGATTGTCGCTCTAGACATATCCAAAGCCTTCGACCAGGTCTGGCACGCAGCTCTGCTTAATAAACTACCGGCCTATGGCCTACCACCAAAACTATGTACCCGGACAGCAAACTTCCTCTCCAACCGGAGCATTTCTGTTGTTGTGGATGGCCATTCCTCTAAACTATAACCAATTAATGCAGGAGTTCCTCATGGTTCAGCTTTAGCCCCTACTTTGTTTCTTCTCCACATCAATGACCTCCTCTCTAGCACATCCAACCCAGTTCACAGTTACGCGGACGACAGCACCCTCCACTCAAATATACAATATTCTAAGCCTGTCTCTTTGGCCCAACTAGATGAGGATCGCAGACACATGGAGGGTTCTGTCTCCGTGGATCTCCAAAAAATATTAGACTGGGGAAGTAGAAATCTTGTACAATTCAACCCCACCAAAGCTCAGTCTTGTTTTCTTTCTCATAAAAGACAGACCAACCCTAGAACCATCACAATGAACAGCCAAGGTATTCAAAGTAATCTTTTCACTTGTTGGCATTTCTGTGGATCGAAATCTCAATTGGCACCAACATGTCACATCAATTGCAGAAGTGGCTGCTAAGAAATTAGGTTTCCTCTTCCGGGCTCGCAAATACTTTTCATCAGTTAATCTCTATACCTTATATACTTCACAAATAAGGCCAAACCTCGAATACTGCTCCCATATCTGGGATGCTGCTGCCGCTTCTACACTCGCTATCCTGGACTCCATTCAGAACAGAGCTATAAGTCTCATTGGTGACCCTACCCTCACCCAAAGGCTGCCATCCCTTGCCCACAAACGTACCGTTGGTAACCCCTTTCTCTCTTTTATAGATATCTGCACGGGCAGTGCTCAGAGGAGCTTTCTTCCATAGTTCATCCACCTGCTGCCACCAACAGATCTACCAGGGGGGCAGAGCAAATGCACTATTTTACTGTCCAGGTCACCAGACATAGAACATCTTGGTATGCCCGCTCTTTCGTCCCGAGGACTTCCAAGTTGTGGAATTCCTTGCCGGCATATGTTTTCCCTTCTCCTTCGAACCTCCAAACCTTCAAGTCCAGAATTAACAAGTTGCCTCTTTCCTCCTTGTCGACACCCACGGTACGATAGTATTTAGGCTGTAAGCCCTCGTGGTGTGTTGTTGAAATAATAAAAAAAAACTTGCCAAACCAACAGATCAAATGCCAGCCAAACTGGACTTCATAGTCCTATTTGATGTGTTTATAAGTGATCGCTAGGCATATGACAGAGACAGTGAAAGGCTGACAAACAACTCACTCGTATGGTATACAGACGGGCCTGAACAATGAGAGAACCTAACTTTAGACTTGATAAGCCCATAGAAAAAATTTTGACCGTCTACTAAGCAGGACTGGATGAATCTCTGTGTACAGGAGTACATACAAGGAGACTCAGAAATATATAGATCTACATCCTCTCACACGAGTGTCTGACTGGCAGCACTACAAACTCTAAAATCTCGCAAAACCGAGTCTAAAACTGACCTCAGACTGCAAACAATTCTTGTAGCAACTGGCTACGACAACAAAGTAAGTTTGACGTGGAGACCAGGACACTAAGGCATTGATGGAAATAAGGAAGTAGATAGCCTTTCCAAAAAGGACAACAACACCATTCTATGGTTCAGTCCTATTATGGAAATGAAATTGATACTTGGAAGATGAACTAAATGCTGCCATTCTGGAGAAAGACGTCAGCCTTAAGCCAGGCAAAACGTTTCATCGCCATATCAACATAGGACTCTGAACTGTTTCTTGAATCAGAACAGGAACAACTTGAGAACAGTAACAGGTCTCTTGCCAGGACACTTCCTAGTAAGGTATCACCCTATGAAGCTGGGTAAGGTGGACAGTGAAAACTGTAGATATTGCGCTGAAACCAGAAACAACAGAACATTTGCTATGCGACTGCATGGCTCAGTTTTGCAAAAGGTTTAAATACCTTAGAGGTGTCACCCTAATACCCCAGGAGATAGCTAAAATAACCGGTAAAAAAATTGTAGACTACGTAAAAAGTACAAACTTCTTGGGCAACTATAGAAAAAAATTCATGCACAAATGACCCATTCGGTTCGTAGCGCGGAGAGGCCAAAGGCATGTATGACTAATAAAACACTTTACCATCTAATAATAATAACACAAATGAAAAATGTGATTGCGTCTAAGATGTCGGTAGCCGAAGTAGAATAAATAAATAAATCACATTGGAAAATGCAACACCCTTACACTCACAGAAATAATCATCACAGATTTCTGTTCCCAAATTAAGCTACTACGTAGCAAGCGAAGTTATATAAAATAAATATTATTAACCATGCTTCACTGAAATCAATCATTAGAACTTTATCAAGAATCTCAGAATCAATAATACAACACGTTCCCAGTTCTTTACCACGTGCCAATGATGCAACCCCTCGTTTCTTAGTCGAAACCTGACTTTATTAAGCTGAAATAAGGTTACGTATGCAAGATCGAACAAGAAGGATATAGAGTATAAATATTCAATCTGAAACCGGAAAGAAAAAAAGCTGTGAATCCCTCTCCCGAGTCCGGCTGGAATATATAGGATCAGAGCTCCTGCTTGCCGGAGTTTGTGTTGTTGAAGGATCCGGTTGTAATGTAATTACCTTCAATACCGTCAGCTCGTCAAGTAGGGGCTTTTAGCTAAGTTCGCACTTGAGTTTATAACGTTACCAATAATACACCCCTAACTTTATAATACGGCCGTACTGTACGCTCCCGAGGCGTTATACAAGCGTTGGAAGTGTTACCAGCCGTATACACAAACTGTGGAAGCCTGGCTTACACACAGCTTTGACGGGTAAATACGGATACTAATGAACTTAAGGATTAATATACTCGGCACTCTACTGGTTTCAACCACAAACCGTTATCTTCGCCTTTTATGTAAATAAATCATCTAAGCTGTCCTTGTTAATATGGCAGTGAAACTGAGTATCCTCGATATTTCTAGTTAAATATGTTGCTGCATAAAAGTTTTAGTGTCCATGAACTTTGCTGGATAGTACATTAGTATAACTTCACTCATATTATGGTTTATTTATTAAAGTTGTTGAATAGGTTGATTTTAAAAACTGTTAACCCAAACGGTAATGTTTCTTTGGTTTTCAGACCTCCAGAATGACAAAAGTCGGGACGTAGCATACGTTATAGTAGAGAATTTTCATATGTTTTGTGATACATAACGCACCTTCCTTTATTTCCCAATCAGATAACTGGACCTGTTTATACGTATTAGTGTTGAATTTAAGTACCTACTTTTTATAAACAACTCACCACAAAGCATTTGAATTTTTTCTATAAATTCAATGTAAAAAGTCACAGAAAAGCTTCACGCCCAGAACATATCCCCCGGAAATATTCTCGAGTGGAATCAAACAAACGGAGAGTCTCAAAGTGGCGTATAAGATTCAGAAACGATGTACAGGTTGTGCCATTTAAAACTCCATACGCTATTTTCTTCAAATGTAAATAGGAGTTTTAAAAATTGTTAAATGTGTTATATTAAGTAAGTAAAAGCTGACCTTTGGGGAAAATATATATTTTGGTCATCACACACGTAGATGGCGCTGCTGTGTAAAGAAACTTTTCGATCCTCAGATGATTGAAATAGGTTGCGTTTGATAGAGAATTGAATGTCGAATAAATTTGTCCCTGAGTAAAATCACCGTAACTTTTTAAATACAAGTACTGAACACTGGGTTCTTTGCAATATTTTACATAATCAACTGGATACAATTGAACCACTGTAGTCGAGTTACTGTATAGCTTCGGGTTTTGCCGGAAATTACCTAATTTTTTTGAATTCAAATAGGATGGAATGTATTTTATTTTACAGTCAGAAATATTGTACATTTTTAGACAATCTTTTAAATACAACAATATGTCTAAAATTGAAATTGTGTACAAATAATAGAAAAATACTGTATGGTGGAACTTAAGTTCACATTATGAACTTTTACTGGGTTGTGAGAAATGACGTATGCATTATACTCACCCCTATAGATATACATTAAATAGATAGTAGGTTTGAAAAATTCATAAAACTTTATCTTTTAACAAAATTACTAAAATAAAAATTCAAACAAAGAACACAAAACAATAAAAATATATTCTCTAAACGTTTAGGCAGCAAAAAGGATTAAACATGAAATGTTCAAAGTTCTGCCCATCTGCGTTGGTTCTTCGATAGTTCGTTATTCCAAACTCTTAATAAAGGACCTCGATTAGTAGTCATCGCCCCTGTATATATTTGATAGTAGATATCTGCCAAATCTTTTACGGAATTTTTGTAAATAACGTTTCTTACGTTACCTTAAAGAAAAACATACACTGGGGTTAAGTCAGGAGACCGAGCTTTCTACCAGATAACTGCAATAGTATCCAACCACTTTCTGTGAAATCTCTGGTTTAAATAGTTTTGTACCGTGATTGTAGTATTGGGAGTCGCCCCATTCTGTTGAAGCTACAAATCAATTTCCTTATGTTCTAGGAAAACATAATTCATCAAAGCTGCAAGTTGATTTCTTAAAAAATTCAAGCAAATTTCACCAGTTAAAGTGCCTTGATAAGATTATGGACCAATTATGAGACCATTCAAAATTTTACACCAAACTTTGACTCCACAAACGGTCTCATTTTCATTTTGTTGCATCCATATGGAATTATTATCAGACTAGGATTGGCAGTTATTCATAATAGTTACGCCATTGTTGTGGAATCTATTTTCGTCACTCCATAAAATATTATTGAATAACTTATTATTCTCCTCATAAAGCACTGATAATTGCGAGCTACGAAATCAAACTGGCGCTTCTCATCGCCAGGTGTTGAAGATGGGAATAAGGTGAAAGGGTAGTTTGGAGACTTGGAGAGTGCAGACTTGGAGATACACCATATGGCAACACTACATAGCACATATGTAAATAGAATATATGGATGCTATATGCACCATAATAAATGGTAAATAATAATAACTGTATTTTACTCTTTATTGGCACATGATAACAGACTGGTGCAATCATAAACTAACCTATATTATATAATGATGTGATGTGTCTACTCAGCAGTGGCTTTGACAACAACATACATTTTGTTTTGATTTTAAGATAACCATAACATTTTTTTATTTATGAGTTGACAAAACGTGCTCTTGGCCGTTTTTGTTGAATTTCTTGTAGTCAGATCATCATTATTGCTTGCACGCCTTGACACTGTTTATTTAATAATATTACAATAATTCAATAATTGTGTCATATTCTTAGTATACTATTCTTAATTTTATTCTTACTTAAAACTGTTCCTAAAATATATCATTAAATAACTTCTGCTATTTGAACATTTTGCCACTCCACAGATTGTCTGGATGCTGTGGAATTTTTAACTGGAAAATTAGTGGAGGTACTTAGTTCATTAACAATACAATTTGCCTTCCTAATTACTAGCTTACTGCTAACGCCCGATAATTAGATAAGGAGTGTATACTTTATTTAAACTGTTTCCATAAAACCATATACATTATTTACTCTTATCCTAACTTACACCTGTGGTCGCTATTCTTCTCCTGCCTCTGTCGAGTTGTCTAATTGGAGTTCAGCTAACTGAAAGGCTTCATCTGGTTGGTTGAATCTCTCTCTCTCTCTCTCTTTTCGTGTCTTCTTTTTCTTCTTATCATTCTTCTGACAATGATTCCAAACAGTAGTGCAATGCCAACCAGTATCTATATTTTCGTGACCATACTTGTATATACTGAGTGGTGAGTAATGGTGTGCCTATGAGTGTCACGTAGTTGGTGGCCCAGACATGTTTCTTGTTCTGCAATCTCGTCAACTGAGTCGAAGGGCTGTATAACTGCTTATTGGGTTAATGTGGGTGGTGCTGCAGATCTTGATCTAATCACATTAACCACCACCAGCTTCACAAAACCAGCAAGAACCGGAACCCCAGTTATTTTACTTGGAGTAAGCAAGTAGCTGTACATTATCTATGCCAACAGCCTACTTCAGTACATCACGCACCAATCTGAAAACAACATCAATCCAGATAACAAAAGAACGGTCGCCTCCTATGCCGATGATACCAACTTTTTGATAGGTGGACATAGTGTTGAGCACATTATGGCTGATTCTGACAAAACCCTCAAAAGTCTAACCAATTGGGTCGATAAAAACAAGCTTGCACTTAACAAGGATAAAACAGCTTGCGTGTTTTTTAAATCTTCAAAATCAAAAAAAAGGTACTGTACAAAGCGTAGAACTTGATGGCCAAACTGTAACCCTGCAGCCATCTACAAAACTACTAGGACTTCATATCGATAGTGAGTTAAAATGGAATGTTCACATCGATGAACTTTGCTCGCGAATCTCATCCGTTACATATGCAATAAGAACACTTACCCAAAGATGCAGTACCTTTACTGTGTTGTCACTGTATTATGCGTGTTTCTACTCACAACTAAGGTTTGGTATTACGCACTGGGGATTAGCAAGTGAAGTAAACCGAGTTTTTAAACAACAAAAGCAAGTGATGAGGATCATATTCAATATCCCTCATAGACACACTTGCAGAAACACTTTTAAAGAACAGGGTATCCTTACACTCCCCAGCATATACATCATGGAAGTGCTAACCCATGTTTTTCAAAACAAAACCAAATACACACGCAATGCAGTGGAACATGGATATACCACAAGAGGTAGAAATAACCTGCAAACTGACAAACATCGCACAGCTCTGTATCAAAAATCACTGTTTTACAATGGCTGCAAGTTGTATAATGCGTTGCCGGAAGATGTACGGAATGTTGACACTTTACCAGCTTTTTAAAAAAAAGTGAAAACGATTCTTATAAACAAGACGTGCTACTCGGTGGATGATTTTTACACATAAACTACCATTAACTATCTTCTGTTTTTAAATTCTTATAATATGAACACTTTGTTTGTAGTGTAGTTGCCATAGTATAAACTATAAACCTAGTGCACCTGGTGACTCTAAAAAACAATATTGGAATTGGATCTGGATTCTGCAGCTCTTATCTTTTGAACGTTATAAACGTTATAAGTGTGTTTTATAAGTATCTTTGTTTTGTATTATTTAAGGAAAAATTTTCCTTAATTGTTATGCTTATTGTGTGTGCTATTGTCGTTCTTATTGTTAATTTTTTGACGTACATGAACATCCCTGTGTCATTCAGGTGACATTGGCCTGTTTCATTGTTAATATATACATTATACATTATACATTATAATAGCTTTGTGGTCATGATGCAATTTTATGAAATTGTAATAATTTCAGTTTTGTTCAATGGGACGTCTATCATTTGTCCTTTCCTTTGACCACTACCTTACCTGCTTTCTTTTTTTCTGGAATAAACATCCATGAATTGCTGGTATATAATTGTTTCCCGATTGTAGTTTTAAGTGGCATGGAAACAACTGGACAATTGTTTCTCTCATTTCTTTGATATGTTTCATCGATCACACAATTTGGATTCTTTTCGATATTTCTTACGCTACTTGGTAAGCATACACATAAATGTTGGGATACTTGTATATTACCCTTTAATTCTTCATCGCTTACTGGAGAATATCTTTGAGTATTATAGTCAATGGCCAGGATGACGTCAGCTACTTTTAATGTCCAATATTTACTTTTTTCGATGTTGAATAGTACTAGATTGCCTTTTATGACCATAAGTTTGGTGATCTATGTCATCACAAAAGAACTATAAAGATATGTGTGTGTCTTTTTTGTTTCTTTAACGTCGGTCTATTTCCGCGACTATGGCCAATCATCGACGCCAGGGAGCAGTTTCATCTCACTATCCTGGGAATTTTGCCGAACCCCTGCCTTTCTGTAAGGAGGGATCTTTAACGTGCCCAACATCGCATGGACACGGGACTGACGGTTTTACGCCCCCTCTGAAGGGCGGAACGTGCAGACATTCAACTTGCTCAAATACAATGCCAGAACCTCGGTTGATGTTAATGTTACAGTTTGTACTGAAAAAGTGAAAGGAGTACGCTGCGATCGAACCCAGTACCCTTCGATTCAGAGGCACACGTTCTTACCCCTGAACCACCGAGGTTCTTAACTTGAAGATATATGAAGTTTTCACTATGGTTGATTTCTGCATTTATTATAGGGTATGACATTATGTTCTCAGGGTATTTCTGCGTACCATTATCTATGATTTCTTGGATGTGACTCGGTGATAGGAAGTCATATAAATTTGCTTGGTTGATGTGTATATTTAATAAACTCTTGTAGTGGCTAAATAGCTCGTCCAAAAAAATCATCGACTATTTGGTAGATGCTTAGGATGTGAATATTAATTTTGTTTTGATCAATTCTGGCCAACCAGTTTTGCATGCTGTTAATGGCAAATAGGCCTTGATTTGACTTGGTTTCAAAATGTTGGAGAGTCTGATAAATCTTCCTTTCTGTTTTGTTAAACTTTGAAACAGCTTGCAACATAAACTTTGTTTGATGATGTGATATAGCTATGAGCTCTCGTTGATTTTTGTCCAAATTGTCTATGTCCCAAATACTGAGGTGAGAATTTACCCAAAATCCTCTTTTTTCCCTTTTATTTATTGTTTCCTTGAGTCCTGCTTATCTCCAGTTTAACTCTTTTTTATTTACTTGTATTTCGAGAACTAATGATTCGCAGTCTCTGTTGTCTGAATCAAGATCTTCAGTTTCTTTACAAGTCTCTTTAATTTTCTTGCCTATTTTTTGCGCTGATTTATTGTCTTTTAGTAGTCTCTTTCTATCTCATTTGACTTCTTTTCTTAAAGTTCCTTTTTCGACCTTAGCATGCCCAATGTGTTCTATATAGAATCCTGGAGGTGGATATTCTATGTGGTATAATGTTTATGTTGAACTTTTTATAAGAGTTATTAGGAATAGTATTGCAGTAAGCGCCATTCTCTATCTTAATATTGGCGCTCTTGTCGCTGTATGCTTTGGCTATGGTGTTTTTATTTTCCTTTAGTTCTCTTGATTGTTGGGCAGCAACACGAGCTTGTGATGGTCTCTGTCGTTTGGCTCCGCCAGATTTTTGGATGGTAAATACTAGCGTTAGGCTACCACTATCTGGGTGAGATTTAATAATTCTGCCCATAGGTCATTTGTCAGCACTGATGTTGTCATGTTTGATTAATGCCATGCTTCCTATGTTGATATTTTCTTCTTGGGCGTTCTATTTGTACCTTTGTTGAAGTTGATGTGAATAATCTTTGTGCCAGATGTGCCAGAAATCGTTCTTCATTTTTTGAAGCATCTTCCACCTTTTCCGCACATTGTGTTCAATATTTTCTGTTAGCATGTATTGTGGAGATATAATTTCTCGACCAATAAGGAAATGTCCCGGTGTCAATGTGTTAAATTCACTTATATCATCTGACAACGGGCATATTGGTCTGCAATTCAAGCATGCTTCAATTTGATGCATTACCTTTGTTTCTATTTGTAACTTAATGTTGATTCTCCGATCACTCGTTTTAAAAATCGAATTTGATTGACTTTACCCCAGCTTCCCATAATCCGCCGAAATGTGGTGCTGATGGTGGAATGAAGTGCTATTGTATTCCCATGCTTGTGGAATTAGTTTGTAGCTCGTCTTCTTGCCTGCTTTTTATTGCACTCTGCAGCAATTTGTTCGCTCACACTCCCTCTGTGTGACACAAATCTTCGGATTGCTGCTATGAACGTCTCTGCCGACATGTCACTGACTACTTCAATGTAAATGACTTTTGTTGCTAGGCATACAAAAGTGGCAATGTATCCTTTGTATGATTTATTGTCTCTACCCTTGGACATTCGTACTTGAATTGTGCCAGCGTAATCTGCTCCCGTGTGGGTGAACGCGTGAGTTGCAGGGACTCTGGCTGCCGGAAGTTGACTCATTCGTTGTTCTGCCGTGTGGGCTTTGTATTTCGTGCACCTGATGCAACTGTTTATTGTTTTCTTTATGCTTTTCCTAGCATTAGTTATCCAAAACTTCCTTCTGAAAAACGCTAGTGTTTCTTGGTGGCCTCCGCGGATTGTGGTATCTTGATAATTAATGTTGTCAAACGCGATGGGGTGTTTTTCGTTGTATGGTAACCGAGAGTTTTCTAATCTTCCACCTATTTGTTATATACCTTAATTATCGATGACCGGATGGAGCGTTATTTTATTGCTTTTTCTAACGCTTCCAAAGTTTTTAGCATTTTTATTTCTTTTGGAAACCTGTTTGTTTAATCTATCTTGATTATATTCATTTCGGCGTGATATAATTCTTGCACTCTCAAGTGTCCTCATGCCTTTTTTTGTCTGACGAGTATTTATTCTGAACCTTCTGCAGTACGCTTAGGCCCGAATTAATTTTGTGTATGATGAAAATCTTTCACATAAGTTTTCAGGAGTATTTGCAGATTAATATGATATTACATGACATTTCCTGACCGCCAAATGTTATGTTGTATGAAGTTCTTTGGGTCTATCCCTCTCGATTTTATATAAGCTGGGTTCTCTTCTGATTTGACGATGATTCCAGTAAGTTACAGGTATTGCTGGTTGGATTTATACTACCCGGTTTGAAACAAATGTCTTCCATTTGTCAGAATCTTGTGTAATCCAACCAAGAACGATCCTGGAGTCTGTCCATGCAAATATTTTTGGATTTGTGAGTTTCAAGATTAATGTAACTTTTTCTGCTAACTTGGATAATAACTGGGCTGAACATAATTCGAGTCGTAGTAATGTTGTTTTCGTTTTGAGTGGAGCTACATTTGATTTTGCTGTTAATAGACTTAAGTGCGCCTCTCCCCTTTTCTCTTTGGTTTTCAGATAAACTACTGCTTTTCCTATGCATCTGAAAATGCATGTAGTTCTATTTCTGAGTTTTGTTTTGTCATGACCAATCTTGAAACTGTGATATTTTCTACGTCTTTTATTTGGTCGTAGAATGTTTTCCATTATTTTTGAATTTCTTGCGGAACAGAATCATCCCAGGATAATTGTATAATACTTGAATAATAAGCTTTGCCTCTGTAATTATTGAAGCCAGTCACCTCAAAGAATAGAATAATCTTGCGACTGTTGATGAGATGTTTCTCTTAGTTATTTCACTCATTTTGTCCAGGTTTACTTTGAATCTAAATGTATTTTTCTTCGGGGCCCAATATACCCAGAGATATTTTTTTTATTTCGTTTTCTGATATTTCTATGGTAGCGTTGTCTATCATCTCTTTGGGCAGCCATACTATCAGTGATTTTTTGTTACTGGACCATTTTCGTAAGTTGAACCCACCTTGTCCCAGCATTTCAATTAACTGTTTTTGTAGATTTAATGCGTCTTGTTCTGAATTTGCTCCTGATAAAATTTTATCTACATAGAAATCTTCTTTTGTCATTTTTAAAGCTAGTGGAAAATGTCCTTTCTCGTCTGTAGCGAATTGGTGGATAGGCCTTATGGCAAGGTAGGGATGCTGCGGCGATTCCATGCGTAATTGTTTTCAATTTGAATTCTTCAATTGGCTCTGATTTAGAAAATCTCAATAAAATTCTTTGATAATCTAGATCTCCAGCTGCTATTCTTATCTGGCGATATATTTTTTCTATGTCTGCTGTAAATACCGCTGAATGAATTCTTCATCTCAAAATTAAGCTAAAGAGACCTTGTTGAATTCGTGGTCCTACATACATCGCTTCATTGAAACTTAGGCCAGATGTAGTTTTGGTCGAGGAATCGAACACAACTCTTAATTTTGTTGTGTCGCTTGTTTCTTTGACTACTGCTTGATGGGGTATATAATATCTCCCATTGTTTTCCTCAGCTTTTGGGATTTTTTGTAATGTGTCCCAACTTTAAATATTCTTTCGTAAATTGTTTATCTTCTTTTACAAGTGAATTTTTTTTTGCGAAACGGTTCTCTAGTTGTAAGAATCTTACCATTGCTCTAAGTCTAGATTCTCCTAATTTAGATTTGTTTTCGTTAAATGATATTTGCACTCTATAACTTCCATTTGTCTTACGCTGATTTGTTTTTTCCAAAAACTCTTCGCATGTTTGTTCTCCTTTTGTCATTTTCTTTGAATATGGAAATTCTTTCAGTTCCCAGAACTTTGCTATGTCAGTTTGATTCGGTCTAGATATCATGCCTCTGATCTGCACCCTCTTTCTGTTGTTTCTTTCTTTAAGTGCTCCCGAAATAATCCATACCAGCTTTGTATTCTGTCCCATTAACCCGTCTTCGGTCTTTTTCAATCCTGGTAACAATATTTGCTGACATTGCTGGGTTCCAAATAAAATGTCAATTGGCCCTGCTTTATTGAATTTCGGATCAGCTCAGTTATTCCAGGTTTTTATCTTTGCATCCATGGGCCTTTCTGGGAGTGCATATTTTATTTTAGGAATTATTATTGCTTCGCTTCAAATGAAAATTAGCTTCTGAATCTTGGTATGCATTTGATGTCGATTTTATAGTTAGATTTCTTTATCTCGCCTCCTAAACCTGATACATCTGCCTTAAATTTTTGGTGTGGTAGTCCCAGAAGTTATGCTGCTTGATTTGTTATAAATTTGCCCTGTGCGTCAGGATCAATTAGTCCTCTTAAATATTCGAATGAATAACTGGCAATCTTTACTCTGACTAGTGCTGTAGCCAACACTGATCTGTTGTTTTGTGTACTTAAGTGAGTATTGACTCTGGTTCCTTCGAACTGACTCGTGCTTCTTACTGTTTTTTGCCTTGAAGTCTTTATGTAGTAGAGTATGTGTAGTGTTTGTTGCTTTGTTGCATATCTGGCATTTTTTCTAAAAATAACATCTCGAGTCTGGGCTATGTATAAGAAGTTTATACCGAGATGGTTTGTTTTTACATCTTGATATTTTTCTTAATTTGATAATAACTGAAATTTGGTGCACTCGAAGATCGTGTGGACTGCTGGGTTACAGTATTTACAAATTGTCTTTGTTTTAAATTGACCAGAGTTTTGTTTGTTTACGTAATTTTTTCTTTGAGACTCTTTAGCTGCTTCTATGTTTTGGAATCTTGTTCGCAGGAAGGATAGTGGTTCGTTTAGGGGCTG
Source organism: Tillus elongatus (assembly GCA_964006375.1). NCBI lineage: Eukaryota > Metazoa > Arthropoda > Insecta > Coleoptera > Cleridae > Tillus > Tillus elongatus. The sequence continues at coordinate 148,975,098 of OZ023262.1, forward strand.
CGGTTCCATGGGAGCCTTGATTCATGCTTCATATAATTCATTTGTGCGGGTATCACATTTTTTGTCATTAAATAGATGATCATGGGGTCCCATGGTTCGGTATTTATTCCCATCAATTTCAGAGGTTCTAAGCATTCTTTTGTAGTGTTGTAATAATGCTTGAGCTTTTCCCCGGATTCATACTTCAGAACCGGTAATTCGACAATTTTTTTGATTAATTAGGACAAAATTAAGCGCTTAGTATTGTACATTTCTCTTAGCTGCTACCAGGCTGCTCCATAATTCACTTCGTTGATGTGAAAATATTGGATGCACTTGCTTGCTCCTCCCTTTACATGAGTTTCCAAGTATTGCATTTTTTCAATGTTGCTTCTCCCTTTACATGATCTGGCACAAATTATTTTATTATAACTTTTTTTCTTGTAACATAGAAATCTAAATTTTGGTTTATAGTTTACTTTTTTTATCGTAAATCTACCTACCAAATTTGGTTATCATAGCTTTTTTATTTTTGAGATAAAAAAAATTCGAATGAAAAATCAAAATTTTCCCGAAAAACCTCGTCCGATTTTCCTGATTAACGAACTTGTCCAAGCTATTTACAAAAGGAAGGTACGTGCCAAATTTTATCAAAATCGGCCCATTATTTTTTGAGATAAAACTTTTTTTCCAATAAAAACTCAAAATTTTCTCGGAAAACCTCGTCCGATTTTTTTGGCTAATGAACTTATCCAAGCCATTTTCAAAAGGAAGGTACATGCCAAATTTTATCAAAATTGGCCCAATATTTTTTGAGTTATCGGTGTGATATATATATATATATATATATATATATATATATATATATATATATATATATATATATATATATATATATATATATATATATATATATATCATATAGAAATTGGAACTGATCCCGGATAGGGGTTCTAGTTCGCGCTCATTGGCAAAAATTTTTTCAAAATTCAAAAGTCGGGATCTCCCCATTAGTGAATTTTTTCTACGAAAATTCACTAAAAAATGTCCACATTTGGTGGATTGTATTGCTGGTGGAAGTGAATTTCCTTCGCAGTTCAAAGGATTAAATTTTAAGCTTATCAACTTCACAACATGGCTAAATATGAAGAAAATAGTTTGTGAAAATGAATTAGTTTTCGCGAATAACTGTGACAAAAAACAAGGTAATATTTGTATTTCTGTACCCATAAACTTCTGAAACGTTATGTTACTTGAATTTTAACGAAAAAATCTCGATTTTCATCAAATTTCCCTTCATTTATCCCCCACCGCCTGTAGCGATATTACCCAAAAACAATTCGAAACGTTCGTTTTTCAGGTGCTAACTGTATACCAAATTTGAAGACGATTACCTTAAGGTATAGTTAACTTACCAATGCCCAAGCACATTACATACAATATATAATGCGTAATACTTGTATTTGTTATCCCTTCTAAAAATCTAAAAATAAAACTTTTTTTACGTCCAGTATTCTATTATTGTAAATATTCTTGAGAAGTTAACTTTATTTAATATTTATATAGAATAAGAAGAAAACACATGGTAAAGTAATTATGATTATGTGTGCGTACTGTTTCTATTAATTTTGTATGAATTACTTAGACACTTTGTATTTTAAGCTTTAAAACAAGATAATGTAGTGCATCGAAATTTTTAAATGTAAGTATTTTTATCTGTTGCACAGATGGTGAACCTTTGGTACGTATGTTTTTTGTAGAACGAATTTTGAAATTTCAGCCATCTTTGTTATTTTTACCTCCCTAAAATTTGCACGTAATAAGAAGTATGTATGTATTTTGTTTCTTTAACATCGGTGTATTTCCGCGACTATGGCTAATCACCGACCTCAGGGAGCAGTTACATTTCACTATCCTAGAAAGTTTGCTGAACCATTGCCTTTCTGTAAGGCGGGTAGGGATATTTAACGTGCCCAATATCGCATGGACACGGAACCCACGACTTTACGCCCCGTACGAAGGGCGGAACGTGCAGACATTCAACTTTCTCAAATACAATGCCACAACCTCGGTTGATGTTAATTTTTACAACATGTGCAGAAAAATTGAAAGGGGAACCCTAGGTGTCGAACCCAGTACCCTTTGGTTTAGAGGCACACGTTCTTACCCCTGCATCACCGAGGCTCTGTAATAGAAGTACTCTTGGCCCTTACAGAGCCATAGCCAACTTAGTTTTGAGAGCACTCATACATTTTTAAATACAATTACGGTGTGAATATGATAAACTCGTTTGTTTTATTACAATTATTAAAACATGTAAAACGCAATAACCAAAAACCGGATAGAACATTTTAAATACCGGAAACGTTATATGGTTTAAAAGTTGAAGCTAGAAGTACATTTTAGGTAAGTGAATTAAGAGATATGTTGTCAATTCGAACAAGAATAACTTGCTGGTGTCGAGAGATTCTCGACCTAGGGGTAATTTGTCGGAAGTACTCTATCACTTCACACTTCCCCTAGTCAAAGTCCAACATAACGTAAGGGACACTCTGTATTGATTATGCGATAGGTTATATTGAATCTGTCACAAGTTATCAGATATTCTGACCAGAGATTTATGTGTTCGGATATGTTGAATCTGCAAATGTTAATGGTTTTATCGGGATAGATCATACACGGCCTGTTAATTTATAACATTTATTTTAAAACAACTACATAAGTGAAAATTGGAAGTTGGTATGAGCACTAATAAGTACATTTGGAGTACCCAAATTACCAAAACACATTTTTTAAAGACTTGACGATTGTTTTCTCCTAACTACTATATAATGTGTTTATTTTAGGTGTTAGATAAAAAACCGACACCCTAGAGAGGGGAATTACCAAAACACTTTCTACGTTTATATTTTATTTTAGTTCCCGGAAGTCCCTCTAAAACCCCGGTATGCCTGCTGCCACTCAGTTGCGGCATATATTTTATATCAAATACAATGTGCAAACAGTAAACTATTAAGCAGTGGCAGAGTTAGACTCAAACAAGCCTTGTTTTAATGACCTTAGAGATATAAATATTCTTATATGCGTCTAATTTCACCGGTTGCCTAACATTTTCGATAAGCTTCAGATTTAATTTCTATGTGGTAATTATTATCCAAAATATGCTAAGACACGGATAACTTGTCTATAGTACCGTATGTCAGCTGTGCGAAAGTTTCTTTAAATCTTGTTTCAATGGTTCTCTAAGTTTGCCCAATGTATTTAAGATTATAATTTCTACAACTTGTCTCATAGGTACTTGATATTTCAGTGTTATCTTTTGTATTATCTAACAAATTTTTCAAACAATTTTTTAAATTAAAAAAGTGACATGCAAATCAGACTTCTTAAAAATGCTCTCAAGAACTCTCCTAATTCGCAGTTCAAATCACGCTTTTTGTCTACTATATGTTTTCTGCATCTCGTGGATTCCGCAAACATTTTCTTTTTGCTGTGCCTAATTTCTCCACTAAGCAAACCGAGTATCCATAATATTCAGCTACGTTCTTAATGTACTCTTATTCTAATTCTAAAAAAAAATCGGGACGCAGTAAGTGCGTTATAGTAGCAAATTTTCATAAGATTTGTACACCATTAGTACGACATATTAGCAAACCTAATACTTTCCACTTACACAGATCTTGAAGATCTTGCCCTAAAATTTTTTCGAAAGTGTTGCCATCGATATCTCTCTATTATCAAAAAATCTTGTACTCTAGTTTATTTTACGAAAAATGCCCAAACCTCAATTTTCTATGAAGCTAGAAAATTAACATCTGGTATATCTAGGTAGTATAAGTCTCTTTAAAAGCAACTTCTGTTACAAAAAAGTTATAAAAGCTTTCCAGCAGAAAGCTAAATTCATTAGTGAATTTTCTTAATAAAAATTCAATAATATCAACAGTAACAAAATGTGTGCTGAAAATTATAAGTTTAGACTCTAAGGTGATAAAATTACCCGGGCGTTTCAAACAATAATGATATCTTGTTCCAAACGTGCGAAATCTCTACACTGTTGTTTCCAGAAAATATATCAAAGTCAAACAAAAAAAATGTTACATGCACCGAGCGTGAACCGACCGCAAACCGTCTGCGTACGAGCCGAGAATTCTGCCATTGAAACAAAGATGCAATTACAAAATGTTTGTTTACCGGATATGTACTTGACGCCGACTTTGTGTCCGGGGAAATTTTATATTATATTACAAGTAAACGTAAAAACCAATTACAGAATTAATTGAATTGTGACTTAAAAAACATTCGTAATTGCTGACAAATGATTTAAACGGTTCTTGGGATTTTTTTGGCCGAGGTTTGCCGGTTGATAGTTCGGGTAGTATGTTTTATGTGTGTTATAAAAATTCAAACGGACCTTGGATATAGGTTCTTGAAAATATTTCCTTAAAGTCTCACCATCGTTACTTCTCTATTAGTGAATTTTCTTAATGGAAAATCACTAATAATAAATTCCCGTTCTACAGTAAAGAGACAGTTGATGTGTTTGTAAATTTCCAATTCTTCCAGGATAAATAGTTCTTTGGCAAAATTAGATAGATGTAAGTTTTCGCGTTTGTATCACTGTTGAGACTATGGTTACTCTCTTTTAAATGACAACCAACAACCGGCATGTTATCTATAGGGTTTCTACTTCTAAAATCTTTAAATACACTGACACAAGTCTAGATGATTAGGAAATTTAGCATCCATCTATAATTTTCTCCCTCCTCTCATTCTCAGGTATAAAAAGATCTGCGACTTCTATGCTCCGCTAATTTCTGACAATTATTAACTGTTATATCCTTATTCATAGATTCTATATCCTTCCCAAGATTCATAAAGTCGCGCTATTCGACCTGTGGTGTGATATGTGGGTTCCCTTTTCTATAAGTTTCCTATCTACTGGTTTGAGGTCTACAATACAACTTTTTAGTCTTCCTATTCAACAAAGATTTCTATAGAGTTGATTAGAAGACTTGGAGAGGTCTTTGTTGGTAGACAGTGATAATGAAATTTGAGAATATCCGTGTAAGGGAGCTGTTTCGAAATTGTTCTAGAGCTACCATACAGACAGGATACAGTAAGTAAGGGTGGATTGTTGCTTTAAGTGACCCTATAAACATAGGTTGTGTAGTACCACAAGCTGCAAGACTTGGCCCGATCTTGTATCTTATTTATATTAATGACCTACCGTTGAAACATAGCAAATATTGTACTGCCTTATCTTACGCTAGGGATAATTTTTGGGATTGTGTTATGACGATGCAGTGATATTGTAAGGAGCATATGTAATACATTTAAAAATGGATCCCTTATACGAATACACAAAAAACGAAATATGTGCATTTTATTCCAATATCTACAAGTTAAAATTGTGTGAACCTTAACCATAATCCCCCCTACTAGTTAGGGTTAATTGTTGGGCCTAACACAAAATTATAAGCCACTGATAACAACATTAATAATTGTAATAATAATACTAATAATAGTACCTTTATAATATACATGGTGTAAACAAATCAGTGCGAAAAAATTCACGGGGCGATTCCTTGCTGAACATTAAAGGGGGTCTTTCATATAAAAAACTCATACATCTCTCTCCTGTGAAGATACGACCCCTTAAAAAGGGTGCCAAAAAAGTAGTTTTTATTTCTTTCTAATTTGAAAGAAGTGACAGAAATTAAATTAGGTAGATGTTGTCTGCTATCGAGAAGACACTCAGTGAACTTAGTTTTCCCGTAAGGTAGTAAGGGTTAGAAAAATCCACCACTAGAATTTGTTTCACACGTAATTTTTTCTTACAGCTATATCGCCATTCTAAAATACCTTTCAAATAGCCTGATTCATTCTTAGCAAAAAAGTTCTGCTTGTTTCCACTGAATGTAACGGTTTCTGTAAATTATTTAAACTCGATTGCAATAGTTTGCATAGGTTGATATTTTGTAATTATAAAAAATATGATTTTGATATCAAAATAAAGAAATAATTATTAAAAATTAACTATAGATTTAGAATGAATAACTAATGAAAAGCATAATAATTGTTGAACATGACCACCTTAAGCCATTACACAAGAGTCTATAGGTCGGCGCATAGAACTGCGTATTTGATTAAAAATTCCAGGATAATCGTGGATTACTTTACATGATTTAGTTAACGCGGTTTCTTAAGCCTTCTATGTTTTGAACGGGAGTTATAAACACCAAAGTTTTTGATGAACGGAAGTCATAAACACCAAAGTGTTTAAATGGCTCCAAGTAAAAAAATCTAAAGAATTTAAGCCGGGGGATCGAGCAGGCGAAAACTGAGGTCCGTCTGGGCCTATCCAGCAATTTTCGTATTCTCAAAATGATCACAATATTACCACAAAATGACAATATCTGACACCTAATTAACAACAATTAGATTATCGTTACAAATGACAATCATGTAATCGAATATTTTTCTCCGGAACTCGTTAATTTAGGAACAAATACGGCACAACTTTTTGTTAAGAATTAATTAAGCTAATCAAAATGTATTTGAAAATAGCGTTAGCGTTGTAAGAAAAAAGGTTTCGTGTAAAACAAGTTCCAGAGGTACGCCAGCAAACCGCCAAACTACCAAACAGGATGACAGCAGATTTGCTGTTAACGTGCCAAAGAAAAAAAAAACTATTTTCTGCTTTAAAGATAAGAGACAAAATAATTTTACACTTTGTGTCTTAGGCAGTATTAAAAATAGTACTGCAAATTGAATTACAATTTCCATATGGCTGTGATACTTAACGTCACCGTGAAAGTCGAATTCAACCTTACCTTAAGAGAGGCAGCGAAAAATTCTGCAGGCTTGAGCTGGACATTTTTATTTGTTACTCGAACCTTTAGAGTAATTTTGGCAGCTTTTTGTACATGAGCGCTTGACATGCAGATGCAAAATACTCAAAAATAATTTAAAGCGTTCGTTTGTCCGGTGCTAAATGTATTCCAAATTTGAAAATGACAGTTCGTTCGAAATTTATTATGCCTGTACTAACAGACAGAAATACAGACCGACCGACCGACAGACCGACAGACATAATAATTTTTGTTCCAGAAACAAGTTTTCTATGTTTTGGGAGTTTTGACATTGTTTTAGCAACAAAAAATTGCAAATTTCTGTCACCGATATTCCACCCCTACAAATTTTACCACAGAATACCAAATATTTGGTGAAATTGAAAGATTTCTGATAAACAAACTCTTAAACGTTATACTACTAGAGTTTTAAAGAAAAAATATCAATGTTCAGCAAATCATCCCCCAATCCGAGCCGTTGGTTTGTCAGGTGCTAACTGTATACCAAATTTGAAGACGATGTATCTATTCGTTCTAAAGTTATCGTGGTTATTAACAGACAGCAATACAGGCCGGCAGACAAACAAAATTTTCGTTCCCAATTCATGTTTTCTATATGTTATGACACTTTTTTCGCGCGTACTTTTTGTTGTGTAATTTTGTTACACCTGTATAGCCATATTTGTGCTGTAAAATTGTAAATCTTTGTCTTTTCGCAACATAACAATAAACCAGTGTAAATTATACGTTTTATTCTGCATCAACAAAGCTAGCACAGTATAAATGTTAATGAAAACATAATCCCATATTTTTCTCATGTGAAATTACTTTGCAATTTTCCAACTATAAACCTCCATTTGACTTTAAAAATCTCTAAATTTCACCGCGAGATGACAAAGGTATTTCTATGACATATAATTGTAGAGAAAAATGCAGATAATTCTACGTTTTGTCACTTTTACGGCCATATTGTATGGTGTTGTCCGCTCATGTGGTTTATATAACATTTAAAGCCTAGCAGAAATTTATTATTATATTTAACGCAATAAAAAACTAATATAGTGTCCAAAAGAAGAAACCAAGTTATAGCCATTATCTCGGAAACGGTGAAATATATTCTTTTGTTTTATTTTTTAATATAAAGAACTTAAAAAAGTGCCCATTAATTGTCTAAACCAAAATATCGTATGTTCACCGATACTGAGATACGGAAGTTTGTCAAAAACGCATCATTTTGATTTTCCGCGATTATTTCAAAACCAAAAAACAATTTTAAAATGGTCATAGAATCCTGAGAAACATTACCTATTTCACCGACTTTTTAGCTCTTATAGTAACCGATATAGCAATACATGCAGCACTAATCTGGGACACACTGTATATTACATGTTACTTGTGGCTGATTTACAATTATTAGTTTAATCAAAACTTTCACATTGTGTTAATCCCCAAGGGGAACATAAATCTATTCCAGGGCTGTAACACCAGCTGGCAGGCTAACAAGATCTAATTTGTTGTTGTTGTTGTTGTTATAAATTTGCCCTGTGCGTCAGGATCAATTAGTCCTCTTAAATATTCGAATGAATAACTGGCAATCTTTACTCTGACTAGTGCTGTAGCCAACACTGATCTGTTGTTTTGTGTACTTAAGTGAGTATTGACTCTGGTTCCTTCGAACTGACTCGTGCTTCTTACTGTTTTTTGCCTTGAAGTCTTTATGTAGTAGAGTATGTGTAGTGTTTGTTGCTTTGTTGCATATCTGGCATTTTTTCTAAAAATAACATCTCGAGTCTGGGCTATGTATAAGAAGTTTATACCGAGATGGTTTGTTTTTACATCTTGATATTTTTCTTAATTTGATAATAACTGAAATTTGGTGCACTCGAAGATCGTGTGGACTGCTGGGTTACAGTATTTACAAATTGTCTTTGTTTTAAATTGACCAGAGTTTTGTTTGTTTACGTAATTTTTTCTTTGAGACTCTTTAGCTGCTTCTATGTTTTGGAATCTTGTTCGCAGGAAGGATAGTGGTTCGTTTAGGGGCTGCGGTTCCATGGGAGCCTTGATTCATGCTTCATATAATTCATTTGTGCGGGTATCACATTTTTTGTCATTAAATAGATGATCATGGGGTCCCATGGTTCGGTATTTATTCCCATCAATTTCAGAGGTTCTAAGCATTCTTTTGTAGTGTTGTAATAATGCTTGAGCTTTTCCCCGGATTCATACTTCAGAACCGGTAATTCGACAATTTTTTTGATTAATTAGGACAAAATTAAGCGCTTAGTATTGTACATTTCTCTTAGCTGCTACCAGGCTGCTCCATAATTCACTTCGTTGATGTGAAAATATTGGATGCACTTGCTTGCTCCTCCCTTTACATGAGTTTCCAAGTATTGCATTTTTTCAATGTTGCTTCTCCCTTTACATGATCTGGCACAAATTATTTTATTATAACTTTTTTTCTTGTAACATAGAAATCTAAATTTTGGTTTATAGTTTACTTTTTTTATCGTAAATCTACCTACCAAATTTGGTTATCATAGCTTTTTTATTTTTGAGATAAAAAAAATTCGAATGAAAAATCAAAATTTTCCCGAAAAACCTCGTCCGATTTTCCTGATTAACGAACTTGTCCAAGCTATTTACAAAAGGAAGGTACGTGCCAAATTTTATCAAAATCGGCCCATTATTTTTTGAGATAAAACTTTTTTTCCAATAAAAACTCAAAATTTTCTCGGAAAACCTCGTCCGATTTTTTTGGCTAATGAACTTATCCAAGCCATTTTCAAAAGGAAGGTACATGCCAAATTTTATCAAAATTGGCCCAATATTTTTTGAGTTATCGGTGTGATATATATATATATATATATATATATATATATATATATATATATATATATATATATATATATATATATATATATATATATATATATATATATATATAACATATAGAAATTGGAACTGATCCCGGATAGGGGTTCTAGTTCGCGCTCATTGGCAAAAATTTTTTCAAAATTCAAAAGTCGGGATCTCCCCATTAGTGAATTTTTTCTACGAAAATTCACTAAAAAATGTCCACATTTGGTGGATTGTATTGCTGGTGGAAGTGAATTTCCTTCGCAGTTCAAAGGATTAAATTTTAAGCTTATCAACTTCACAACATGGCTAAATATGAAGAAAATAGTTTGTGAAAATGAATTAGTTTTCGCGAATAACTGTGACAAAAAACAAGGTAATATTTGTATTTCTGTACCCATAAACTTCTGAAACGTTATGTTACTTGAATTTTAACGAAAAAATCTCGATTTTCATCAAATTTCCCTTCATTTATCCCCCACCGCCTGTAGCGATATTACCCAAAAACAATTCGAAACGTTCGTTTTTCAGGTGCTAACTGTATACCAAATTTGAAGACGATTACCTTAAGGTATAGTTAACTTACCAATGCCCAAGCACATTACATACAATATATAATGCGTAATACTTGTATTTGTTATCCCTTCTAAAAATCTAAAAATAAAACTTTTTTTACGTCCAGTATTCTATTATTGTAAATATTCTTGAGAAGTTAACTTTATTTAATATTTATATAGAATAAGAAGAAAACACATGGTAAAGTAATTATGATTATGTGTGCGTACTGTTTCTATTAATTTTGTATGAATTACTTAGACACTTTGTATTTTAAGCTTTAAAACAAGATAATGTAGTGCATCGAAATTTTTAAATGTAAGTATTTTTATCTGTTGCACAGATGGTGAACCTTTGGTACGTATGTTTTTTGTAGAACGAATTTTGAAATTTCAGCCATCTTTGTTATTTTTACCTCCCTAAAATTTGCACGTAATAAGAAGTATGTATGTATTTTGTTTCTTTAACATCGGTGTATTTCCGCGACTATGGCTAATCACCGACCTCAGGGAGCAGTTACATTTCACTATCCTAGAAAGTTTGCTGAACCATTGCCTTTCTGTAAGGCGGGTAGGGATATTTAACGTGCCCAATATCGCATGGACACGGAACCCACGACTTTACGCCCCGTACGAAGGGCGGAACGTGCAGACATTCAACTTTCTCAAATACAATGCCACAACCTCGGTTGATGTTAATTTTTACAACATGTGCAGAAAAATTGAAAGGGGAACCCTAGGTGTCGAACCCAGTACCCTTTGGTTTAGAGGCACACGTTCTTACCCCTGCATCACCGAGGCTCTGTAATAGAAGTACTCTTGGCCCTTACAGAGCCATAGCCAACTTAGTTTTGAGAGCACTCATACATTTTTAAATACAATTACGGTGTGAATATGATAAACTCGTTTGTTTTATTACAATTATTAAAACATGTAAAACGCAATAACCAAAAACCGGATAGAACATTTTAAATACCGGAAACGTTATATGGTTTAAAAGTTGAAGCTAGAAGTACATTTTAGGTAAGTGAATTAAGAGATATGTTGTCAATTCGAACAAGAATAACTTGCTGGTGTCGAGAGATTCTCGACCTAGGGGTAATTTGTCGGAAGTACTCTATCACTTCACACTTCCCCTAGTCAAAGTCCAACATAACGTAAGGGACACTCTGTATTGATTATGCGATAGGTTATATTGAATCTGTCACAAGTTATCAGATATTCTGACCAGAGATTTATGTGTTCGGATATGTTGAATCTGCAAATGTTAATGGTTTTATCGGGATAGATCATACACGGCCTGTTAATTTATAACATTTATTTTAAAACAACTACATAAGTGAAAATTGGAAGTTGGTATGAGCACTAATAAGTACATTTGGAGTACCCAAATTACCAAAACACATTTTTTAAAGACTTGACGATTGTTTTCTCCTAACTACTATATAATGTGTTTATTTTAGGTGTTAGATAAAAAACCGACACCCTAGAGAGGGGAATTACCAAAACACTTTCTACGTTTATATTTTATTTTAGTTCCCGGAAGTCCCTCTAAAACCCCGGTATGCCTGCTGCCACTCAGTTGCGGCATATATTTTATATCAAATACAATGTGCAAACAGTAAACTATTAAGCAGTGGCAGAGTTAGACTCAAACAAGCCTTGTTTTAATGACCTTAGAGATATAAATATTCTTATATGCGTCTAATTTCACCGGTTGCCTAACATTTTCGATAAGCTTCAGATTTAATTTCTATGTGGTAATTATTATCCAAAATATGCTAAGACACGGATAACTTGTCTATAGTACCGTATGTCAGCTGTGCGAAAGTTTCTTTAAATCTTGTTTCAATGGTTCTCTAAGTTTGCCCAATGTATTTAAGATTATAATTTCTACAACTTGTCTCATAGGTACTTGATATTTCAGTGTTATCTTTTGTATTATCTAACAAATTTTTCAAACAATTTTTTAAATTAAAAAAGTGACATGCAAATCAGACTTCTTAAAAATGCTCTCAAGAACTCTCCTAATTCGCAGTTCAAATCACGCTTTTTGTCTACTATATGTTTTCTGCATCTCGTGGATTCCGCAAACATTTTCTTTTTGCTGTGCCTAATTTCTCCACTAAGCAAACCGAGTATCCATAATATTCAGCTACGTTCTTAATGTACTCTTATTCTAATTCTAAAAAAAAATCGGGACGCAGTAAGTGCGTTATAGTAGCAAATTTTCATAAGATTTGTACACCATTAGTACGACATATTAGCAAACCTAATACTTTCCACTTACACAGATCTTGAAGATCTTGCCCTAAAATTTTTTCGAAAGTGTTGCCATCGATATCTCTCTATTATCAAAAAATCTTGTACTCTAGTTTATTTTACGAAAAATGCCCAAACCTCAATTTTCTATGAAGCTAGAAAATTAACATCTGGTATATCTAGGTAGTATAAGTCTCTTTAAAAGCAACTTCTGTTACAAAAAAGTTATAAAAGCTTTCCAGCAGAAAGCTAAATTCATTAGTGAATTTTCTTAATAAAAATTCAATAATATCAACAGTAACAAAATGTGTGCTGAAAATTATAAGTTTAGACTCTAAGGTGATAAAATTACCCGGGCGTTTCAAACAATAATGATATCTTGTTCCAAACGTGCGAAATCTCTACACTGTTGTTTCCAGAAAATATATCAAAGTCAAACAAAAAAAATGTTACATGCACCGAGCGTGAACCGACCGCAAACCGTCTGCGTACGAGCCGAGAATTCTGCCATTGAAACAAAGATGCAATTACAAAATGTTTGTTTACCGGATATGTACTTGACGCCGACTTTGTGTCCGGGGAAATTTTATATTATATTACAAGTAAACGTAAAAACCAATTACAGAATTAATTGAATTGTGACTTAAAAAACATTCGTAATTGCTGACAAATGATTTAAACGGTTCTTGGGATTTTTTTGGCCGAGGTTTGCCGGTTGATAGTTCGGGTAGTATGTTTTATGTGTGTTATAAAAATTCAAACGGACCTTGGATATAGGTTCTTGAAAATATTTCCTTAAAGTCTCACCATCGTTACTTCTCTATTAGTGAATTTTCTTAATGGAAAATCACTAATAATAAATTCCCGTTCTACAGTAAAGAGACAGTTGATGTGTTTGTAAATTTCCAATTCTTCCAGGATAAATAGTTCTTTGGCAAAATTAGATAGATGTAAGTTTTCGCGTTTGTATCACTGTTGAGACTATGGTTACTCTCTTTTAAATGACAACCAACAACCGGCATGTTATCTATAGGGTTTCTACTTCTAAAATCTTTAAATACACTGACACAAGTCTAGATGATTAGGAAATTTAGCATCCATCTATAATTTTCTCCCTCCTCTCATTCTCAGGTATAAAAAGATCTGCGACTTCTATGCTCCGCTAATTTCTGACAATTATTAACTGTTATATCCTTATTCATAGATTCTATATCCTTCCCAAGATTCATAAAGTCGCGCTATTCGACCTGTGGTGTGATATGTGGGTTCCCTTTTCTATAAGTTTCCTATCTACTGGTTTGAGGTCTACAATACAACTTTTTAGTCTTCCTATTCAACAAAGATTTCTATAGAGTTGATTAGAAGACTTGGAGAGGTCTTTGTTGGTAGACAGTGATAATGAAATTTGAGAATATCCGTGTAAGGGAGCTGTTTCGAAATTGTTCTAGAGCTACCATACAGACAGGATACAGTAAGTAAGGGTGGATTGTTGCTTTAAGTGACCCTATAAACATAGGTTGTGTAGTACCACAAGCTGCAAGACTTGGCCCGATCTTGTATCTTATTTATATTAATGACCTACCGTTGAAACATAGCAAATATTGTACTGCCTTATCTTACGCTAGGGATAATTTTTGGGATTGTGTTATGACGATGCAGTGATATTGTAAGGAGCATATGTAATACATTTAAAAATGGATCCCTTATACGAATACACAAAAAACGAAATATGTGCATTTTATTCCAATATCTACAAGTTAAAATTGTGTGAACCTTAACCATAATCCCCCCTACTAGTTAGGGTTAATTGTTGGGCCTAACACAAAATTATAAGCCACTGATAACAACATTAATAATTGTAATAATAATACTAATAATAGTACCTTTATAATATACATGGTGTAAACAAATCAGTGCGAAAAAATTCACGGGGCGATTCCTTGCTGAACATTAAAGGGGGTCTTTCATATAAAAAACTCATACATCTCTCTCCTGTGAAGATACGACCCCTTAAAAAGGGTGCCAAAAAAGTAGTTTTTATTTCTTTCTAATTTGAAAGAAGTGACAGAAATTAAATTAGGTAGATGTTGTCTGCTATCGAGAAGACACTCAGTGAACTTAGTTTTCCCGTAAGGTAGTAAGGGTTAGAAAAATCCACCACTAGAATTTGTTTCACACGTAATTTTTTCTTACAGCTATATCGCCATTCTAAAATACCTTTCAAATAGCCTGATTCATTCTTAGCAAAAAAGTTCTGCTTGTTTCCACTGAATGTAACGGTTTCTGTAAATTATTTAAACTCGATTGCAATAGTTTGCATAGGTTGATATTTTGTAATTATAAAAAATATGATTTTGATATCAAAATAAAGAAATAATTATTAAAAATTAACTATAGATTTAGAATGAATAACTAATGAAAAGCATAATAATTGTTGAACATGACCACCTTAAGCCATTACACAAGAGTCTATAGGTCGGCGCATAGAACTGCGTATTTGATTAAAAATTCCAGGATAATCGTGGATTACTTTACATGATTTAGTTAACGCGGTTTCTTAAGCCTTCTATGTTTTGAACGGGAGTTATAAACACCAAAGTTTTTGATGAACGGAAGTCATAAACACCAAAGTGTTTAAATGGCTCCAAGTAAAAAAATCTAAAGAATTTAAGCCGGGGGATCGAGCAGGCGAAAACTGAGGTCCGTCTGGGCCTATCCAGCAATTTTCGTATTCTCAAAATGATCACAATATTACCACAAAATGACAATATCTGACACCTAATTAACAACAATTAGATTATCGTTACAAATGACAATCATGTAATCGAATATTTTTCTCCGGAACTCGTTAATTTAGGAACAAATACGGCACAACTTTTTGTTAAGAATTAATTAAGCTAATCAAAATGTATTTGAAAATAGCGTTAGCGTTGTAAGAAAAAAGGTTTCGTGTAAAACAAGTTCCAGAGGTACGCCAGCAAACCGCCAAACTACCAAACAGGATGACAGCAGATTTGCTGTTAACGTGCCAAAGAAAAAAAAAACTATTTTCTGCTTTAAAGATAAGAGACAAAATAATTTTACACTTTGTGTCTTAGGCAGTATTAAAAATAGTACTGCAAATTGAATTACAATTTCCATATGGCTGTGATACTTAACGTCACCGTGAAAGTCGAATTCAACCTTACCTTAAGAGAGGCAGCGAAAAATGCTGCAGGCTTGAGCTGGACATTTTTATTTGTTACTCGAACCTTTAGAGTAATTTTGGCAGCTTTTTGTACATGAGCGCTTGACATGCAGATGCAAAATACTCAAAAATAATTTAAAGCGTTCGTTTGTCCGGTGCTAAATGTATTCCAAATTTGAAAATGACAGTTCGTTCGAAATTTATTATGCCTGTACTAACAGACAGAAATACAGACCGACCGACCGACAGACCGACAGACATAATAATTTTTGTTCCAGAAACAAGTTTTCTATGTTTTGGGAGTTTTGACATTGTTTTAGCAACAAAAAATTGCAAATTTCTGTCACCGATATTCCACCCCTACAAATTTTACCACAGAATACCAAATATTTGGTGAAATTGAAAGATTTCTGATAAACAAACTCTTAAACGTTATACTACTAGAGTTTTAAAGAAAAAATATCAATGTTCAGCAAATCATCCCCCAATCCGAGCCGTTGGTTTGTCAGGTGCTAACTGTATACCAAATTTGAAGACGATGTATCTATTCGTTCTAAAGTTATCGTGGTTATTAACAGACAGCAATACAGGCCGGCAGACAAACAAAATTTTCGTTCCCAATTCATGTTTTCTATATGTTATGACACTTTTTTCGCGCGTACTTTTTGTTGTGTAATTTTGTTACACCTGTATAGCCATATTTGTGCTGTAAAATTGTAAATCTTTGTCTTTTCGCAACATAACAATAAACCAGTGTAAATTATACGTTTTATTCTGCATCAACAAAGCTAGCACAGTATAAATGTTAATGAAAACATAATCCCATATTTTTCTCATGTGAAATTACTTTGCAATTTTCCAACTATAAACCTCCATTTGACTTTAAAAATCTCTAAATTTCACCGCGAGATGACAAAGGTATTTCTATGACATATAATTGTAGAGAAAAATGCAGATAATTCTACGTTTTGTCACTTTTACGGCCATATTGTATGGTGTTGTCCGCTCATGTGGTTTATATGGCATGTTACAAACAGACGTGCGTTTTAATTGAACTGTCGGGTGTTTAAGTTCTTAATGACGTCATAAAAACGTCATTATGACCACTGCATGATAATGTTGCACATGTTGGATGTATCTTGCGAAAGATGGAGATAGAGGCAAATTCGCGTCTTGGAATGCATTGTGCAAGTATGAATACTATAATTACAACAACTAAAAGACTGCTTTACTGATGATAATATCGCAGTCGTTAATTTTATGTGTGTCTTTCTGTATGAATGAGTGGGCTACGTTTTTTAAAAGTGTTTATTATATAATGGGTGGATGTAAATACTTACAACCTTACATGGTACCTGTTGCTGAATGCTAACCATAATTGATCCTTATTACTCATACAATGAAACAAATTGATCTTTATTACAGTCTCTGTGCAAATGTTGCAGATAAAAAGTCAGTTACCAGTAACTTATACGAAGTACTATACGACTTTTATTAATTAGAAAATAAGTAAAGTATATGTTTTCAACCTAGTCAAATTTACAAATAAGTTACCAACAATTATAAACAATTTCGTTATTATTAAAAGTTTTTTATGTATTAGGTAATTAATTAGCACATTAAGCTTGTCCCACCCTTCAACGTTCTTTGAATAAAAATGGTTGCAAATCCTTATACGGTAATGAACTGGCTCATTTGTTATTGTTGTTTTATTTAGTGAATTTTCACGAAAAAAGATTAATGTGGAGAACGCGACTTTTTAATTTTAAAATAAATTCTTTAAATGACAGAGAGAGCTAGGTATGCCAAAACACGTATCCGCTATGAGTTTCAATTTTTAAATGTTTACATATATATATATATATATATATATATATATATATATATATATATATATATATATATATATATATATATATGAATATATATATATATATATATATATATATATATATATATATATATATATATATATATATATATATATATATACAGGGTGGCGCATTGAAAACGAAACAGACCGATTTGCGTCCAGAGAAATTTTTTTTTAAGAAACGCTGAAACACGTCAATTTTAATATTGAGGGGGACATGTTTTGACATAAAACTCAACTTTGTCACATCAACCCCTCAAGGGTGGTAATAACAACCCTTATATTATATAAATAGGGAACATGGATCGAGTGTTACATCATTTGAAAGCTCTTTCTTTTCTGAATTCAGCACACTAATTTTTTTGGAAGTTTTGTCAACTCGTTTATAAATTATTCACAGTTGGAATTGCAAGAACGTATTTCATTCATTGTGATAATAAATGCACTAATTAGTCAAATTTTCGTTAAAAAAAACTAAAAAACAAAACGTTCAAAAATGTTTATTCAGTTAAGTAAGTGTTCAAATTGTTGACCACCATCTTCCATACAAAAGTACAAATTTTGTTCAAAACGAGCTCTGACATTCTGGAGCATTTGTGGAGTTATTAGACGGCATTCTTCAACAATGCGTCGTCGTATTTCTTCCAGAGACTCCGGTTCTGTTGCGGAAATTCTACTCTTTACATGGTCACATTGAAATAAGTCTAAAGAAGTTAAATCCGGTGATCTAGGGGGGCACTCAATAGCACCTCTACGTCCAATCCATTGCTCTGGAAACTCTCTGTTCAAAAACTTACTAACATGTTGTGAAAAATGCGGAGAAAATCCATCTTGTTGAAACACTAATTGGTTTTCGTGATAGCGATAATCATTTTCAACAATGTCAATTAGTAGAGGGTAGTAACTCCAAATACGTTTCGCCACTCAAATTGCCATCAAGAAAAATTAGTCCGATAAATGGTCTCCAAAAATGCCCGTCAAGACATTCAATTTCTGTGGAGTTTGAGTGTGGACTTCGTGAAAGTTTCTTGGATTATTATCTGCCCAATAACGACAATTATGACGATTGACTCTAGAGTTTAATAAAAACGTACACTCGTCTGAAAAACAGATATTGAACAGTAAGTTCCCGTTATCAGCTATTCGTGCAGTCATAACTTGACAAAACTCCAGCCGGCGATCAAAATCATCTTCATTCAGTTGTTGTACAAGATGAATTTTATACGGGTGAAATTAATGATGCCTTCTTTTGATGTTTGAAACAGTGGCCAATTTTCTCGTGCTCAAAGTTGGGTCTGCAGCAATTTGTCCTAAAACTTCAATCTCATTAGTCTAATTTCTAACCGGAAATTCACGTTCAGGATCCAGTTTTTTGTTGGCTACTGAACTACTTTGTCGAAACTTTGCAACTAACTCCAAAATGTATTTTCTGTTAACATGTCTGTTCGGATGTCGTTCATTAAACAAATTTGCGGTACGGTTGGCACAGTCATCGTTTTTGAAAAAAAGAGTAATTATTTCAACCCTTTCTTCTACATAATACACTATTGTGAAATTAATTTTCGGTACTACTATCAAGTATCAAACCGACCGATAAACTGAAATAATAAACCGCATTTCTCTCATTCCGATAAGAGATGTTCTGATAGTCAATTTTTTTGTTTACAAACCAACAAAACATTGACTATCAGCACATTTCTTATCAGAATGAGTGAAATGCGTTTTTGCATCTTCAACTGTGAATAATTTTTAAACGAGTTGTAAAACTTCAAAAAAAAATCAGTGTGCCTAATTTAGAAAATAAAGAGCTTTCAAATGATGTAACACTCGACCCATGTTCCCTATTTAAAATATAAGGTTTGTTATCACCACCCTCAAGGGGTTGATGTGACAAAGTTGAGTTTTATGTCAAAACATGTCCCCCTCAATATTAAAATTGACGTGTTTCAGCGTTTCTTAAAAAATTTTTTCTCTGGATGCAAATCGGTCTGTTTCGTTTTCAATGCGCCACCCTATATATATATATATATATATATATATATATATATATATATATATATATATATATATATATATATATATATATATATATATATATATAGGATATTTCAAATTCGAGCCTCACCATTGGGATCTTGTAAACCGTAAGAGACATGAGGATAGTTAAACTGGGGCAAAGTTGCGCATTTCTATGGTGATTACTGATCTGAAAGAAAATTTAAGGTGTCATTTTTAGTTTTTTAATTATTTGAAAAACGGAAATGTTCAGTATTCGCTTTTTTTTTGTCTCAAAACGAGTACCGAAAGAACTAGACTTCTTTAACTATGACATGGTTAGCATACTTTTTTATGGGCAACTAAATTTGTCATCATATTTTCCAAGACGTTCTTAATGCAAGAGTTACATTACTTAACTATGATTTATTTATGGGCGCTATATTCGATTTTTGCATTTTTAAAAAGTCTATTTTTTGCTGATTACAGTGATATATCACAAGATACGATCACATCTTACCTGCTATCAAAATTTGGAAAAAATAATGTCTGCGAAGAGTGCTTTGGGTGATGGTAATAAATTTGTTTAACGATCTAAATATTTAAAGTTCAGCAAAATTTGATGTTTATAGTATTTCTGTACATTGTGTCTGTGGAATTTATTCGAAAATCATGTGTTTTGCAAATGAAGAACAGAGAGACATGTTAAAAAATAATAGAAACCCTATTAGAGTTAACAGTAGAAAGTGGACTAGATCGTAATCTAAAATAATGTGGTTCATTTGGAAGACCCACGAACAAGTATGGTAGTAGACTTAGCGAAAATCGAGTACTACAACAGGTAGGCGTTTAAATGGATTTAATTTTTGTTCTTGTGAATCAAGAAAGTCGTTATCAATGTCGATTGTTACTTCCACATCGTCAACGCGTGAGGAAGTAATATGGTATCGGTGACAGAAATTTCAAAATTTTGAATCAATCTTTGATGTGGTCAGATTCAGATAATAGTATGCACCTCGGGGTGAATGCGCTTTTTTTCAGACGAGCGTAGAGAATTTCTGCCCAAGCAAAGGGAGCACAAATCAAAGCAGTATTCGCAGAAACCATTTTTTTCAAATTATGATAGCAGATAAGATGTAGTGGCTAATGACAATTCTGAGGAGGCCATACCACCTTTTTCACCGCCACCACCACCAGATAAGATGTGATCGTATCGTGTGATATATCATTGTAATAAAGAAAATACCTTTTAAGAATGCAAAAATCCAATATGGCGCCCATTAGTAAACTCTAAATTAAGTATTGTAACTCTTGCATCAAAACGCCTTAAAAAATACGATGACAGATTTAGATTGGCCCATAAAAAGTGTCCCAACAATGTCATAGTTCTTTCGGTATTCGCTTAAAGACGAAAATGGAACATTTTACACAGTTCTGTACCCACTGGCAATTCTTAACAGACCTTCTTTTGTATACCCAAGAGCATATCTCGGTATCTTTTTATGTCGGTGGCGTGATACAATAGCAGTGCACCATACAAAAGCATGAAGTGGATCACTCTACACAGAAGTACCTTTTTAGGACTACTAGGCTACTATGTTTGGTAGTATACTTGTTAGCGTATCCATATTTTTTGGGCCTTTATTAACCGGACATTTTGTGTGTTCGCCGAATTTTAATTTATTATCCACGTATATACTTAAGTATTTCAGTTTCTTAGCTGGTAGTATTTCAGCGACTAGAATCTCGAACTTAACTTGGTATTCGGAAATAAGGCTGCCGAGAGCGCACTACAAAGCTTCGATACTGTAGAAAAGAACGGAGATTCGTAACGAACCGTTCGAAAAGTATTTACGTTGGTATTAAAAGCGTATGCTTTTTAACTAAAACGGGTTGGCCGTTTAAAGGTAGCAAGCGGAGGTACTAACGTAGGAATTTTCCAACACAATGTCGATAGTAATATCGGTAAAAAAGGCAAATATGTCCACCCTTTCTACTATGGTCGAAAGAAGTGTAATTGACAGTGATAAAATAATCATCTATAAGGCGAACAGCTTGTTTCTAAATAGAATCTAGCAGGGATAAGGTTATCTTTGGGGTAGTACCACAGACATGAAAACTGTGTTCCAACTGATGACGTATACGTGCTTAACAAACTTTTAACTCCAAACAGAAATCCTGGCTTCTTTGCAGCTACTTTAGCAATATTGGAAACATGTTATTGCTAGCAAGGCTCTTTTGCAACAGTTATACCCAATGTAGAAATTTTACATTTTTTGGGCAGTATTTTGCCAGCTATATCAACGTTTAGGCCCTGTATGTCATTCTTGTTCAAGAGGAGACAATTATATATTTCTATAGCATCACACATGACCAGATTTGCAGACCAACAGCTGAGAATCTTAGACAGGCCATAACTTAGGGAGTTTGTTACTTCAACTCTCACCGATAAGCAGCTAGAAGCACATATTGGATGAGTCGATAAGAACGTGCTGTGGAAAGTACTATCAACAGCGAAGGTGTGGATCGGAGTGCTGGTTGTTGACAGAAGGTCATTTATATGCAAATATGGAAAATAAAAACGGTGTCAAAACGGAACCCTGTGGGAGACACACATTACTTTTTAATTCATCACATAAAACAACATAGAAAACAACATGCAAGGAGCGATACTTCGAAAATCTAGATAACCATAGGCATAGTTTCAAAGGCAATTCGTATCATGGAAGTTTATTGAGGAGTGCCGCATGCCACACTTAAACGAATGCTTTAGATATATCCAATGAAATCGCACCACCCTCTTAAAATTTTTCGAAAGCAGAAGTCTAAAAATAAGTGACGTATGTCAAAATATCGCCAGTATATAGGCTTTTTGACGATGACTTAGGATGTTTGATTTTTTTAGGTATTCCATAAGTTTTCTACTGATAGATTTACATAACTGTAGGCAAAGCTGATAGGATGGAAATGGAACGGTAGTTTTTCACATCGAATTTGTCTCAATTTTTGGGGACAGGCTAAGCTCGAGCTTGTTTCCAGGAAGATGAAAATGCCCCATCTTATTGAGCTTCGAAAAGAGGCGACATAAAATTGGTATCGGTTCAAGAGCACACATTTTAAGAACGATTGGGATTTCATCGGGATCTGCATGCATGCATTAAAATATTGCTCCCATATTTTGACTTTACCACTAGAATATTTGTCAGGCTCTTTCTATGCGGATCAAGCATGGGATTAAAAGAAAATCTACAAGCAACTAGATCGGCCTTTTTTACGATAGAGCTAATACTTTATCATTTGAATCCAGGGGAGAAAAGGAGCTGGTGGTGAAATTTCTACCTATGATTTGTGCCATAGAACAGAAACGCGAGTTGTTTGGATAAGAGATGACTTTACCCCTTACTGGTTCGTGGACGTCATTTTTGGCTTAATCGAGTGTCTGTTGGTACCTGTTCTGTGCTGATACAAAGGCGGCGTGAGTTTAGCTGCTCGAGTTTTTGCTCCAAATACTGTAGGTAGAATAGCTACTGCTTTTCGGCAAGCTTTATTAAACTGGGGTTTTGATTTGGAATTGACATGTTTTGATGAATGAGGGATATAGGTTTTCGTGCGTAATGTATTTATTATTAGGGTTGATGGTAAATGTTGCAAGAAGTTGAGAAATAATATAGTGATGGCAAAGCAAGCTTTGATAGAAAACATACTGTACTCACAAAATATCTTCTCTAGAGCCTCGGTGGCACAGGGGAAAGATGTGCCTCTGAATCGAAGGTTACTGGGTTCGATTCCCAGGGTTCCTCTTTCACTTTTTCAGTACATACTGTAAAAATTAACATCAACCGAGGTTGTGGTACTGTATTTGAGTAATTTGAATGTCTGCACGTTCCGCTCTTTCAAGAGGTAAAGCCGCTGTCCCGTGTCCATGCGATGTTAGACACTTAAAAAATCCGTACCCTCTTTACAGAAAGGCAGGAGTTTGGCAAAATTTTCAGGATACTGAGATGTAACTGCTCTTTGGCGTAGGTGATTGACAATAGTCGCAGAAATGGGCCGACGTAAAAGAAACGAAACACACACATGCACAAATAGCTCAAATGGCATTTAAACCTGGATCTGAGGAGGTTCATCAAGTCATGCGAATAGAGTAAGGCAATGTGTGAGGCAGAAGGCTGGATTTTGGTTGAGCAGATCACGAAGAGAATCGATGCTTTTGAAATGTTGACACGGAGAAAAATAAGAAAGGTACAAGAAAGACGAAAAAAGTATACAAAAGTAGGTACGAGAAGAGAGTTGCTTACTAAAAGACATTAAAACGAAGAGGTTCAAATGCGTAGGGGAATGCTGAATACCGTGATTATCTGACAACAGTATATGGACACATAATCAGAAAAAAAGGAAAGAGTCAGACAAATAAGAAAACCTCTGGCAAACCTGGTTCGATTGAGGAAAGGCAGGGGTTCAACAATGAAACAACTACTGGGGACAGATAGTCGCAGTGCAGGCGACCACGCTACATCGCTTTAGTAGATTAATGTGATGATCATTTTTGTTCTAGTATTTTTCTTGCAAACCGTTCCAAAATTAATTATTTAAATAATAGATGGAACGTTGTTTAATTAAAATTTAACTTGCTATTGCGCAACAAACCCTTTTAGAGGAGGCATTTTGGTAACATCTTTGTGTTTCATACAGCTCCATATTACAGAAGTAGCAGTGGTCTAATACTCTCTGGAAGGGTCCAGGTTTGATTTTTAAGTACTGGTAGATACAACCGTTTTGAATTAGGCATGTGTTACGTTATTTTATGTAGCTTTAAACAAGATGTATATCTGAAAATAATAACCCAAATTAAACAAATATAGTTTAGAAAATAGAGTGGATAGTTGACATTAAATATAATTATATGCAGAACTGGGTTTTAACTGTTAGATATTCCAGAATGTAGTCTCGTTATAACAATTCGACAATATGTCGTAATTAAAGACCAGCACTAATTATTTAAGAAGATGTTGGTTTTTTCTAAAACTTTACCCTTCGAAACGTTATTTTTTATTTCATTTTTCAATTGAACTAGGATATAGTTGATTTAAATATTTAGGAAAGATTAAAATTAATTAATAAGCACAATTCAAAAACTATATTGCACTGGTTCGTGAAATCTGCAGTTTTGAGATGATTGAATTTTTCTGTTTACCATGCCATTACGATTTAACACAATCGCTATATATTTAAAATAAATATGAAACGAGTAAAAAGTATATTGAAGCATATATTTAGTTTAAAGTTACCACAAAGAAATTGATGGAAAATAAATATATAAAATTTATTTTGCAACTACAAACATTGTTTATAATACAAAATAATAGCAATCATCATTGTCATCAATCTGTTTTGAAACGTGTAGGGGAAAATAAGACAAAATGACATACAAGGCAAAACGACATACCCGTAGTTTCTCAGGAGCTATTAGAGAAATATTTTCTGTGCGCGCAATCCGGGGAATATACTGTTATCCGTGACGCCACCCACATTAGAAACCATGAAAGTGATCTCCGTTGTTATTATAACAATATGTTGGCAAAATACGTTTCAAGATCAAGGTGAATTGAAGCTTGTCATAATAATTTTGTTGCTAACTGTGCTAGCCAATCACGTATTTGTTGTCTATAAGACCTGTTATTTAAGGCTAGATGCATTCTGACAATAATTAGAGACGCATATCGGTTTCGATCTCATTAGAACTCATCAGTGCGCTATACTAATTACAGCCATAATACACCTAAAGTATTCGGCTAAGGTAGCTAGCCTCAGAAAACTTTGTAAGATGTACGACATGGCCGCTATCTCCGAGAGTAAACAGGTAGTGTGTTGTCACGGTACCTCTAATAAACACTACATGTTATAAATGGAGACTGTGTACAAAGAGACGACAATTTTGAAAATTATCAGCCCTGGCATTTTCTTTCCTAATAGAGGGACAAGATATGTAAAGCTAGATGTATTCTGACCATAATTAGAAACGCATACTGGTTTTGTTCTCATTTTGTGCTCATTAGAGCTCATCAGTTCTCTATACTAATTAGTCAGAATACACCTAAGTAATTCAGCTAAGATAGCTAACCTCAGGTTTGCTTGTCGATTTCCAATACACTCGACCGCCGACAAAACTATTTTTACGTCACAGCTGACATACCTGTTTCTAGAATGCAACCGCAATAAATATCAATAGTTTTTTTTTGTTTCAGAAGATGTGTAGTTACAAGAAAAAAGCGAATGCTGGGCGGTTAATGGCATACAGAAGGCGTTAGAAGCGGTGCAAAATAAGGGAATGAAATGGAAGAAAGCATCTATCACACGTCCTTTATCAGGCTACACATATATTAGACTTAGAATCACAACTTTTGCCCTGACTACCGGTGACTTGAGGGAACTGTCATTCAAACTTGCTGAGCGCAGTGGATATGAGCACCAATTTAATAAAAATAAAAAATTGGCTAGTAGACAATGGGTTCACAGCCTTATTTCTCAGCATCTAAATATATCTTTAAGATCATGTGAAGCTTGGTGAGCTGAAGCCTTTAGTAGACCTTAGGTACACAATTATTTCAAAATGTTGGAAGAAACAATTAAAATTGAACATACACAGCCAACGATGGTTTTCAACATGGATGAAACTAAACCAACAACTGTGCAAAGAACTTACAAAATAATTGCTCAGAAAGGTAAAAAAAAGGTAGGCGCCTTCATTAGTGCTGAAATAGGTGTCCTTATCACAGCTATGGTCCATGGCAGCAGCGCTGGAAATTTTATTCTATGAGCATTGATTTTTGGTAGGAAAACATCACAATGACGAAGCTTCACCAGGTACCCTTCCCTTCTACAACAAATTAGCATCGTGACTAGATACCTCTTCTTCAAATGGATTAAACACTTCATGAAGTTTGTAAAACCTACGAATGGGGATAGGGTCTTCTTAATTTTAGATGGCCATGCAAGAGCCTATAATAAAGCGGCCTTTGTTGGAATAGATATTATTGGCTTTAAAACAACGGGAATTTCTTCATTTAACCCTACTGTATTCTCAGACCATCATCCACTTACCGCTGCTACTGATTTCCCTGAAAATGTTGATGACACAGTAAACAGGCAGACGTCAGAAACTAAGGAGCATTCGCACACTAACCTATTAAATTGCAGTGTTATTGCTTCAACCTCTGGTAACGTATCCTTGGAGACCTACTCCGAAAATGGTTAAACTGATGTGTTACTATTACTGAACGAATTATCTCCAGTTCTGGTAGCAGCTCCAGCAGCATCATCAGCTCACCAAAAGAGAAAAAAACATATCAAAGTATTTCACCGCTAGTCTATTTTTACGTGAACTAAAAGCAAAGGAGGCTGAAAAAATAAAGAAAAAACAGCGAGAAAGCTAGATTTAAAAGATGTATTAATGAAGACTCTTCCGATGATAAACCAACATTCGATAATGAGATTGATGACGCTGACTGGGATGCTGGTTGATTGTATTGCGATGACAGATCTAAATCCAGAAAGCAATGGACCCAGTCGTAAGTGGGCTAATGGTGAGTATGCTGGTGTATTTAGCAAGGCTAAGCACTTCATTTTTTAAGCCTGTCGTGATTTGTTTTTGGATAAAAGAAAATTCTATAAAGTAAAGACAAAAATTTTATCAGTATGTCAATTTGCCCTACATGTATGGTAAAACGGCAGATTTAGGTGTTTTTTTCTAAAGTTTGTTGTTTTTTACACAATTTATTAGCTTTTGTAAGTTTAAATCTGACATTTGTTTTCCAAGTAAATAAAGTATTAGAGAACCACAAAGCAAGATTTTAAAAATTATCTGAAGTAAGAATTTACTGGAGATTTACAGAATGTCATTTTGCATACTCTCCCCTAAGCGCACCTAAAATTTTATTTTGTTTTCTGATATAATGGAACTTAATTTTGTAGCAGGTGCTGATTTCTTACAAATGTTACTTTACCTCTGATAATAATAAGATATTGAGCTTAATTGTGTCGTACGTAAATGTGGTTTTGTACATCAAAGAAAACAACCTAGGAAAATAAGTATACTTTCGAGCGATACGTTTCTGAAATCAGCAGACAAAAAATCTGTTTGTCTGTGCCAGCATCAACAACGACGCTGTCTTTGGTGCTTACATATTAACAATAAAAATATTTGTCGCAGCCCAATATAGTAGGACATATATTTAATTTCTTGACTTAAAATCGACAAACGTTTTATTTTGAAATGTTGATGTTTGCTTTTAAAATCATTGTATATTATTAAAGGGTTACTGTAAACATTATAGCGGTTTAAAACACGCTCTTAGTGTGATACAGTTGGACTATGGAATATTATATACTTAAAAACCGTAACTTTAACCATTTTAGTTTTATTTCCATGTCGTTATACATCTGTTATCGCTTTTACTAAGAAAATGACGCTGGAGGGCACTGGACATGTGATGCTAAAAGATATAAAGTTAGTATTTGTGGGGGAGATAGGATAAATCATCTTTGACCAAAACATGTTACAGGGAGGGCGATAATTGCATTTGGAAGCTATAGACGAATATGCGAGAAGAATTTTAGAATGAACACCAACATGATCCGATTAATGCTTTTAAGTCTTGTACAAAAGCTTCCTTGTCTGTGCACTACTGGGACTTTGACGACTATCCTGATGGCAAGTCCTTTTGGGCTGGCCTCCAATGCAAACATTTTATACAAAGAGAAGCTGGTTAGTTGGTGCGTAAGCTAACACAGAGTCAAACAGAGATTGACATCACAACATCACAACGCAGAATATCGTAAGCTTCAAAGCAACCGTTTTTTCAGGCAAATACTTTATTTGTAAATATATGGTGACTGAGATAAAAACATTGAATTAGGACATGGTATGGGACCTGATATGTGTGAGGGAATTCTGCATAGATAATATTGAAAACTATAAAAAAGCAATGACAATCATTAGAACTGTGAGCACATTGTCGGCCAGATAGAATGTCGCAATATCGAAGTGCATGTGATTGAAAGAGCAATCAAGAATTTAAAGAACAAAAAGACAGCGTGTGTTTACAAAATTTATTGAGAAATCTTAAAGTACAGAATCTCGAATTTGACTCTTCAGTTAAGAAATATGGTTAACGTATGCATGCAATGGTAAAGGAAGCAAGAGCGAATGCAGTAATTACCGAGTGTTTACTTTATTAGGTGTTATGGATAATATTGAGTAAGTAACCGAGATAAAGACTGAGGATGTTCAGTGTGGGTTCATGGGAGGAAGAGACTGTAAATATTCTAACTTCAGCAGGCGAAAAGAAAGTGTTTTCTGATTTTGTAGATATGCAGAAGCAGTCGGGTGTTTTGAAAGAATATGGTGTGGACGATTGACTAGTTCGACCTACTAAATCACTATATAATTGCGGTAGGGTATACGCGAGGACTAATGGCAGGCTCAGTGGCTATTATAAAATCTAAAAGGAGATGAAACAAGGATCAGTGATGTCACCATGGTTATTCTGAATATTTCTAGAGAAATATAAGCCTATAAGAGAAGCCACCTTAAAGACAGGAGATGCGGTAAAACTTAGTGAATTTGAAACAGAAATACAGCGGTTATCAGAAAGACCGATGACAGTAACAGATAAGATGAATCAACTTGTGAACGCAAAGGACACTAAAGTGGTGGTGTTTGATAAAGAAAATGATACAGGTAATTGCACCCTTTTGATAAATGGCAGTTTGGTAGAAAGAGGAATTAAGATATAAGGAAAGACTGTTTTCAAACGACGGAAGAATAGATGGTAAGTTACCAAGTATACAGGTAAAAAGGTGCTGAGAGCCATGATCAATATTACTAAGAGTGAATCTATATTTAGAGAGGCCAAAGTCACTGCGTACAATAGCGTACTTGTACCAAATGTGTTCCTCGTGTAGCAGAGTTGGCTACAGTTGTCACCAAAAAAATATGTTAAAAATCTAAATACGGTTGGAAGAGACTACCTGAGACAAGCCACGGGCAAAACATGGGGATAAAGCGGTAACCGAATGAAATGTTGGCTACAGTTGTCACCAAAAAAAATATGTTAAAAATCTAAATACGGTTGGAAGAGACTACCTGAGACAAGCCACGGGCAAAACATGGGGATAAAGCGGTAACCGAATGAAATGTGAAAAAGTCTACACAAGTAATTTAGGAAAGTAGCGTGGTTAGATGGTTTAGTCACATACGAATTGATAATGATAGCATAAAATAGACGTTATAGAGGGCATGTGAATGGTACCATAGGTCCTGGAAGACATAGAAATCTTAGTTGGATCTGGTGGGTTAAATATACTTAAAAAATACGTCAAAATTTTGCGTTATAGGAGAGCATATACATCTTAGTATATGTATGAATCTAGAAAAAGCGAAAATAGTATGTCAGGGTGATATATAGAAGTGCATGGAGAGATATTGTTAGGACATAGCAGAGATTGTTTGGTATGCCTACCTCTTTATGGAAATTGTGTGAATGGCAATGGTAGTAGTGGTAGAAGGAGTGATTAAATATAAAAAAAATATGTGGGACATACCCGGTACCCCTCGGTTCAGAGACACACGTTCTTACCGCTGAATCACCGAGGCTCTATGGGACATACTTGCTAACTTAATATCAGAAACGTAATTTTGTCGAAGTATAACAGGCTTGCCGTTCATTTAAGTCATACTAAAGTAGCATGTATCTCATGTTATGTACAGATAGGATTTTTCAATTAAGTAAAATCGTTAGAAGATATTTTACGTCACCACCGAAAACTCAAAATTTTGCGGATATAACACTTTAATTATCGAGGACAATATAATTGAGGGCTATTTTCACTAGTCTATTATATAACTTATCTGATACCAGAATATTATGGAGAAACAAAGAGAGTAAGACAGAGGAATAGAAGGAGAGGGAGTTTTGTGAATAGTTTCATGCAGACTGGAAGCTTGTTTGCGGAAACAACATATATTGGAGTGCTAATTCATATTGCTATTATAGTTGCTATCAGCAGCTTTGGTAAATCGGTGATCACCACTATTACTAGATGGATTAACTGGTTTGTCGCCGTTAGTAGTTCAAATGTGTCCTCTGTGGTTACAACCTACTTCACAATAATATATAATTAGACATTTACTATTTACTACTTTTAACATGTCAACATATGAAAGAACCCTCTATTTCTGCGTTTACGAATTTTTACAAATGTCTCGTGGATTTCAATAATTCAATTTTCGTGTAACCAGGACCCATTAAATTCGGTATATATATATATATATATATATATATATATATATATATATATATATATATATATATATATATATATATATATATATATATATATATATATAAATGTATCCAACGGATAACTCAAAAAAATACTTCACTGATTTGGACGAAATTTATTAGTTACCCTTATTTTGCTAATGGCTTGGATGAGTTCGTTTATCAAATCATAACGGACAATTTTTCTTAATAAAAAAATAAATAATATTTTTTAAAACGAAATATCTCTCAAATTGTCTAATTAATTGAAACGAAAATTGACAACTTCAAAGAACATAGACAGACGTGGCTGTGTACCAATTTTCAAGTCGTTTGGTCAAGGGAAATTAATAATAAAATACTCCTCGACATCACCTCAGATTCTGTAATGCAATATCTACAATGTTGGACAAAGACAGATGACGTTATCTGTACTGCTATGCTATTCAAATAAATCGTAGATAAAAACCTAAACAATGGAAGTTGTCGCAAGATGTCAGGCTGGAGATCTTTCTGAGAGATACGACACGGACGCCATCTCGGTACAGGAATAGGTAGTATGTTTTCACGATAGCTCTAGTTTACACAAAATTTTATAGATAGAGCTGTGTACAATGTAGAAGCAACTAGGTACCAATTTTGTAAATTGTGAGCCTTGGAACATTTATTTCCTAATACTGGGACAAAGTTTGCGTCCAAAAGCGTTAAATTTTAGCATGCGAATGTATAATAATAAATGAAAAATTTAACGAAAATAATTCAATTTGTTTAAAACCAATCTAGAACGACGTTTCATTATGTATAAATATTAAGCTTCCCATTCTTCACGTTCTCGGCATTTAAAATTAAAAGCCAGCTCTCTCTCTCTCTCTTTCTTTCTCTCTCTCTCTCTCTCTCTCTCTCTCTCTTAGTTTAATCTGACCACACGTAGCTACTTGTCACAGAGAAGCGTGTACGCTGTTTACGCATCGCATAACGTCGAAATCGACTCCACTAATGCTAATTGATAATACCTTACTAGGATCTTATAATATAAAACAACTAGTTACCTATATTATAATACAAATAGTAGGTAAATAATAACCCAACTTTTAATTTTAACTTAACTTTATCTAAATAACTGTAGTAGTATATTATGATTATTACATCCAATGAAACAAATATGAATGTGAAAGGTAAACTCCGTATAGATTGTAGAATTGTATGTATCACCTAGTGAACTACAGAATCCGCTGGTAGGTAGGTATGACCTAAGTGAACCAAATTATTTTAAGAAGAAATATACCTACCTCAAACTAATGCAGTAAGCCCTTAAAATATCTAGGTAGGTATTACAAAGTAGATATATCCTTAGTTAAAATTATATAAACAGATGTGTTATGTTAAATAAAATAAAAATTAATTTAAAAATTTTGTACTGTTTATATTTATTTAATTTTCAAACAGTGTGGATACAGCAATAGTAAATAAGTGTTAAGAAGAGTTCAAGTGCGTTATGGTAGCGAATTTTGATTAAAATATTTCAAATGTTGATAACCCAATTTCCCATTAGACTAGAATATTCAGTTTCGATACACAGTAAAATGTATAGAAAAGCAGCGTGGATACTAAATTTAAAAAATAACACAATGAGCTTTACAGATAATTACAAATTTGTTTTAAAACCCTTTTTTGTTATTTTGTTTGCGAAAATTGGTTCGATAGAGTTGATTAAAACAGATCATTTACGCGATTAATATGGAAAAATACATACCTGCCACCTATAATTTCTCAGAGGGATTCCTTTTAAAAACTAAAAAGGGTCGGTAAATTTGCAGATTAGCACATGGAGGGTGTTTAAAAAAATATTTTCTGAAATATGCTTAGAACCCCTTCTGGATGCCCAAGAATAATTTCTTGCAAACAGGGCGCAAGAAAGTTACGGGACCAAGAGTGAATAGGGGTGCTAGGCAGAGAAGACTATAAAAAGGAAATGTGAGCAGAAAGTGCGAAAGAAACAGCTTAGTTGCGCCTCTTTAAGCTGCCTTTATCTCATTTTGCAGCCATACCTTCTTATAACCCTGTTTACCGCGCGCAGAACCTCTACATTCACTGCAGGTCCCGTAAGTTTCTTAGGGGTTGCTCCAAATGGATTTTTATTGTTTACATTGTTCTATACATTGAGGGTGATTGTAGGCATGCATAAGGGAAGGAGAACCCCCGCGACGGAGCAGCGAACCAACATTTTCAATTTATGTTTAAATTGTTATCTTATTTAATTTTTTAAAATATTTTTGACAAAATGATTTTGAGGTTGCCTTGTTTGTCAGTCTTACATAGTAAGCTGCAATATTCTATCATTTAAAAAAAAAGTGTGCATGCAACAACCCCAAATAGGAGTGGGAAAGGGTCTGGGTGCAGCAAGTATGTTATGGTAGAACATTTTCTTAAAAATATATCAAATCCGATAGTTCAATAAATTTCCCATTAAGCTAGAATATTCAATCTTGAACCATAGTAATACCAATGTAAACGCACCGTGGGTACTAAATTAAAGAAAACTAACATAATGAGCTTCGCGGAAAATTTGTTTTAAAAAACCTTTTTTGTTGTTTATTGTTGGCAAAAACTGGATGGGTCGACTAAAACCAAACCATCCAAGCAATTAATAAGGAAAAATAGCTGCCATATTTATATTTTGACAGATACATACCCTTTGTAAATAATTATTCTTTTTCTGAAAAACTTCTGTAGCTTTAATGAAATTTATAACACATTTTTTTAAAGACACTTCCAGTACTTACATATATCTATGACCAAATTTTAATTTTTAACCCCATATAAAATATAATTTTCTCCAAATAATCGCTAACTGGGACTCTAAAATCTTCTGAGATAATTAAAAGTTGTAGAAATGACAGTTTAAAACTTTCAATTTTTCATTTCCTAAAGAAGTGAATATAAGTCTAACCAAATAATTGCACATTACAATATGGAGGATTTTCCGCCAAACTTTTTCTGGCTTAACATGTAAATACAGTGAATACAACCGATGCTACGTGAATATATAAATTTGATATTTTACATAACTTAAAAGTCTGGACGCAGCAAGTGCGTTAGAGTAGTAACAATCTTTCAAAAACGAAAATTAAAAAATATATTTTCCAAAACAATTAATCTGATTTGATGAAATTACGTACACTTGCTGCTATAGTAAGCACTTCTTTCATATTGCATAATAATACCTTATTCACTACCATAACTCATTTTCTGCGTCAGAATTTCTAATTATAGTTTAATAATTAAGTCCAGGAACAAAAAATTCCAAATTTCATCTCCTCATTTGCGGATTTTTTTACGAAAATTCACTAAAAATAATAGACTATTTGATCACGAACTCTATAACTTAAACTACTGCCGAAGCATCAGAGAAAGGGTTTATTTGAATTGAATTTTCTGCAAATATTTTAGAAAATGAAGAATAATGACCGTTGAAGGACAAATTGAAGGCTTTGTAAAACAGAGATACTACGTACCACATTACTTCTAGATAGCATATATTTTTTTCAGCATCTTTATTTTCAAAATGTGAATTTTGACGTTTCATCGCAACTTTACAGTTTAAGAAAAACTATGCAATTTTCAAAAAAAAATGTTTCTGGTATTTCTTGACTTATTTGTGCCAAGAAAACTTAATTTTGTCTGTAATATTCAATAGATACTATTACCCACGCAAGACGTTTTGGCTTTGTGCATTTTCCTGTTCAGCAGTGGCAGCCAATAGTTTTTCTTTGAATGCTTATAATTTTTTTCTTTCACCTTAGAGATCTGAATTTTGGTATGTAGGGTACGGTTTATAGCAAAGACTTGCGACAATGAGTTGCAACAGCTTTGTTATCTTCGGAGATACAAAAATTGCCACTAATGAACTTCCCGAGAAATTAAAAACTAAATCGTTTCACTTAAAAACTTACCATAGTATTGAAGTACATGTTGAAAATAATTAGGGCCAATCATACCATTAACCCAACATACCAACGAATTAAACTTTAATCCAATAAATGTTCAAATTAAGCACCACCAACTTCCATACAATTGTATCAATTTTGTTCAAATTTTTGCCTAACATTTGCAAGCATTTCAGGAGTAATTCTCCGGCATTCATTAATAATGGGTTGACATAACTCATTCAATGAATCTCACTCGGTAGCATAAACATTTGATTTTAAATGCCCCCACAAAAAGGTCCAAGGGGGACAGGTCTGGAGGTTCGGTTGGCCATTCTACAGCACCTCTTCGACTTATCCATTGAGGGGGAAAGTGTCTGTCTAAAACTCCCTAACAACAACGTCATAATGTGGAGCACCATCTTGTTGGAAAAATAAATATTGTTCCGTGTATCTCTCATCGTTCTCAAAAATGTCAGTTGGCATAGTGTAAAGCATGTCTTACAATATTTCTAAATACCATTCTTCTATCAAAGTCTCGGCTACGAAGATTGGTCCAACGATGTGATCATCAAAAATGTCCGTCCAAATATAGATTTTTTGTGGACTTCATGGAAAACACGAGAGTTTTCATTTGACCAGAACCGGCAATTATGACGCCTAAAAGTGCTATTTAGAAAAAAAAACGTTCGTCGGAAAAACAAGTGAACAAGAAATTGCCTGTTGTCAATTATTCTTGGAGAAATATTTTCGCAAAATTCCAAGCGCCTGTCATAATTATCTTCATTTAATTGCTGAACTAACTGGATTTTTATGAATGAATCTTAATTTTTTCGGAATTCGTTTAATTTTCGTTCTACGTAGACTAGTAATCTCCACTTATTTTCAGGTACTTAATGTTGGATCTGCACTAACTTGACCTATCTCTTTCCAGGCTTGTGGCTTCATTCACCATAGGAATTTCACGTTTAGGATTTCGTTTCTTATTAGCCCCTGATCCAGTTTCATGGAACTTGTGTATCATCGCTAGCACATACTTATGACGCCTATCCTGATGCAGATTATTGAATACACGTGCTGTTTTCATGATTTTTTTTTAAATTCCCACAATATGGACTCATGCGGCAATTGAATACACCATAATGACTGATTATAAAACTTCACTCAACAATGCGAAGCAATAAACACAACTAAAGTTTTAACTTAGGTAAATGAACTAATTGATATACACTATTTTATAGAATGTATATGTATAATTGCTGCAGTTTTGATACATTCTGTAAAATAGTGTAAATCAATTTGTTCATTTACCTTTTGAAAATTGATTTACATTAAGTATCGACCTCCAGAATATCATAATACAATAACATTTTTCATCCATTGAGTTACTTTAATTCACATGTAGGCACAAAAAGTTGCGACCAAGAATGCGTTGTCACAAGACATATTTTGCTGAGGTTTTTTTGGAACAGCTTAATCTAAATTACTTTTTATTACCTACACGAACCTTTGAAAACATCTTGTAATGGACGCTGGTGAGGTCCAACTCAAGCACTAAGAATTTCTCGGGAAATGCATTAGTGATATTTCAAACATCCATATCTTCTAAACAAATCGACCGAATTTCAAAAAATCAATGTATAGGGAATCAAAAGCTCTTTTATGCGAGCTATTACATGACCCCTATACGCATTTGAAAACAATTTGAAGGATAACACCCCCGATTAGGAGGGTGAAGTTTGCGCTATACCCTTTGCGTCAAAAGTTGTCCCCCTCACAAGTATGGCTGCCAGCTCGTTTTCAATAGGCCACCCTATATATATATATATATATATATATATATATATATATATATATATATATATATATATATATATATATATATATATATATATATATATATATATATGTATATATATATATATATATATATATATATATATATATATATATATATATATATATATATATATATATACTTATATGTATATATAAACCGGGACCTTTTCTACGAAAAATTCGCTAAAATGCATTTGACCTCGCTATTTACAATTGCAAAACCTGTCGTAAGAATGTTAAAAGTAGCTCATTTTTTTAACCTTATTTCTTTTATATTCCTATAAATAATGTGGTCTGCTAAAAGTAAGTATTAGGACTCAAAAGATGTGCAAGCAGTTAGACACAGCTTACATAAAATATGTCTAAATATATGAAGAAAAGAAGATAATGTGCACAGTCACAGAATAATTTTCTTAGTAAATGTATTCCCTTCAATAAAGTTTACTTACGGAATTGATCACCGACCAATCACCCTTCGTTGATACTATTATCGTAAAGAATAGAGATAAGTTAAGATGTGGCATTTATAGCAAAGCAAATTTAAGCTTTCTTGTGCGAAGGTTACAATTCAGAGATAAACAAAATATATATATATATATATATATATATATATATATATATATATATATATATATATATATATATATATATATATTGTGTCACCACATATTGTGTATATTGGTTACCAAAGATATGTCGTAAATGTCGATTTCTAACATTTCGAGTTTGAAACCTTCATCCGATAAGCCATGGAAAAAGTTGTCAGTAATTTTTTGTATAATTTTCTTACAAAATATTCAGAAGTAAGGATTTTATGTTTAGTCATAAAATTGAGAAGTCGAACAACTTCGTGGATGGACCAAAAAATCTATATTGGGCAAACACGAAGATCAATATGAAGATTCAAAGAGAACATGTCGCACTTTACATTTAATAGAGCAGAGAAATGTAGCGCTGCTCAACATACGAGGGTCGATGAATAAGCACTCTGTTTGAAAAAAGGTGGCGTTGCTGGGGGAAGTAGGCATTACCGTCAGGGATTATTATCTGTCAAACGACACCGTACTAAATTTCAGAATGATTCATTGATAAAATTTTATTTGCCAGCCAATGTATCACACGTGTTTCGTGTTTCTCGATAACATGGAAAAATGTTCGGAACGCATCAAGTGCATTATACTAATAAATTTTCATAATAATTGTACACTATTAGTAATATATTATTAAGACTAATTCTTTAAATTTAAATGGACTTTGGAGATCGGTTTTAGAGATCCCAGTTAGCGATTATTTGAAGAAATTTATATTTTCTCTGGAGCCAGATAATTATAATATGGGATGGATATATGTGAGTACTGCAAGTCTCTTCAAAAAAAAATTGTGTTACAAATTTCTTTAAAGTTACAAAAGTTTTCAATAAAAAAATTAATTATTTAGAAAAGGAATGTATCTGCGAAATTATAAATTAGGCAGGTAGTTTTCCTTATAATTGCTTGATTTCTTTTCGTTTAGTCGAGCCAATCGAACTAGTTTTTGCAAACAAAACAACACAAAAGGTTTTTTAAAACCAATTTGTAGTTATCCGCGAGGCTTATGTTAATTTTCTTTAATTTAGTACCCACGCTGCGTATACACATGCTTTACTACGGTTCAAGATTGAAGATTCAAGCTTAATGGGGTTTGAAATAATTTTACGAAAAGTCTTTACCATAACGTACTAACTGCACCCAGACCTTTTTAACACTTATTTACTGTTGCTGTATCTATACTTTTTGAAAATGATAAAATATTGTAGCTCTTCATGTGAGCCTGTTAAACAAGCCAACCTCAAATTAATTTTTGGAAAAATATTTTAAACAAATGAAATGGGGTTACAATTTAAACGTAAATTGAAAATCTTGGTTCGCTGCTTTGTCACAGTAGTTCTGCTTCCCCTCTTGCATGCCAACAACCCCCCTCAATGCATAAACAATGTCAACAGGAAAATTTTCTTGTGAGAAGCCCCCAAGAAAGTTACGGGACCTCCGGTGAACAGGGGTTCTGGACGGGGTAAACAGAATTTTAAGGAGGTATAGCTGCAAAATGATTTAAAGGCAGCTTATAAAGGTCCAACTAAGCTGTTTTTTTCGCACTTTTCGCTCGCATTTCATTTTTAACTCCTTCCCGCCCAGCACTCCTATTCACTCCTGGTCCCGTAACTTTCTTGGGGGCTATTTGCTAGGAATATTTCTTGTGTTTTGTGTATTCAGAAGGGGTTATAAGTATGTTTCTGAAAACGTTTTTCTAAAAATCCTCCGTGTGCTAATCTGAAAATTTACCGAAAATTTATTTTTCATTTACACAAGGAATGTTAAGTACACTTGGAGAACCCTAATCACCACAATACATATTTTTAAAAACCTGACGATCGCTTCACTAACAAAGTTAGCGTCATCAAAAATTCTAACTAAGTATACTTATCAGTGCTCATAACAGGTTACAACCTTCACTTAGTCAAAAGGAATGTACCTGCAAAATTATAAACGTGGTAGGTATTTTTTCTTATTAGTCGTTCGGATGATCCGCTTTAGCCGGCTCAATCGAACCAGTTTCTACAAACAAAATAACAAACAAGGTTTTTTGAAACAAACTAGCTGTGGCCTGTGAGGCTCATTGAGTTATTTTTTAAATTTTGTACCCATGCTACTTTTACATAGGTTTTGTTATGTATTAAAGCATAAGATTTTAGTTTAATGGGAAATTGAACTATCACCATTTGAAATATTTACGAAAATTCGCAATCATAACCAACTTGTTGTACATAAACTCTTTTCAACACTTATTTACTATTGCTGTATTCATACTTTTTAAAAATAAAGGAATATATATATATATATATATATATATATATATATATATATATATATATATATATATATATATATATATATATATATATACAATACAAAATTTTGAAATTAAAATTTTAATAATTTACACTGAACATCTGTTTATATATTTTAAACTTCTTTATGATATGTAGTTTCATTTACTACAAATTTTTTATACTCTACATGAAGAGTAAAAAGTAAAAGTGAGCAATAGGTACCCAAATATTATAAGTACTTACTGTATTAGTTTGAGGCAGGTAAATTTCTTTTTGAACAGTTTTGTTTCGCTTTGGTAATACAGTACCTACACGCAATAATTAAGAGTCTGCACCTGATACACACAGATTAATTTAACGATTAGTTTCTTATTTGTTTCATTGGGTGTTAGAATCATAATATACTACAGTCACAGTCGAAAGCAGAGGGCATTTGTTAAAGTTGGGTTAAAATTAAAAGTTATGTTATTATTTACCTACTACTTGTATTAACATTGTATAAAAAAGAAATAACTAAGGGGCAGTATTGCGGTGAATTATTGAACCGATTCGATAAGAAATTGAAGGTCACGCGGCCCTATTTGGCTGAGAAAAAAGTGTTGTTTCACAACGATGACGCACCAGCACATTCATCCAAAATGGTGGCGGCCAAATTGCACGAATTGCTGCGGCACCCATTGTACTTGCCCAACCTGCCTTCTTGCGACTTATTTCTGTTCCCCAACATAAAAACATTGCCCGGGGGAAAATATTCAACTCAAACGAGAATGTTATCGCCGAAAGAGAAACGTATTTTGAAGAGTTTGACAAATCGTATTTTTAGAGGGGTTAAAGAAATGGTAAAAACTTTGGGAAAAGCTATCGACCTAAAAGGATATTACGTTGAAAAATAAGAAAAAAATTCCAAAACACTTGCGTGTTCATTCCCAACAAAGGTATTTATTGATCGACCACCGTATGCTAGCCTCTGGACATAAGATAGGTAATAGGTAATAGTAATCTTAAGTTATTGAAAATAATCACAGAATTTAAAGAATATATAGCGCAAATTATTCCATGGCGTCTTTTAATGTTGGTTAGGTGTGACCGTAGATCAACAATACTCATTAAGCTGCGTTATTCGGTATGGCGTCATCTGTAGCCCTTGTACATAAATATAATAAATTCAAAATTATGTAAGCAGCCATGTAGTCATTTAGCGACATCCTACGGATGAAGCCAACTTCGTTGTCGAAATGCGTATCTAGCACATAATTATTATTTTGGTGTTTCTTGGGCTTATTGTACTTTCTGTTGCAGGTTCCATTCATAGTGTCCAAAGTCGATATTTTAGTTACAGTTATCACAAAAATGTAAAAATATTCCTTAATTTTACAGCAATTAACAGTTATTGCAGTTATTGCACAATTATTTTTGGTTGACTATTTGTGTATAAAAAGTTGATGAAAATCCAAAATGTCATTAATAAATTTAAGTAGCCTGGTTCAAAAAACGTTATGTTATGAATATCATCTGTTTGGTGTGCTGCCTTTTTATATAATAACCTCAAGGAAGTAGTTAATTGTAATGAGACCATTATTGTAGGCCGAAGGTATTCGAGGTAAGGATGTGTGGTATCATTTATATCTTTTATAATCTAACCATCTGGGAGGTGTCAAAGCCAAAAGCAACAGCCAAGACCTTAGATAAACATAATTCCAGTCCCTTTGTGTCTCATTTCCCGTCTTAAATCGTTAGTAATGTTAATTTAATTACAATTTGAAATTCCTGTTTGTCCATCCCCTTTTATATGGATTCAAGAAGGTATATGTGAGAGAGTGACAAACAATGTATTGGGTCTAGTAAAATTATCTGAAGTGAACTTGACACCTGTAGGTTGTTATTGGACTATCAAACCGTGAAGGCTTGTGAATAATAGTAGCATAATCCGTTAAAAAGTCGAAAAATAAATACAATTTGTAATATGTGATTGTTATGGTTCCGCTCAGTGGCTTCTTATTAATATGACATTTATATATTTTTATAATTATTGATCACAGAATTTTATGTTCTCTATGAATAAGTTACCTATATTCAGAGCTATAATGTTTGAGAAATTGCGTATACATACATTATTTTTGAACAAAACATTATAGTGCCTACTTATTTGAATAAGTGCCACACAGAAAAGCTTATTCCTGTGATTGCATTAAACACAACTTATAGTATTTGTAGAATATTTTTTATTTCCAATTTATTTCTTTTTATATAAAATCAAATGGTCTGCCGCAGAAAATTCGATATCATAGTAGCGATTTTCAATAAAAATACGGCTTCTATCATTGTGTTAAAGCCTTAGTGGTTCAGTGGTAAGAACGCATGCCTATGGCGAAGGCTACTGGGTTCGATTCCTAGGGTTCCCCCTTTCAATTTTTTAGCACATACTGTAAAATTAAGGTTGTGGCATTGCATTTGAGAAAGTTGAATATCTGCACGTTCTGTCCTTCTGAGGGGGCGTAAAGCGGTCGGCCCCGCGTCCATGTTATGGTGGGCACATAAGATCCCTACCCTGCTAACAGACAGGCAGGAGTTTAGAAAAATGTCCAAGAGAAACTGCTCCCTGGCGTGATTGGCTATAGTCGCGGAAATAGACCAACGTTAAAGAAACAAAAACACATCATTGTGCTAGTAAAACTTTAGAAATACATATAATTATAAGCTCCAAGGTAAGCTTGTGAACCAGTTTAAAATTGTCACAATCAAGTAAATAAAAAATAAAAAATTCGGGACGCATCAAGTGCGTTACAGTAGCGACTGAATTTTCATAAGAATTGTGCACTATTAGTACGGCATGTTACTAAAATGAATACTTTAAATTTAAACAGACCTTGAAGATCGGTTTTAGACGTCCTAATACGAGCTTGTTTGAAGAAATTTTCCGATAATGTTACCATTGATGTTTCTCTATTATCATAAAAAATATTTTAATCTTGTGTTCTAGCTCCGTTCGGGAATAAAACTTTAAATGCCCAAAACTTAATTTTCTAAGGAACTAGAAAATTAAAATTTGGTACATCTAGGTACAGTAAGTCTCTTTAAAAATTACTAAACGTGACAGATATTTTCCGTATTAATCGCCTGGATGGTTTCAGTCAACGTACTCGCATAGGTTTTTTCAACAAGAAAGAAAGTTATTTTAAAACGAATTCTGTATAAGTGTACTTTCTTGATGAAGACTCACTAATATCAGCAATACAAAATGTCTGCCTAAAATTATAATTTAATGCTCAACGTTGACAAAGCTATTTAAACGTTTAGAGAAATGAGACCTTGGCCCAAACGTATGAAATTTGCACACTGTTGTTTTTACCTAATATTTAAATTAACGAAACAAAACAAAATCTTACACGCATCGGGCGGCAACTGAAGGCTTGTTACTAAAATTACTATTTTAAATTTTAGCAGACCTTGAAATTTGGTTTCAGGTCCTAATACGCGCTCATTTGAAACATTTTCCCGGAAATGTTACCATTGATATCGCTCTACTATGATAAAAAAATTCTTTAATCTTGTGTTCCAGTTCCTTTTGAGAATAAAAATTTTAGTGCCCAAAACTCAACTTTTTATGAAACTAGAAAATTTAAAATACCAAATTTAAATTAGCTACTGTAAGTCCTTTTAAAAATTATTGTAAGTCTCTTTAAAAATTCCAAATTTCATTTAACTTACAAAAGCTTTGTAGAAGCAAACTTAATTCATTAATCTCGCTTTGCAAGCCGACACCTAGCAACCTGCGCTATGAGGTCGCCTTACATTCGACGATTGGATATAGTCAGATAAATTTGCCTGTCAAGTTCCATCTTATACTTACGCCTAATCGTCATCAAATCGTCTCTGGAATCGGCTGTTTTCATTGTCGTTTTACTTTTTGGACACCCGTATATATATATATATATATATATATATATATATATATATATATATATATATATATATATATATATATATATATACCCTGGTCCTTTTCAACGTATTAGTTCAATATATCTGAACTGGTGCGTTAGAAAAGAAAAAGTGGCAGGAAAAACTTTTGTATTTCTTAGGCTTCATAACCTAAAATTATTTTCAATTTTACAGATGGTCCCATAAATGCCTGACGGCAATCATCATGGTTTGGTCAAATAGAACAAATGTATATTACCCAATATTTGGATATAACATGAGATGCTGATTAAAATCGGTCAGAGGTACCATAGGTATAAGATCAATAGTTTTTTTAATTTTCGACTTTTTCAGAAAATTTGATTCAGAACAACCACTTCCTCAAAAATTAATATCTAATTGTCTAATTGAAAAAAGACCTTGAAATTTGACACATTTCATCGATAAACTGCCCTTTGAGGTCTCTGATGTCAAAATTTGAAAAAGTTATACAGGGAGTTCATAATAATTGTTTTATTTTAAAGAAAGTCGTAGCAAAAAAATATCAGTATTTTCAAATGCAACATGCTGTATGTTATTACAGGATCGGATGCAGAAATAGATTAACCTTCAAAAAGTATGAGGGGTACCATATATCGAAAGTGAGCTATTTTAGATTTGTTCACCTTTTTACAAATCCTGTTAAGACCATGCT
Source organism: Tillus elongatus (assembly GCA_964006375.1). Lineage (NCBI taxonomy): Eukaryota > Metazoa > Arthropoda > Insecta > Coleoptera > Cleridae > Tillus > Tillus elongatus. The sequence continues at coordinate 149,019,228 of OZ023262.1, forward strand.
GACCAATTCCCTGATAACCTAACAAATCAAGGTGCATTTGAAAATTTTAGTGCTGCTGAATTATAAAATTCTTGATGCGTACCTATATTAGGCTATTCAAATTGATATTGTCAATTTCTGTTATTGCTATTACTTTTGGTTTGAATTTCGAGTTCAATTTAATTACGCGAGTGTAATATAATTATATTTATACATTTCCAGATAATATGGATTTTTTATCGAAAAGAAAAATTGACTGATATGATTTATGCGATTGGAGAGAGCAATAGTAACTGTGTTTTGGCAGCAAGACTGTATAGGCAACGTTACCCGCAAAGAAGACAAGTCCAGATTCTTACTCTAAAGAGACTCGAAGACATGTGAGACAAACGGAACGGTGGACTATACCAAGCCGTTAAAAGAAACTTATGTGATGAATAATAATACGCAGGTAGACATATTACTGGCTACGAACGAAAATCTTCAAACTAGTCAAAGATGGTTGAGTGATCAATTTGGAGTAAGCAAAACAACAATCCAAAAATGTATAAAGAAAAATCTTTAAGCGAGAATATCGTACTCTAAATAGGCCCTGCATAAATTTAACGAAATACACTTTTTGTACTAATATATTTTTCACGGATGAGTCAACTTTCCCTAACAGTAAACTTCCAAACAGAATAAATCTCCACCATTATACTGATGCCAATCACTGTTTAATTCGACACACAGGTTTTCAAGAAAGATGGCTAATTAATGTTTGGGGTGAAATTTTGGAAACTTGTGTGACTGGGCCGTATTTTTTCTAATGTGAGTTGGATGGAGACATTTGTCATTATTTTTTGGTGAACGAGATTTTATAAAAGAAATTCACTCAATCGAAAGATTGCTGATTTACAAAGGCTAAGAGAGGATTCTTCACACCCTAGAACTTCAAGTTCAGCAATCATGTATTTATGAAAGATTAAAAAAATCTGTCATCATTCAATTAATTCGACACCTCTCATGTCAACCTTTTGAGACAGGGACTAAAGTTTGCAATCCCACCAAGTGTTAAATCCTTTACATTTGACACGGTTAGGGATACAGAAGTTCTTTTGAGGAGGTTCGGGGTTGATAATGCAGATTTGTTACGTGGTTTGATCCACAGTGTAATTTATAAGTTCAGAGCCAACTCTATTGATCTTAATACATACGGCTCGGTCATTTCGTCATTAAAGAGAGTTATCAGGGACAATCACTTGTTTCTGTCTAAGGCAGACAAGATGCATTGTGTCGTTGTTCTGAATAAGAATGATTATGCCTCAAAGGTCCTGAGTTTCTTGAATGGAAATGGAATTTTACCAGTAGATTTTAATCCCTTACCTTCATTTGTTTCAAAGATTAAGAGAGCCTTCGATCGATTTGCACCTGTCCTGTCAGATAATTATAAACATTTATATCCAATGAATCACATTGTTCCCCGTCTGTATGGTTTACCAAAAATACACAAAGAAGGTTGTCCTATTAGACCAGTCGTTGCGTTCGTGGGTTGTCTTACGTACAAGTTGTCTGGTTTACTTCCGTCTTTCCTGATGTCTAGCGTGAATTTAGAGTCCCCTTACTCGATAAGGAATTCAGTCGCATTGGTAGAGAGGCTTCGAGGGATACCGGTAGATGGTGGTACGATCTTGGTGTCTTTCGACGTTTCCAATTTGTATACCAGTGTCCCGGTCGATCAGGCACTTCTTTTATTGAGAAATCTCCTTACTTCGTCTTCACTTAATCGTGAGGTACAGGAGCGCTCAACGCCATGGTCAGGGTATGTTTGGCACAGAATCTATTTTCCCTTAATAATATAATTTATGTCCAAAAACACGGTCTTCCAATGGGTAACCCACTGATTCCCTTGTGTGCAGAGGTTTTCATGGCCTTCTTCGAGAGGGAACTTGTTTTCAATAATTGTAATCCATTTAAGGACTTCATTTCGTCCTGGACACGGTATGTGGATGACGTGTTGGTGTTGTGGTCAGGTACCTTAGAGCAGCTTCACCTGTTTCTCGGTTGGTTGAACGATCTACATGTCAATATTAACTTCACCATGGAACTTAAAGAGAACTTGTCCATCAGTTTACTGGATCTGAAGTTAACAAGAAAAGAAAACTCAATTGAATTCGACATATATAGAACACCAACATAAACAGACCACCTAACCCCATATAGTTTTTGCCACCATATGTCCCACAAGTTGGCGTCGATAAGATATCTGATTGATAAACTGTTTCGAGTCCCAGTGTCGGGGACGAACCTTAATAACGAGCTCAATGTTATTAAACAACTAGCAGTAAATAACGAATACCCTGTCAATTTAATAGGCAGACTGATAAGAAAAAAGAGCCGTCGCTCTTGAGAGAGACAAGCTTAAATCTCTCGTCAGCCCAACCAGAGAGTCCCTCATATTTTACTCTCACCTACTGTGGCCCTATCACTGCTGCAGTCTCTCGTTCTTTAAAGAGAGATAATATCAAGTTCGCATACAGGTCAAGGGATACTGTTAAGAAACTCTGGTTCATAATAAGGATTCTATTCCTCACCTGAAGAAGTCTGGGGTATATTGTCTCACCTGTGGGGACCCCAATGTAACACTGTTTATATAGAAAGAACAGGAAGGGCACTGGGTACCAGGGTCTCTGAACATCTTAGAAGCAGAAATAACGTTGATAACACCACTTCAGTCTTCGGTTGTCAACTCAGAGATAGCGGTGACACATTTGACAAGGAGAACGACGCTAGAATCCTTCACCCATCTAGTTTTGGCATGGAAGAGTTTGTCCTGGAGGAAATGGGAATTTACAAGTACATAAATGGCTCCAATAATAATGTTCTTAATGTTTCAAGCACCAGTATCACGAACTTCCCTTCCATTTACAGAAACCTTGTTGAATAGACTTTCAATGGTAGTGCTATAGCTCCATATAATTAAAGTGTCCTTTTCAGCACTAGAGTCAAGAATAACTTTCTTTTCACACATAAAAAACCTGAGTTAATAGAATTTCATATGGAGAAATCTGACTGGTTGGACTTTCAATAGTAGTGCTCCGAATGACATGTGATCGATTCCAACCATGGAGCGAAAATCGGGTGTTTCTTTGGTTCTCTCTCTACACCGTTGACATTTTCTCCACCGCCGTAGTCCATATGTCACTATTGGTTGTCATGCCACTTGTCACTTGTCACTTTCAATTTGCATTTTGAAGTCGAATCTCCAAAGAGCCATGTTAGGGACTCCATTTTGTTCGTGTGATAAAAATTGAACTGAAAAATAAGCATCATTTGCATTCATACTCTGAGTTCTTTAAGTCTTGTGATGTTCCTGCCTTCTTGTTTTGTGCAGTTTTTGTTTGGAATCTTATAGACAATGGATGACAAACCAAACTTTGGCAACATTTCATATAGCACTTTTCTGTAACTGAGACAGGAAATAGTAAGTATTAGCCCCATAATGGCATTCATATCCTTTTTTTTTTCTTTCTTAATTTCACATGTTCACATGTTCTCGAAGAGTTCTGCTCGGCTGTGCGGCCTGCTTTGCTTTTATGTTTGTGCTTGTCTGTAGCTTTTTATGTAGTTGACTAGTTTGAGTTTTAACTTGTTGCTTTTGACTCCGTCAGAGTATTGTCATATTGCGGGACCCCAATCCCGTTTTTAAAATTTAAATTTTAAATTGTACATTTTATAGAAATGTTTTTATAACTCCTGACACTCATGTCAGTTTAGCTCTTGCATGGCCGTTAGAGCTATTCCAAATTTTGACGGTTAATTTTACTGGACCTTGTATCTTTCTGCAGTTGCAGTGTTAGTCACTCGCATGGTAGACTTACCAGAAACATAGTTTCTGACAACCATTTTTTTACATTATAGGTCTAAATCCCTGAGGATGGCTCAATAGTGAGCCGAAACGCGTAGGGTTTTAAGAATATAATCAGTTGTCTGGTAGTGAAAGCCTTTTAACTTCGCTTAATCATATTCAATTTGTTCCCTATACCCCTTTTAGTAGCAATTTTAGTATAAATACCTTAGGCTTATCTTATCATAGCAATATATATATATATATATATATATATATATATATATATATATATATATATATATATATATATATATATATATATATATATATATATATATATATAAACATATAAAAATTGAAACTGACCCCGTATATGTGTTCTAGGGGCCCTCGTTCGCACTAATATGAAGAGTTTTTTTTAATATAAAAGTCTCCTCATTAGTTAGTTTCTTCTACAAAAATTCACTTAAAAAAACTATGAGGCATACGCGCATTATCGCACCTGTATTGTATATGTAATATTTTTCCTTTTTGCTTTGTATATGTCATTTTTTTTTTCTACAATAAAAAAATCTAATTGAACATCACTATTACTTCATTTGACCTAAAGCAAACAATTTTTGCTACAGGTATTTGTCAATTGGACCTGAACCTTTGCTCTAGAGAAAAGTTTGATAAATAGTATATTTTCAGTAGTTTTGTACGGAGTAATATTGTAATTTCCTGTAAGCTTCTTAGAAATTAGTCGTGTGCGTAGAGAAGTTTGATCGATGATGGATCCGAAGGTTATATTATATTAGGCGTGTCTGCAGGCTACCGAGAATATTTGCTTTTAGGGCAAATATAATCTTCCTTTTATAACCCTATCTAGCCCAAAGCTACACAGGATTATTTTGTTGATCAATCTCTGCTGTCTATATGTTCAATAAAATACGAAGCAATAGACAGGATAAAAGTAAATATACAGTCTAACAAAATTAAACCTTAAAGCTTTTATGATACGATATACACGAATGAACTCTGTGTAGACACTCAAAGGATTTGCGTAGATAATTATTTCTCACTATCATTATCATCACAGGCAAAAGGCAATGTCGCCTTGTCGACAAAAGTATGACTCTCTGTCTTCATTAGCTCTTCTCATTCGATTAGCCCCCATAAGTAAGCAATTTTGCCAGGTTTTCCAAAAGCTTCTCTCTTGGTCTGCTTCCTTTTATTTAGGTATGCGTCTTTCAAGTAGTCTTGATAAAAAGTTATTATGATCCAAAATATGTCTAATAAATTTTCCTTCCGCCTCTATATTTCTTCCGCGCGCCTCTCTCTTCTCTCACCTCCTTTTGCACAATTTTATTTGTGTTTCTATTTGTGTACCTTGTATTTGCTACTTCTCCTCATAGCTGCATTTTAAAACTTCTATTCTCCCACACTTTCTGCTTAGCCAACGTACATATTTCCGCCTAATGCATTACAACACCCATACGTACGACTTGCGTACCACCAGTTACATTTTTTATTTTATGAGTAGTTACCTATTTTAATACTGATTTGTTTTCAAAATTTACCAGATAAAGAACCTACCAGAGTATAAGGTACCCTGTATGGAATGTACATACAAAGAGGCAAGATAGTTATCTTAAGGTATCTAGATAAAGATAAAGATAATGGTATGCCACCACCTGCAAAACAATACTTGTTCATGTTGTTACTACAAAGAGCAGCTTGCGGTCTGCTCTTTAACTATCAATGGCGTTAATTAATAAATCAATAAAAGCAGTTGGGCAGGATTTATTCGAATGAAAAACACATTTCAATAAATAAAATAACAAATTTAACTAAACCTAGGGTTTTTTTTATTATTTTTTTTATTTCAACAACACACCACAAGGGCTTACAGCCTAAATACTATCGTACCGTGGGTGTTGACAAGGAGGAAAGAGGCAGCTTGTTAATTTTGGACTTGAAGGTTTGGAGGTTCGGAGGAGAAGGAAAAACATGTGCCGGCAAGGAATTCCACAACTTGGAAGTCCTCGGGACAAAAGAGCGGGCATAACAAGATGTTCTATGTCTGGTGACCTGGACAGTAAAAGGGTGCATTCGCTCTGTTCCCCTGGTAGATCTGTTGGGGGCAGCAGGTGGGGGAACTATGGAGGAAAGCTCCTCTGAGCAGTGCCCGTGCAGATATCTATAAAAGAGAGAGAGAGAGGTCACCAACGGCACGTCGGTTGGCAAGGGATGGCAGTCTTTGGGTGAGGGTAGGGTCACCGATGAGACGTATAGCTCTCTTTTGAATGGAGCCTAGGATAGCGAGTGTAGAAGCGGCAGCTGCACCCCAGATGTGGGAGCAGTATTCGAGGTTTGGCCTTATTTGTGAAGTATATTAGGTATAGAGATTAGCTGGTGAAAAGTATTTGCGAGCCCGGAAGAGGAAACCTAATTTCTTAGCAGCCGCTTCTGCAATTGATGTGACATGTTGGTGCCAATTAAGATTTCGATCCACAGAAATGCCAACAAGAGAAAAGGACTCATTACTTTGAATAACTTGGTTGTTCATTGTGATGGGTCTAAGGCTCGTGTATCTCTTGTGAGAAAGAAAGCAAGACTTAGTTTTGGTGGGGTTAAATTGTACAAGATTTCTACTTCCCCAGTCTAATATTTTTTGGAGATCCACGGAGACAGAACCCTCCACGAGTCTGCGATCCTCATCTAATTGGGCTAAACAGACAGGCTTAGAATAATGTATATTTGAGTGGAGGGTACTGTCGTCCGCGTAGCTGTGAACTGGGTTGGATGTGCTCGAGAGGAGGTCATTGATGTGGAGAAGAAACAAAGTAGGGGCTAAAGCTGAACCTTGAGGAACTCCTGCATTAATTGGATACAGTTTAGAGGAATGGCCATCTACAGCAACAGATATGCTCCTGTTGGAAAGGAAATTTGCTGTCCCCATACAGAGTTTTGGTGGTGGGCCATAGGCCGGAAGTTTATTAAGCAGCGCTGCGTGCCAGACCTGGTCGAATGCTTTGGATATGTCTACAGCAACAATCTGGGATTCACCGTGTTGTTCCATAAACTTGTTCCAAGAATGGGTGACAAAGGAAAGGAGGTCGGCAGTCGATCTGCGCTGACGGAATCCATACTGCCTGTCGTGGATTAGACTGTGTTTTTCAAGAAATTTTAGTAATTAGGTGTTTATATACTTTTCCATCACTTTAGAGACGACTGAAAGGAGAGAAATAGGCCTGTAGTTGCTGGGAAGCGCTTTGGATCCTTTCTTGGGGATGGGTTGTACTCGAGCAGTTTTCCAGTTACTAGGGAATATGCCTTTATTATAAGATATCTGAAACAGACGAGTCAGGACAGGAGCAAGTTCTGGTGCGCATTTTTTTAGAACAATTTTGAGAACAATAGGGTATCTTGTAGATGGAATTTAGATACAAAAATTGATTTCTTTTTTATTAAGATTTATTAGATAAGATAGAAAATTCCTAAACTTTCAAGCTTATTTAACTTGTTAAAATATTACTTTGTTTAGATAGATTGACTATAAACAACAGTTAAACTATCATCACCATTTTTGAATGTAATGGGTAGTTATTTTCCAACATTTACTTCTAATTAAGTCTAGATAAAAGGTTTATGACTACTCGCTATAAGATAAATTTATCTCAAGTTAGTAGAAACTAAATTATTAAATATATATGGCTACACTATTTCTTATTAGTCAACTTTAGTTTTATAACTAAATAAAAACTAAATTCTATCTGAAATCGCTAGAATCAAAGTTTATAAACTTATTATGCTACACAGAAAATCAAAACAAACTATTCAGTCTGATTATCTGCCTGGAACTCGATTTGAAGCCGTCACTTTCTAAATGAAGAAACCAGCAAAATATCTAATTCTCTATAACTGATAACAATGATCCAGGTAACGTCCACAGGCCTTTGCTCGGCCCCACCGTTAGATAAAGACGAAAAGATAAAAATTAGGTATCTGAGTGTGCCCCAAAAAGTTATGCGATATAGTATAATAAATTATTGTAATGATTGCGAGATAGGTATTAGTTTATTGCAACTTACCCTTTTTACAAAGGGTGTACTCAAGGAGATTGCTTTAGTCAGGCACCACCTAACACTACTATAGAGCCTCGTGATGTGTATGCTTTTGAATATTTTCTGTGGCCTATTTTAACGGTGCTTCACAGCGGAATGAATTGGCACGTTCGCTCGCTTTGGACCCCCCTACATTGCCGCCTCATCTCAGACGCGTTTGGAGATCTCGCGTCAAGAAAACTCATCGTCCTTTAGAACAGTCTCAACCGACCTTCACGTACACCGAATAACGTAATTCTTACAAAACTATTTCCTGATATTATCGTCAGTCATTTTTATTATGACGCTGTGTGCGTTTGGTACTTTTGATGATAACATCCTTTGTGTGGGGTTTGTGGAATACCGTATTATGTACCTTAGGATTTTCATTCCAGTTTACGCATTAACTTTCAATGCATATATTTGTCGCACTCAACTACGACCCTTATAATAGCGAATTTTCCTTTAAAAATATTAACCTATGTCGAATCATTTTAAGATCCAAATTTCGGGGCATTACACTTGATGAGCCTCTTCATCGGGTCAAGTTATTAGTGAGAATAGTGCTTTGTCCATTGAATGCTTGTTCTTCCTCAGTTATTTACCGTTGTTTTGTTTATTTATTTGTTTGTTTAATTATTGTTGTGGTTGTTGCTGTCATGCAGATAAATAAAAATTATTATTATTATTATCTCTAAAGTTGTTTTTCTTTTAGGTTTATATCCATTTCTGCAAACTTTTTTCTATTTATTGTCATTACTTTTGTTTTGGTACTGTTGATCTTTAGTTTTATTATTCGTTATCGATTATCCAGCACGGCCAGAGTATTCTTTGCAATCTTTTTTCATGCCTGCATCATGTCACCTGCCTACTAATGCAATGAAATCGCTGTCTATTTATTTTTACTCATGTTGTGTTTTCCTTTATGCCGTTTAATGTGTCTTCTGTAAATAAATTGAACTGATATGGTGATCATGGGGATCTTGTCGTAGATCTTTCTTCATTGTAGGTTCTAGATTATATACTGTCACATTTGTCTATGATAATTAAGTTTATGGACTTTGTTGCTTCTATCGTCAGATGTCAATCATAAAGTGTGTTGGTAAGAGCGGGCACTCTGGAATAATATTTCTAGAAGGGACCAGATGTGACAGGTGTAGAATAGTGTAGAATCTCTATGGACAGTATATATAGACGAGCGGTGCGCAGAGTTAGTTATTTCAGTATTAAGTCGGTGTGGTGAGGAAGTGATCATAGAGTATTAAGCGAGTCAGCGGTAAGTGTTGGTGTTTAAGAAGCGATCATAGAAGGCGAATAGTGAAATATAATTCTATGGACATTTAATAATAGAGAAGAATATTTTAGTTGATACTGGTGTTGGAAGATAGTTGCTTATAATAAATTAGTAGAAAAGCTCTGTTTTGTTAGTCAACGAATCCAGAACTTCGTAGAACGTAACAACTGGTGTCAGAAGTGGGATTTTCAAGCTGCTAGCAGAAATATTTTCCAGAATATTCGTTGAACAACGCGAAAATTTCTAGATTCTCTGGAAGATCAGTGTCAGCAGTAAGTCATAACTGGGTGTGTTCTTGAAACAGAATAAACTGTGTACCAGCTTTAAGTGCGTCTATGCCTAAGACACGTAGCGCAACAGCCAAAATGGACACCCAGCTATTGGAATTGGTTAAAGAAATGAAAGAATAAGCCAGCAAAAAAGATGAAGAAATGGGAAAAAGAGATGAAGAAGCCAAAGAAGAAATAAGAAAAGGAGACGAAGAGACAAAAGAGGAAATGAGAAAAAGAGACGAAGAAGCTAAATAAAAAGCCAGAAAGAGAGATAAAGAATCTAAAAAAGAGACCAAGAAGCTAAAGAAAAACTGAGAAAAAGAGACGAAGAAGCTAAAGAAGAACTGAGAAAAAGAGACGAAGAGATAAGAGATGAACTGAGAAAAAGAGACGAAGAAATCAAATAGCAAATGAGAAAAAGAGATGAAGAGGCCAAAAAAGAGACGAAGGATCCAAAGAAGAAATGAGAAAAGGAGATGAAGAAGTCAGAAGAAGAGATAACGAAACAAAGAAAATTCTGCAAGAACAAGTCAGCAGAATTGAGAATATTACTTCGTGTGGACGAACGTATGAAGCAGGTAAAAGACAACATCTTCCAACAAGTAGAATGTCGAGTAAGGGGTATCAGCGACGATGTACATGACAAGCTGACGAGTATACAAGAAGAAGTTCAGCAGAAAATGCATACACTAGAAAAGAGGTGTGATACCCTAGCCAAGGGAAATATCAGACTCGAAGATAGCCTGGTAGTAAGAAATATTTGATGGCTCAGTCCCATGGGGTATTTATCTACGCCAGTTCGAAGTCGCTGCTACAGCAAATGGTTGGGCCGAGAGAGAGAGAAAGCGACTTTGTTAATAGTAGCTCTCAGAGGAGATGCCCTAGATGTGCTCCAAGGTATTCCCAGGGAAGAACCGTTGAGTTTTCACAGTATTACACATCAACTAGAGATGAGGTTTGGCAACCAGCATTTACAGCAGCTGTATCGATTGCAGTTGAAAAACCGTTGTCAGAAATCAGGCGAAAGCATCCAACATCTCCACGCCGACGTTGTCAGACTGACACGATTAGCCTACCCCATAGCTCCGATAGAGTTTTTAAACTAGCTGCCGCTGCAAACCTTTATTGACGGCATCAGAAATACCGACACGCAACAGGCGCTGAGGATGGCGAGACAGAAAAACTTGAACAATGCTTTGTAACATTCCTTGGAGTTTGAAGCGGTAAAGCAAGCGTCAGAAAGTCATGTGAAAGTTCGCAGTCTTCAAGTCTAAGAAGAAAATAAAACAGATCCATCCAAGATCAGGCAGCTACTGGAGAAAATAGCAGAACAAATAAGGGCGACGTCTCATGGAGACCCAATAAGAGCTCACCGTGCAAATGCCTTGCGCTGCTGGAACTGCGACAAGGTGGAACATGTAAGCGCTCTCATCGTAGACGGATACGTAAGCGGTAATAAGACCCAGATGGTCGTCGACACAGGCGCCCCTAGGACGATTATTCGCTGCGACATGGTTCCAAGATAGCGAGTAAGAGAGCCAGACAGAGTGTACAGAGTAAATGCAGCCGGTGGTGATCGGATCCAGGTATTTGGCGAAACTGACGTCGAGCTGCAAATTGGGACATTTTAGGCAAAGCAGAGAGGAAGGGACGACCCAGTTACTCAGGCAGAAGCAAGTGGAGAAAAAAGTATGAGAGAAATACAAGACGAAGGGTGCAAAGACCACGTAAATGTGAAGCCAACCCAGAAAAGGGCCTGTAAACACATTTGTTGGAACAGAGCCGATGTCGAAAGGATAAATAGGGCCCGCCGAGATACTTGTGCAAGTAAAAACATCAAAACAACAGCAACTACAGGGAAGAACCCGTACCAGCTAAGAACTTTGCTTGAAGGGTGCCCCGACATATTAACGAGAAGGAAAACCATCCACTCTGCTGTCGTAATACATATACGAATAGAAAGCGACCGCATGAAGACCCGTTATGACGTGTCACCTAATTCAGGTGGTTTCAAAGAAGAAGATCGGGTGTTGTTCTACAAGCCAGTACGACGCAAGCGACGGTCACCTAAACTACAGAAATTATCAGAAGGTCCGAATAAGGTGGTCAAAAGGATCGATAGCGTTGTCTATCGCATTCAGAGGTCCCCGAAGAGCAAGATGAAGGTGGTCCATATGCACAGACTTACGCCATTCCAAGAAATGACAGAATTCGACCGGGACGATCGAATATAAGAGGGAGCAGTGTCACATTTGTCTATGATAATTAAGTTTATGGACTTTATTGCTTCTATGGTCAGATGTCGATTATAAAGTGTGTTGGTAAGAGCGAACACTCTGGAATGATATTTCTAGAAGGGACCAGAAGTGAAAGGTGTAGAATAGTGTAGAAGGTCTAGAATCTCTATGGACATTATAAACAGACGAGCGGTGCGCAGAGATAGTTAGTTCAGTATTAAGTCGGTGTGGTGAATAAGTGATTATAGAGTATTAAGCGAGTCAGCGGTAAGTGTTGGTGTTTAAGAAGCGATCATAGAAGGCGAATAGTGGAATATAATTGTATGGGCATTTAATAATAGAGAGAAATATTTTAGTTGATACTGGTGTTGGAAAATAGTTGCTTATAATAAATTAGTAGTTTGAAAAGCTGTGTTTTGTTAATCAACGAATCGAGAACCCCGTAGAACATAACAATACGTTAATATCTAAACTATCATATACTATATTGTCTAAAATTTGATTATGGCACTTTGATTTTTGTATAGATTGAGAATAATACGTCCATCTCCCGTACTAACTCAGATCTCTTTATTACATGGAACAATACTTTCCAATACACTTTATCCAATGTTTTTTATATAACTATAAAAGCCATAACCGTTTGCAGAACCAACTGAAATACATGCAGTATCTTAATTATTGTGCTTATTTATTGAAATCCAGAAACAACACAATTTAACATTAAAAAATCACATCCTGCAATGTGAAAATTTCACCACCACATTCAACTTCATTCGAGTGACAGTTAGGACCCCCAAATTTTTAAGTAGAAAGTCGGTGCTTGTGATATCTCATTTAAAAAATCTCTCATTCTTTATCCAAAAATAATATGGCTTTAAATTTAGTGAAAAAATTAGCAGTAAAAAAGAAATTCATCTGAATGATGAACTTCACTACAACACACTATTCGCGTTTTATGTTTGGCAATGAAAAAAAGTTAAAAAAGAGATCAATCTTAATGTAGGAGATGTTTAAAATGCATGCCTTGAACGTCTTAGCAGCATCCTAATCGTATATAAAAATGTCTTCTCACGTTAATCAACATGTGAGGCGTGACCCACCTAATCACAATCGTTATTCTTCGTCTCAAGTCCGTTAAATCGCATGGTTAAGTTTTCTGTACTATACATTTTGATATCACTATAAGAAGAAGTCTAAAAGGGTGAGATCGGGTGATTGTGCTGGCCATTCTAACGATCCTCGCCTACCTATCCACCGAGTTGAAAACATTAAGTCGCTGCACTTCAAGACATTAATTTGGTAATTTGCTCGACCTGCTGAAACCACATTATATTCACTAGAACTTGTGGGTTTGCTCGGTTAGGATACAAGTTTGCCAAAGTTGGCACTACATTATTTGGGAGGTGTGCTGGATAGTTATCTGCATTCAAATTGCCATAAATAAAAGGGACCAATGTATTCCCGCCCAAACAATAACCTATTACGTATGTTCTTCTTTTATGCAGTACCGAAAATTTTGACGATTAGCATGGTCGTGGTATAAAACTGCACTCATCAGAAAACAAAATATGTTCTAGTTGGATAACATTGTTATCTAACATTTCGATCATTTGTTCTAAAAAAAAAACGTTTTTCTATCAAAATCTTCTTCCTTGAACTCATGGGTTTGTATAAATTTATAGGGATGCATTTTATTTTAATATTCGAATAGTCGATTTCCTCAAACTAAAGATTACATCCAATTTAGTATCATTACTCAATGCTTTAGAAGATTTTCAGAATTTCAGTGAGATCGGGGAAGAAGGCAGATTAAGGCTCCGGAATCGAACTATCGATCAACAAAACTACCCCCACCTACCTCTCTAAGGAGTAAAAAAATTCAGACCCTAAAATTTCTATCCTTTCATATTTCCTGATCCTCTTGAAAATGGCCCCAAAACAAGAGCATAAATAACGAACTTTAACAAATTCTGTATAGCTGACATTTATATATATATATATATATATATATATATATATATATATATATATATATATATATATATATATATATATATATATGTCTTAATTTTTTTAAACGAATATTGAGCTACCGTTCAAACTCTTATGTGTAATGTTTGTAGCGGAAAGAGTGTTTTCTGGCTTCTACATGGAGTGTTCGGCCTCGATTTGACTTGTTGGGCAAGTGATCATTATCTTGTAACCTCTGCCCGCACAAGAGCTGCTCAGAGATGAGAGTGTTATTGGGGTCGTGTGTATGGTGTCACATATATATATATATATATATATATATATATATATATATATATATATATATATATATATATATATATATATATATATATATATATATATATATATATATATATATATATATATATATATATATATATATATATATACGCCCAACAAGTCAAATCGAGGCCGAGCACTCCGTGTAGCAGCCAGAAGACACTCTTTCCGCTACAAACATTACATATAAGAGTTTGAATGGTACCTCAATATTCGTTTTAAAAAATTAAGACGTTCTTGGAAAGTTCAAAAGCCGATACCTTTCAATGGTGATTTTTTCGAATGAAAATTCGCTAAAATAAGCAATATTAGTTTTAATGACACCTAATAAATAAATGGGCAATAAAATATTAAAAATTATTTGTAAAATAGTAGGTGTCAACACCCAAAAGAATCATTTGAAGAAATCTTCTTCTTCTTGTAATAAAACTAACATGCTGTTTTATGATAAATGTCCTAATACGGTGTATATGTTCCTGATACAATCAAGGAGGATGCGATCCGCTATAAATTTATTCTGTATAAGTTACAAATGCATGGCGTTGTAAACGCGGCTGCAATGAATATTATACTGCCTCCGGTAAAATGAACTTATATATAATTTTAAAACGAAACAGTAGTATTACCATATCACTTTATAATTTCCGTGTGGTTTTATACACTTTTAGCAATACAAGTCTCAACATTTTACGAGAACTAGTCAAAAAAGCGCAAGCAGATCGTGTGTTATGGTAAAGAATTGTAACAAAAATCCTTTGATACCCCAAATTTAGCAAACACCAGTCCTGGTGAGACTAGAGAGTATGTAGCTTGAGGATCGGAAGTTGAACTACGCCTGACCTTACCTAACTTGACATTTCTTTATGTTATTTAAGATGGCTCCAAAACAAAAGAATAGAGCTTTTGAAAGCTATTTCGATAAATCTATCGGTGAAAAGTATTTCTCCTGGAAACGACTTTGCACCAAAAACTTAAAAATAATGCACAAATGTTATTTTTCGCTCTACAGTTAAAAGTTTCAAAGGACTAATTGACAGCTTTTACTGTTCTTAAAATATTGAACCGTTTATGTTTTCACACACAAAAACTACTTTCAGAAATAAGTCTTAGTATCCAAAAGTTGAAATATATATATATATATATATATATATATATATATATATATATATATATATATATATATATATATATATCCAAACAGATGAAAAGTTAAAGTAAACCCGGATATGGATTCATGGATTCTAGGGGGCCTAGCTTACGCCCATTTGAAGAAATCTTTTTTAAATTGAAAAGTCGCGTCTTAACTTTACGGTTCAGACATATGAATTTTAAAAAAATTGTATTATTGATTACACAAATTACTGCATAAGATATAAAAACATATATACAAAATAATGACAAATACAAGTATAAGTATAAGTGTGATATATTAACTTCAGCACGCGAAGTACATAGTCTAATGTAAGAAACAGCAGAAAGCCCCGCTGAAGGCGAGTCGTCTATTTATAAGCTTTCACCACGGGCGTAGCACTATTACTCTATAGGTGACTTGTATTATCTTGACACAGCTTCGCACAATCTACTGCGGAGTTTCCCAAGGTGCCTTTGGATTCTGCTGACTTGGGTGTGTGCACACTTGGACTGCTATCTTGTATTATAATGGCTATTTGTTGGTAGTCCATTTAACTCGCGTCGTCCCCAATAACGAATGTTTTCTACAAAATCAGCTAAAAGTTATAGACCGTTAAACCATAAACTTAACTAAACCTGCAAAATGAAAGACCTTGGCGGTTGAAGCTGAAACGTAAGGGTTTGCAGAATACCCTTCTTGTGACATCTTCTTTACATAATCCTTATTTGTTTCAAGTTCTTTGTCTACATGTTGCGAATTTTGACGTTTTAAAATCACGACTTTGACGTTTTGAGGAAAACCCCACATTTTGTTTAAATGTCTATAACTTTTTGCATTTTTAACTTACAGGCCTAGATTTTCGTACATGGGTCATTATTTATAATACCAACACGCGCAGCAAATTTAGTTGCCTTTTCTTTGTTATCTCCGGAGATATAATTCTTTTCCAAAACACAAAATTTTCGGGAAAAACCTGGGCCGATTTTCCTGGCTAACAAACTTATCCTTGCAAAGGGAAGGTATTCACTAAATTTGATCAAAATCGGCCAATCGGCCCATCGGCCCAAGTCGAGATTTCTTCATTAGTGAATTTTTTAAAGAAAATTCTGTAAAAATACAATACATACATACATATTCACCGACGTTGAAGGAACAAAAAATGCAATACATACATACATATGATATATACGCCAAGAAAATATTATTTTTCTGTTATATTTAATGATTTTATTTAGTACACAAACATATTGGTCTTGACCTTCAGTAGCACCAATAATCTTGTTCATCACATGCATGCAGAGCCACTTACAAAAGAAAGGTACCTGACAAATGTTATTAAACTCGGCTGATTATTTTCAGGTATTGTGTGATAGAGACACACACACAAATATATATATATATATATATATATATATATATATATATATATATATATATATATATATATATATATATATATATATATATATATATATATATATATATATATATATATATATATATATATATATATACGGGGTGGTCCATATACCAAGTGTGACCAATGCTATCCCCGAAACAGTAATAGTTTAGAGGTCGGTAGAATTAGAAAGAAGTTGTCGTTTTTAGGCCTTTTAATATGGCGTTTACAGCGTTTCCAAATTGTTTTGCGTTTCGATAACTATAAAAATGTCTCAAGTTTCGATTGTTAATATTTCAAAAACTATCAATCTGATAAAAAACTTTCAACACATAATTAAATAAATTATGTATCGAAACATTTTACAAAAACTTAAAACTTCCTTTTAATTGTCGACCTAATAAAGCGTATATTAAAATTCTTCCTACATTACGAAACTCATGATACAGGACCGTATAAAAGTCCAATTCAAAAAATACCGATAATGAATTTTTCGGTACGGAAACGTCGAAAAGCATATATTTATATAATGTAATAATCCAGGTCCGTATTTAAAAAAAGGGCGTTGCCTTCGATATTTTTAATATTTTCTTCATTCTGAGAAAGTGATAAGCCTATTTTTATAGAGAATGAAAAGTTAAATAAATTAAAGACCGTATAAAGGATAAAAATGATTTTTGGTACCGGAACGTCGGAAGACATATATCTGTGATAAATAATAATAATAAAAATCCTGGTCCGTCTTTAAAAATCTGTGCGCAGGAAGTGCATTATGGAAGTGAATTTTCATTAAAATGTTTTTAATAGCAAATATGTCTTTTAATGCAAGCAGGCATCAATTTGGACACGAGTATAACCTATATAGTAGAAACAATGTACCATATTTTATCAAAATAACGTATTGTTTGAAAATGTACAAAAATTTTCCGAAAATAAACTTAAAATATTTCTGAGAAAACTGGTTTCCTAGTAGACGAACCTTAGGTTAATAGCAAATTGAGTTATTGAATTTGGAAGTATTTAAAAAAAATTTGCTACCAAAACGCACTTACTGAGTCTCGATTTTTTTTACAAATATGCATCATAGTTCGATGGAAAATTCAAAATTGCAATAAGAAATGTTAAAAAAAAATTATAGGTATCACCAACGACTTATGGAACATGATTGTCAAAATAATTTTATAACATGCAGCTTAAGATACCCTATAATTAACGTATACAATTTTTTCGCGTATCTTGCATAATAACAATTATATTGAGCTTTACCGTAAAAATGTATCACCCTGCATATATTTAAACAGATCAAAACCGAAACTAAACCCGGATATTTATTCCACGGGGGCTAGTTTCCACTCATTTTAAGAAATATTTTTAAAATTCAAATGTCGCGGTCTCCTCATTAACGATTTTTTTCTACAAAAATTATCGCTAAAAATTAGATATATTTATTGACCGTTTAACCATAAACTAACTAAAACTACTGCCAAAGCATTAGAGAAAGGGTCTGTTTGAATTTTTGTACATAAGATACTCTTCATAACATAATTCAGCGTACCAAATTTGGTTGCCTTTACTTTGTTATTTCCGGAGATATGTATTCTTTCCGAAAGAAAGCACAAAATTTTCCGGAAAAACATTGCTGCCTGCTTGCATTAAAGCACATATTTGCTATTAAAAACATTTTTATGAAAATTCACTTCCATAACGCACTTCCTGCGTTCAGACTTGTAAAGACGGATCAGGATTTTTATTAATTTTTTTAAAAGAAAATTCACTTAAAAAGTGGGTTTGCATCGATATATCAAACGTCAAACGTCACCCGGAGAAAGTACCAAGCCTACGTTGTAGAAGATAAAAAGCTAAATAAATCTGGTATTAAACTTTTTTTTATCGGATTGATAGTTTTTGAAATATTATCCATTGTAAATTTGAGCCACTTTTTCTCTTAATATCTCGAATAGTAAAAACAATTTGGCAACGCTGTAAATGTCATATTAAAAGGATTAAAAACGACAACTTTTTTCTATATTTTTTCTGAGAAAAGTTACAAAAAAGCTAGGGAATTTAAGATTTGCCAGAAAATAGTTACATTGCTTACTTATGATTCGGAAAAAAATTGTGATACAATTTGTAGGACTCTACGATTATGTTCTATTTTAAAGACGCCTACCTCACGTCTTCTTACGTTTAGGTATGTATAATTCTTATGCATCTCTAGGCTAGTCCAAGTTCAGATCTTTGTTAGAACTATCGCGGACTTCTATTGATTCTGCCTAACAGATATAAATAGCTGAAACAGGAGATCGGCCCATAATTCATCGTTGTCATCTTAAGTTTATCGTTCTTTAATTTACAGCAGATAATTGGTGGGATCAGGATTGTTTGCGCCCCCAATGTGTGAATCTTCCAGCGCATCTTCACAGTGATACATGGTTATTTTAGGATAATTATTTTGGTCACACCCATTTAACACTTGATCCAGTTGTGATACGGTGTTTAATAACTGGCAATACAAAACACTAGATTTAATTATAGTCTTTTTATGCACATATTAATGAAGATGCACAGCTCTACTTAAGCTTCTTGAAAATACGTAGCATATACAGGTGTTTCTTAATATTTCTCCTAATATGCTAGACTTCCAAAAAATCGACTAATGAAAATTACTATTTTTCTAGGCCATCAGCAAACTCAGATTTGTTAAGTAACTCAATATTGAGTTTGCAAATATATTATGTTAGGCTAAAAAATAGTGCTGCAAATTGAATCATAACTTCTACCAAGCTGTGATAATCTACTCTCCCCAGAAAGACATTTCATAGAACGGATTTAGGGTCCATGACTTGACCACAAAGAAAATATTCGTGTTCATGTACCCATAAACTTCTAAAACGTTTCATTACTCGAGTTTTAAATTTAAAATACCAATTTTCACCCTCATTTATCCCCTACCCCTGAAGCGATCTTACCCAAAAACAATCCGCAGGGTTTGTTTGTCTGGTGCTAATTGGATACCAAATTTGATATCTCAATTCGTTCGAAAGTTATTACGCTTACTAACAGACAGACATACAGACCGACAAACAAAAATTTTTGTTGCAAAATAAATTTTACTATTTGTTTGATGCCTTTTACGCCATTTGAGCAAAAAAAAATTGAAATTTCTATCACTGACATTCCACCCCCACTTCAACCCCTAATTTAATTTCTGCACAGAATATCAGATATTTGATGAAATTGAAAGTTTTCTAATCAAAAAACCTTAAAGCGAACGAATGTCAATTTTCACCAAATACACCCCCCCCCCCCCCATTCACACACCCCCAGCGATTTTACCCAGAAACAATCCGAACCTTTTGCTTCGTCGGTTGCTAACTGTGTAGCAAATTTGAAGCTGATCTCTCAATTCGTTCGAAACTTATTGCGCCAACTAAGACAGACATACAGACCGACAGATCGACCGACCGACCGACCGATTGCCAGACCGACCGACAGACAAAAAAACTTCGTTCAAAAATTAAGTTTATGTTTTAAGACTTTTTACCCCGTTTTAACAAAACAAAAAAACTCGAAATTTCTGTCACCGATATTACTACCCTCAAATTCAACACCTAATTTAATTTCAGCACAGAATACTAAATGTTTTATGAAATTGAAAGTTTTCTATAAACAAACCCTAACACGTTATATAACTAGAGTTTTAAATTCTGTGGAAGAAAAATGTGGAAAAAAATGTCAATTTCCACCAAATCACCCCCCATTCATCCCTTACCCTCTGGAGCGATTTTACCCGAAAACAATTCGAACCGTTAGTTTGTCAGGTGCTAATTGTACACCAAATATGAAGACAATATCTCAATTCGTTCTAAAGTTATCGTGGCTACAAACAGACAGACCGACAGGCAAAAAAATTTCGTTTCCAAATCATGTTTTCCATATGTTTCGACCCTTTTTACGACCTTCAGGTGAAAAAAAATTTTTTAAATTTTTGTCACCGATGCGATACTTCCACACGGCGTAACGAGATCGAAGTAATATAACTTGGCATGAAAAGTAATACATGCACTGCCTCTGACTTGACACAGCTGCTTCTAATATTACAAACATTTTTATATATCAGGTAAAAATTATAAGTTATTTGCGTATCTATTGAATTACTAAATCAGATATACTAAAAAAACGTAAATTTCATCAAATCTGATGTAACTCTTAATGGAGTTAAACACATTACGGATGGTGACATTATCATGAGATGCGAGAATCAAAAAAATTCCACAGAACTTAAAACTTTGATGGATACCAAACCCTCAGCAGATTATGTGGTTTGGGAGAAGAAATGTGTTGAGCCTAAACCAGAATAGTGGGTAAGTCAAAACAGTCTAATTTTTGCTTTGTCTAAGGTTGGTAATATCACTAAAATCCGGCCGTTAAAACATAAATCCAATGTTTTTCAAGCAGAGATCACCTTGTATCCTGCAACTTACTAGAGAGCAATTAGATCCTCTGGTAGTTTTATACCAGCGCTGCCTAATTGCCATGCGCAAAATGACTTGACAATTCACTCGTAGACTTATTTAATGTGGCTTTGAAATAGTAAAGCTGTTGTTCATAAAATTCAGCAATTCAGTTGCATTTCTTGACATAAATTTATAGCAGGCGCTGTCTTTGTCTAACCAGATGCATACTCAGCTTATGCAAATGAGTACCAGCTTTTGCTCGAGGAGTGAACATTTTGTTAGGGTAAATTATTATTTCTTTTTCTGATACTGGTAAAATCGTATTTCGTCATCAGTAACAACATGGGAAATACAGTTAATATTGTTGTCGACTCAACTGACAACGAGCCATCAAATGGGTACCTATGTTGCACTCAAATGTTTATTGTTTACGTTCAATGAGACACTTATGACCCTAATTTTAAAATATCTATTAAGTCAACTTGTCGCAATCCATCCTGGCCAACCACTGAGTGGCGTGAAATATTATGTGTGTGTGTGTGTGTGTGTGACTCACACACACACACACACACACACACACACACACACACATATATATATATATATATATATATATATATATATATATATATATATATATATATATATATATATATATATATATATATATATATATATATAAACATATATAAATTAAAACAGACCCCGGATATGAGTTCTAGAGGTCCTAGTTCGCGCTAATTTGCAAAAAAAAATTCAAAATTCAAAAGTCGGGATCTGCCCGTTAGTGAATTTTTTCTACGAAAATTCACTAAAAACACACACAAACATTTGGAGATATTAAGAGCATCAAGTGTATGGAAAAGGGGTCTGTAATGACCGCCGGTGTCTACAAAGGCACAAAACATAATGTGCTATACACTTTTTTTTGAATATTGAGAGAATCCTTTAAATTGAGTATATGCGGGGTCTGCAATTACCGCAGATGTCTACAAAGTTAAAAATTTAATGTTGCTATCTGCGAAAAGAGGCCCTTTACTTTTGCGTAGCTTATAACACTCCCAAAGTTCAGGAACCAAATGCGGGTTTGTTGATACGACACCACCCCCTCCTCTCATAGCCTGACCTAGCTCTCACAACCTATTACTTTACATAGACTGCTGGCGGTGGAGCTGTCATGGAGGCGGTTAACGCAAGCCGGTGGTCGGTTCCTAATGCAGACCGGCATCTGGCGGAGGACGTAGTCACTGACGAATCTATAACCTGGGCGGTGAACGAGTTTGCTCCATTCAAGTCCGCAGGCTGCAATGGGATTTTCCCGGCCCTGCTCCAGAAGGGCTTGGAAATATTGCTTCCCGACATAAAGAAGTTTTCTCGGATCCTTCATTGGATTTACACTGATCGCCAGGCCGAGAGTCCTTTATGGGGTAGTAGTCTGGTGGTGGGTGTGAACCAAACTGCTACCTGGACGCTGGCCAAACTTCAAAGGTTGGCAAGTCTGGGTATCACCGGCGCTATGAAGACGACAACCTGAGCCTCGTCAGAGGTCTTGCTGATGCTGCCATCGCTTCCCGTCTGGATGAGACGGAAGGCTAAGGCATCGCATCTTAGATTGCAAGACTCTGGAAACTGATGAGGGTGCAATAACAGGACATGCAAAAGTTGCCGAGGAGGCGGAAAAGGAAATTCCAATTTCCACCATCAAGGTATGAAATTCAGATGATTATATTAAGCTGACTAGAACATATACCCCCAGAATTCCCCGCAAGGATCAATGGAGCAAAAGTAAAGTGCTTTCCAGCCTGTTAGTTTGGTCTGTTTTACCGATGGAACACGGTCGGAGTAGCAGCACTCCTCCGGGGCATGAATATACATCGATATCCTGGGGATGAGTGAGTGCTAAGCTCTATGCACATATACCATGGTATTCGAAACGGAGGTATACGTTGTTCTGTCTGTAGCTAATGGAAAAGATGTGAGGATGAACCCTGAGAAATGTGTATACATTTGCTCAGATAGTCAGGTCAGGTCAGGTCTGCGCGTCCAGAATTAGGTCAATGCTGGTTCAGGAGTACGCTGATACTCTTACGGGACTGTCCATGACAAAGGAGCTACAACTTATGTGGGTTCCGGGACACTCTGGCGTGGCGAGGAATGAAGTGTCGAATGATCTCGCAACGATTGGTTCCAGGCGGCCGTTCTATGTCTCGGAGCTGGCTGTGGGCAGGTAGGAAGGTGATCTTCGACTCCCTAGATAAATTGACTGATGCGACAATGGAGAAGCGCTGGAGATCGGTCAGTGTCTGTAGGCAGGCGAGGGATTTCGTGGAGTGGCCGGATAGAAACAAGACTACCTGGCTTGTTGGTAGTAGTCGTTCTGCGCTTCGCCGCATCATTGGGGTGCTAACAGGCCACTGTACTCTCAGAAGACACCCTACATTGGTAGGTGTCAACAGGGATCCCATTTGCCAGGAATGCGGCGAGACTGAAGAAACGTGTTATCACTACCTGCTAGGCTTTTGGCAGTCTTCGAACTTAATTGTAAATGAGGAGGGATAAGGCATGGTTGCTGGGTTACAGGGGTTAGAAAAAAGAGCCTGATGTGGGCTACTTGTCTAGCGCTAGTCTCCCCACCATTGATACTACTACTACTACTACTAGACAAAAGAAACACATGCCTTTGCCGGTTCTTTTGAGACGAGAAACTAAGAAGGCCATTTCTAACATTTTCCAGCTGCCTGCTGAAAGCAAAAATGTTGTACGGTATCGCATTATTGACGCAGCGTTGTACTAATTGAGTAACTGTTAAATGGTCATCTCTCACAGAATACAATTTCTTTTTTTTTTCTACATCTTCTATTCACTGGCTTTACAAGAGTTTTCTTCCTTCTCTGCGATTGGTTTATCCTTTTACAGTGTCATCAGGCAGGATAAAATTAAATTCAGTTATACGCACCCATGACACTAAAAATAGAAAATTTATTGCTACGTTAGAACATTTTCATGAAAAATTATTAGAAAATAAATAACAGTCTGGACGCAGCAAGTGCGCTTTGGTTGTGAAATTTCATACAAATGACCTGACATCAAACATTTTTTAATTAAAAGCTTGTAACCTTTTTTCTTTGCAACATAGAGATCTAAATTTTGGTATATAGTTTACCTTTCATAACGTTAACCTATATATTAAATTTGGTGTTTTCGAAGATACATTTTTTTTCAAAATTCAAAAGTCGCGATCTCCCCATTAGTGAATTTTTTCTACGAAAATTCACTAAAAATGCATTCGAAAGAAACCCAAAATTTCTCCCAAAAAGTTAATTTGGCAACACAAACAGTCACTTTTATTTCTCTGATACAAGTTCAAAGAATTTGTGGACACCTATAAGCGAAAGCAACTGAATGAATTTGAATACCTCCTGGCAGTTTGAAGCGGTCGTGCATATTGAAATTTATAATCTAATAATAAGGTGTTATATTTTATTTAAAATTATAACCTAGCTACATTATAGTAATATATTAGGTTAGAGGGACTTCGCTTCCATAAAGTATTATCTTAATTTTACCAAAACTATGATTATTATATTTAATTTGGCATGTCGGTATATATATATATATATATATATATATATATATATATATATATATATATATATATATATATATATATATATATATATATATATATATATATATATATATATATGTGTGTGTGTGTGTGTGTGTGTGTGTGTGTGTGTTATATTGGCATATTTTTCGCCACAAACTGACGATATATAATTTTTCCTAGCGTAAACTAGCTTCGTTGCATGGCATCTAAATCTTTTTTTTTTAATTGCAAGATATAATTTTTTGTATTTTAGAGAAGAACGCCTATTTATTGTTCTGGTCATATAAAAATTTGATCAAGTTCCATGGAACAATATTGAGAAAAAATTTAGGTAATCATGCAAATCTACGGCACACGTGATTTTTGAAAACTGTTTCCAAAGACACGCTTAAAAGCACCCCGGTATGCAAAAGCAACAAGAAAAATGTTGTGGTATCAACCCCTCCAAAAGTTACGGGACCTGCAATAAATAAAATAAAAATATAGAAGCAAAATCGGCAAAATAGTTTGCGTTATAAGCAGCCTTTTTCATATTTTTCATCATCACTTCCTCATATTTATGTTCTCCCCGCTCCAGAACAGCTATTTGCTGCAGGTCCTCCAGCTTGTTTGGGGGTTGATGTTTCTTGTTGTTTATGCACAAAACACTCTACCAAGCATGCCTGAACGACATGACGTAGCCTCGCATGACCTGACCTGACTTAACCCGAGCTGACCCGTTCTTGACCTGACTTTGACATGAGTTGACCAAAAAACGTAAGCGAAAACGAATGAATGCACAAAAAACATGCAATTTACAAAAATAATTAAAAAACAATGCTAAAATCACCGTATGTAACTAGCGGCAAACCAATATGTCAATAGCTTGGCAACAAATTCTTACAACGTAAGAACCAATTTCCACAACATAATAATATTATCACAGGGCATATATGGTAGTAAACTCCATCTATCGGCAGTCGATTAAATTAAAATTAGTTTGCTTCTCATCTGTAGTATCACCAAAATTAACTTTACTTGTAAAAGGAATTAAAAAAAAAAAAATAATAAAACAGCAATACTAGTTATTAGCTAACTAGATGTTTCAAATGTTGTCGATTATTATCAATACACTACTAAACTATAGGTTTTGTGAAAAGACAACAATAAATATAATGCCTTATTACCAAGTACAAACGTTCTTGGTCTTCCTATTCTTGATTTATCTTTAAGAATACCAGTTTCGTTAAATATCTTCAATAATTTGAAAATGCACCCTTCATTTATTTGTGACTGATCGCAACATACTTCATGAAAAAGCATGCATACTTCTTTATAAGTACGTTCCGTGTCACCGTAGCTTCACATCATTAACATTTTAGTTCTTAGCTTTTCACTCAATTCTGTCATAGTAATAATTATTATTAATTTGTATCTATAATTTTCGGACGTGAAGTTCTCCAAAGTATTACAAACTGAAAATAACCGACAACAAACAATATTTGAAACTAATAGCGACAAACACATCTTTTCAATGGGTAACTTGAAACATTGATTAATGAAGTCCAACCGAAGGAGGTGATTCTTAAGACATTAATTTTTTCTCAATTTATTTATGATGGAAGCCGATTGAGTTTTTATAGTGCCGTTTCAAAAAAGAGACGTTCTCTCCGAAAATGTAAAAAAATATTATATATTAATCTTTAATAAAAACTATGTACTATATTGCCAAGCTTCCGGAATTATTTATTCCTTTATCAAGGCTATACAACGTGGAACGAAATAATTACAATTTACATAGAAAAAAAATGTTTTAAATACTTACATACAAAGCGAGTAAGTACTTAAAACATGTTTAATGGTCCTATGTAAATTGTAATTTTTTCCTTCCATGTCGTAGCCATGATAAAAAACAAATATTTCCGACAGTATAATACAAAAATACAAAGCAACTGACGAGTATTCCACAATTTTTTAAGAAATAGTAACAACATTACCGTCACAAAAGCTGAGGTTCATATATATATATATATATATATATATATATATATATATATATATACAGGGTGTTACAAAATAGTGGGCCAACCCGCTAACCACGGATTCCCGGGACGAAAATTTTATGAGTTTTCTTATAACATTTTTTATCTGGGGGCCCCGTTTTCGAAATACAGAGTGTTGAAATTGAACTTAAAAAATAGTTTTTCATTTCTAATTTTTATGTTTATGAAGTTATCTCCATGAAATTTTGCACGTAGCCTTATTTAAGAACTAGACGCCATCTGTGTAGATGAGGTGAGAAAAATCAAATCCCAAGGGGGGTACAGGGGGGGGGGTTGTGGAACAAGTATTGACCCTCTAAACTTTTTTGTGCGCACGCCAATGGTTTCAAAACAAATGGCTTTTGTTAGACAAAATAATTTTATAACTTTTGTTTCCCTAGTTTAATTTTGATAAAACAACTAGTTTATGAGTTATTGTAAGTTGTATGGTCGGACCCAAACAGGCGAGAAAAAACCGACGAAATTTTTTCATTTATAATTTTTAGGTTTTTGAAGTTATCTCCATGAAATTTTGCACGTAGTCTTATTTCATAACTAGACGCTATCTGTGTAGATGAGGAGAGAAAAATCAAATCCCAATGGGGGTACAGGGGGGTGGAACAAGTATTGACCCTCTAAACTTTTTTGTGCGCACGCCAATGGTTTCAAAACAAATGACTTTTGTTGGACAAAATAATTTTATAGCTTTTGTTTTTCTAGTTGAATTTTGAGAAAACGACTAGTTTATGAGTTATTGTAAGTTGTATGTTCGGACCCAAACAGATCAGAAAGAACCTACGAAACGTTATCTCCATGAAATATAACATGTAGTTCCCCCGACCTCAACCCCTTAGATTTTAGTTTCCTACAAGGCGCAGAGGAATACCGTATGAAATCAGACATTTTCAAAAAAAAAACAGTTTTCTCTTATCAAAAGAGCCCGCCTGTGCATCCTAGATGGTGGTAGCTATATTGAGCATTTAATTTAATTATAATTTTATTTCTATAACATCGCTTTACTTACCATTTTTCCTTATTTTTAGTTTGGTTTTCATGTTAATACTAGACTGACAGTTTAAGTTTAATACAAGTTATACTTATAAAACGGTTTTGATGACTTCTAATTACATATCTGTGAAACAAGTATGTATTCAAGCAGCAATATTTAAGGCAATGGAATGAGCTACAATTTCTGTGTATTACATTCTTTATTCTGATTGCAAAAAAGTAAAAGTAAAAAAAATTCCAATTTTTTTTAGTTTGTTGAGACATGTCACCGGCGTTGACGAACGCAAATAACCTACGATATTAGTTTCTATTAGACCACCGGCGCCCGAATAAAAATTGTAGGGGTTTGATTTTTCTTATTCACGCAGATGTCGTCTAGTCGTGGTATAAGACTACATGTTATATTTCATGGAGATAACGTTGGTAGGTTCTTTCTCACCTGTTTGGGTCCGACCATACAATTTACAATAACTAATAAACTAGTCGTTTTCTCAAAATTCAACTAGAGAAACAAAAGTTATAGAATTATTTTGTCTTACAAAAGTCATTTGTTTTGAAACCATTGGCGTGCGCACAAAAAAGTTTAGAGGGTCAATACTTGTTCCACCCCCCCTGTACCCCCCTTGGGATTTGATTTTTCTCTCCTCATCTAGACAGATAGCGTCTAGTTCTGAAATAAGGCTACGTGCAAAATTTCATGGAGATAACTTCATAAACATAAAAATTAGAAATGAAAAATTATTTTTCAAGTTCAACTTCAACACTCTGTATTTCGAAAACGGGGCCCCCAGAAAAAAAATGTTATAAGGAAAGTCATAAAATTTTCGTCTCGGGGACCCGTGGTTAGCGGGTTGGCCCACTATTTTGTAACACCCTGTATATATACAGGTGTCGCTATTATTATTTTATTATTGTTCACTATTGAGATTTCGTAAACGATAAGCGATACAGAGTTGGTGAAAGTACAAATAAGTTCGCAATTTAACGACTTTGAGCATCTGAGTAAACCACAGAAAATTTAACCGTTTCATAGATATTTTGAAAAAACTGGAAAAGTCCGATTTTGAAAACTGCTAATAACATTTTTTCTATTATAAAAACTATTTCCAAATTTGGTAACATTACAATTTATAACGCATAGAATCTTTTACCTTTTTATTTTTTTACCTACGCCTACTATTTTCAGAAATATGATAGTTCACTTTCGTTCTTTTAATGGGCGTCATATTGAAGTTTCCCACAAAAAAATAAAAAGAAATTATTCTCTTTACAACATATAACATAATTGTATAATTATGTTATACGTTATAAAGAGAATAATTTTCTTTGTTCTAAAAATATTTAAAAAATCACAAAAACCTTTTTAAAGGGAATAAGTCAAATAGCCTTGGTTAAAAAAATTAAATCGATTAGGATACGGATACACTTTAATGTTTGGTTTGAAGAAATTTATTATAGGTAATGAAAATATTGTTACAAAGCACTTCAATAGACGTAGGTGCGGTGTTGCCACATCTCCAGAATTTCCCCAACATCTGGGAATTTTTGCACAATCTGGCAACACCGCCTCCCCACCCCCCTGGGGGTGCCTGGGGTGACCCCCCTCAGGCGAAGTTTCAACCCTCTAGGACCAGAAATAACGAAGTTACCAACTTGTACCCCGTCGGAACGGATAACTGAGGTCTGCACATTTGGATCACCTGTATATACATCCCCCTGTATACACACGGGACCGATCTGTATTCACAGAACCTTCTAGTAAAAGAAGGTCCTGGAACGTTCTGGAATGGAACGCTCTAGAAAGGAGGGGAAGGTACGGCGAGTATATAAAAGCGAAAGCAAGCCAGCCCGAGTTAGTTCAGTTCAGTAAGAGAATGTGGTAGTGACTTGAAGAAGCAGTGTAAAGTGTTAAGAGAGTAGCTACTGTAGTACCAGTGTAGAGACTTGTGTGCAGATTAGTAATTGTAGACAGTAAATTAAGTGTTTTGTGAGAGAGACATTCTAGAAATTTTATTGTATCCATATTTAGAGTGTAAATAAAGTTGTTTTGTTAAAATTAAAAGTCTCACTTATCCAGAACCCGGAGAAAACGCAACAATTTGGTGTCAGAAGTGTGGGATAAGTGAGTGAAGAAGTGAACAATTAATCTAGTTGTAAATGGTAAACACCAGATCGACTGACTACGACAAGATGGCTGAAATCAAAGAGTTGATGGACTTACTGAAAAGACAACGCGAAGAAGACGAGAGAAGACGACAAGAAGATAAAGAAGACCTCAAGAGGCAACGCGAAGAAGACGAAAAACGGCGACAAGAAGAAGAAAGAAGACGGCGCGAAGAAGACGAGAGAAGACGACAAGAGGAAGAACAACAGCGGCAAGAAGATAAAGAAGAACTCAAGAAGCAACGCGAAGAAGACGAACAACGACGACAAGAAGATAAAGAAGAACTCAAGAAGCAACGTGAAGAAGACAAAGAAGACCTCCGAAGTATGTTCCACAATATGAGAGTCGATGTAAAAGAAGAAATTGAACAGATCAACGAACAAATAGAAAATGTGGACAAGAAAGTAGAAGATGTGGAAAATGCAATAGGAGTGGTGAACAGGAAAGTAGAAAATGTAACAGAGGATTTGAATAAACAATGGGAAGAAGTTGAAGGATTGAAAGAACAAATAAAGATGATGATGAAAGGCACAGACATCAGACATAAAGAACTGACAGAACAGGTGATGGGTCAGACTGATAGAACTCAGCCAAGAGGAGTTACTGGAATGTCTCCAGTTCAAAATCGTCCGGAAGAAGATATGCCAGCCGTGCAGCAGCTTCATGGAACCCTAAAGCCGCCGACTTTTGACGGAGAAACATCGTGGCCCATGTACAGGAGGCAGTTTGAGGCGGCAGCTCTCAGCAATGGGTGGAGCGAACAACAGGCAGCCACTGCTCTAATTCTCTCGCTTCGAGGTAAAGCCCTAGAAATCCTCCAGAACATCCCGAAGTCGAAACAGCAAAACTACTTAACAGTGATACAGGCCCTAGATTTGAGATATGGTAACAAGTACATGAGCCAGGTCTACCAGACACAACTAAAGACAAGGGTCCAGAAGCCAAATGAGACTCTGCAAGAATTTAGTGCCGAAGTGGAGAAACTTGTGCGACTGGCATATCCCCAAGCCCCAGAAGAATTTGTCAACCAGATCACCGTCCAGACCTTCATCGATGGGGTACTTGACAACGAGATGCAACAATCTTTGAGGCTCGGAAGGTTTAAAACACTTACAGACTGCGTCATTTATGGTTTGGAATTTGAAGCAGCCAAGAATGCATCTCAACCTCGCCGAAACAGGCTGCGCGAAGTGAAGGAGATAGAGGACCATGCAGACACGACAGAGGAACTAAGGCGAGAAATCAAGTTGATGAAGGAAGCCATAAGCAAGCTCACTGCAACGGTTGGAGCACGTAGGACGAAAGCAGATTTGTCAGACATAGAATGCTACAAGTGTGGTAGGAAAGGGCACATAAGTAGGCAGTGCTCACAAACCCAACAGGTGGCTCGCAGAAGACAAGAATACACCAACAGGGAACGCCATCAGGGAAAACGACCTGACGCCAGTGTAGGTGGGCGACACGTGGCATGCGAGACAAGGCCCCAAGGTCAGGATCTCCACTATCCGACGCTACCGCGAGAGCCTCGTTATACCTGGCAGCATAGACGGAAGACAATGCAGTTTCACCATCGATACTGGTGCCACTAGATCCGTTGTACGTCCAGACATGTTGCCAAACAGGTCGGCACTCACGACCAACAAACAGCCTGTGTTGGAGATGGCAAAAGGAGATAGGATACCTGTGCATGGAGAGGCCACTGTTTACATTAGGCTGGGCAGTACTGAGCTACAGGTAAGGGCTGTCGTCGCAGAAATCGTCGACGAATTTATTCTGGGTCTGGATTTAATGGAAGAGTTCGATGTCCTTTCAGTAGACTTCCAGAATAAGATCTTGAAAATCGGTAACGAAGAATTGTATTTATCTCCAACAGCAGGCGAAGCTAATCTCAGGGTGAGACTTATTGTCGACGAGGATACACGGATTCCTGGTAACAGTGAGAAGATTGTCAGAGCCAGACTAGAGAAGAAACTTGATGGTATGTCTGCTCTCATAGCGGAGCCCCTAAAAGATAGACATGATGGTGCCCTCGTCGCGCGATGCTTAGTAGACCCGAAGAGGACAATACCTATAAGAGTGGCTAACGTGCAAACTAACAGGGTCACATTGAAGAAAGGTGAGGTTATCGCCACTTGCGAGCCCATTGACCGAGTGACGTTGTCAAGAAATGTGACACCCACTGCATTAGACAGAAGACTGCCAGTAGAAATGGTAGAGCGGTTCAAGAATTCTTGGGGCCAATTGAACGACATGGAGATGGAAATGGCCCTGAAGTTCGTATTGGAGGAGGCCGATATTTTCGCTCAAGATAAAATCACAGGTCGTACGAGTCTAGTGCAACACAGAATTAATACTGGCGACGCAAGACCAATTAGACAGCCGCCGAGAAGACTGCCTTTTGCCAAGCAATCAGAAATCAAGGCGATGGTTAACGAAATGCTGGAAGATGGTGTGATTGAGGAGTCTAATAGTCCTTGGTCGTCCCCAGTAGTTTTGGTCACCAAGAAAGACGGCACTATGAGATTTTGCGTGGACTATAGGAAGCTGAATGATGTCACCAAGAAAGACAGTTATCCCCTGCCCCGGATCGACGACACTTTGAACACTTTGGCCGGATCAAAGTGGTTCTCTACATTAGACCTGAAAAGTGGCTACTGGCAAGTAGAACTCCATAAAGACGATAAGGAGAAGACTGCTTTTTCCACCGGGAATGGGTTGTACCAATTCAAGGTCATGCCATTCGGCTTATGTAATGCTCCTTC
Source organism: Tillus elongatus (assembly GCA_964006375.1). Taxonomy (NCBI): domain Eukaryota; kingdom Metazoa; phylum Arthropoda; class Insecta; order Coleoptera; family Cleridae; genus Tillus; species Tillus elongatus. The sequence continues at coordinate 149,051,775 of OZ023262.1, forward strand.
CACCTTCGAGCGACTAATGGAGTTAGTGCTGAAGGGACTTACATGGGAAACATGCCTGATGTATCTCGACGATGTCATGGTGATTGGAAGGACTTTCGATGAACACCTGTCGAATCTGAAGCAGGTTTTCTCCAGGCTGAGAGGTGCCAATCTGCAACTTAATCCCAAGAAATGCATCCTCTTCCAGAAGAAAGTGAGTTTCCTCGGACATGTCGTTTCTGAGAAAGGGATAGAAACTGATCCAGAGAAAATAAAGGCAGTAAGAGACTGGCCTGTGCCGAGGAACAAACATGAGGTCAGAAGTTTTCTGGGACTTTGCAGCTACTACCGACGCTTTGTGAAGTACTTCAGCAGCATTGCGAAACCTCTGCATAGCCTGACTGAAAATAAGGTCGAGTTCATCTGGTCACCAGATTGCCAAGAATCTTTTAGAGAACTCAAACATCGTCTTCTCACTGCTCCTATACTGGCTTATCCCCAGGACGAAGGACTGTTCATACTGGACACCGATGCTTCCCAGTATGGCATTGGGGCAGTACTCTCGCAGCTCCAAGCCGGAGAAGAAGTTGTGATAGGCTACTTCAGCAAAACGTTCGGAAAAGCAGAAAGGAATTACTGTGTAACCCGGAAAGAACTGCTGGCAGTTGTAAGATCCATCGAACATTTCCACAGCTTCCTGTATGGAAGAACATTCCGCGTGAGGTCGGATCACTCTGCTCTGCAATGGCTTCTGAACTTTAGAAATCCCGAAGGACAGATAGCCCGATGGATAGAGAAACTGCAGAGCTACGACTTCCGGATTGAACATCGAAAAGGAAGAAGTCACGCCAATGCAGACAGCCTGTCGAGAAGACCATGTTCAGTGCATGAATGTAAATTTTGCGAGCGACAAGAGAACAAAGAGATCGACAAAGTAACTCATCAGATCAAACAACTGGTGGCAGGACAGGAGAATAACACCGATCTAGACGTAAATCTTGAATACATCAGAGACGCACAGAAGACAGATCCAGACTTGAAAAATATTAGAGAATGGCTACAAAAGGGGAAAAGACCTGAGTGGCACGATGTGTCCCGGTTTGGGGCGGAGGTTAAAGGCTACTGGCTACAATGGGACTCATTGTGTCTAAAGAATGACATGATCACTCGAAAATGGGAAACTGCCGATGGTAGAGACTGTATATACAAGACCGTTGTGCCAAGTGAGTGCATAAGCAGTGTTCTTCAAGAGTTACACAATAGTAGAAGTGGAGGCCACTTTGGGGTCAACAGGACTCTTGCCAGAGTGAGAGACCGCTTCTATTGGATAAACTGCCGAAGGAGCGTGGAAGAATGGTGCAAAAGATGTGACCAATGTGCTTCAAAGAAAGGACCAAAGACCAGAACCAGAAGAAAAATGATGCAGTACATCTCAGGTACACCGTGGGAGAGAGTTGCCATAGACATCGCAGGACCTTTTCCCATCACGGAGTCTGGGAACAGATACATAATGGTGGCGATGGACTACTTCTCGAAATGGCCTGAAGTTGCGCCGATCCCCAACCAAGAGGCAACGACCGTAGCAGAAGCCCTGATGGAAAATGTCATATCACGGCATGGCGTACCCTTGGAGATTCACACCGACCAGGGCCGGAATTTCGAATCAGAGGTCTGGAAGAGCCTAATGGACTTGCTAGGCATAAAGAAAACGAGAACAACGCCACTCCACCCTCAATCAGACGGCATGGTAGAACGGCATAACAGGACCATCAATCAGTATCTTGCTATGTTTGTCGACGAGAATCAGAGAACCTGGGACAAGCTGATACCTCTGTTCCTCCTAGCTTACAGAAGCTCTCAGCATGAATCTACCGGCTACACTCCATCCATGATGTTGACCGGCAGAGAGATGCGGTTACCAATCGACATGACGAGACCACCACCGAACGAGGACATAGCGGACCTAGCTACGTTACCTGAGTATGTCGCCGACCTAGAAGGAAAACTGCCCACTATACACAGATGTATCAGAGATAGGCTCCTCTTAAGCAGTGACCGGATGAAGATGCGCTTGGACCGCAGAGCAACACCCCATACATTCAAGGAAGGTGATGCAGTGTGGCCGTACCAACCAACAAGGAGAAAGGGCCTCAGTCCCAAACTTCAGAAACCATGGGAAGGGCCATACTTGGTGACTAAGAAAATTAACGACCTAGTCTACAGAATCCAGCTGTCTCCAAGAACTAAACCCAAAGTTGTTCACATAGAGAGTCCCTATCGGGGCAACGAACCCCCAAGTTGGCGGCCGGTAAATACTGTTCTGGACGAACAGTCTTAAGGAGGGGGGCAGTGTTACAAAGCACTTCAATAGACGTAGGTGCGGTGTTGCCACATCTCCAGAATTTCCCCAACATCTGGGAATTTTTGCACAATCTGGCAACACCGCCTCCCCACCCCCCTGGGGGTGCCTGGGGTGACCCCCCTCAGGCGAAGTTTCAACCCTCTAGGACCAGAAATAACGAAGTTACCAACTTGTACCCCGTCGGAACGGATAACTGAGGTCTGCACATTTGGATCACCTGTATATACATCCCCCTGTATACACACGGGACCGATCTGTATTCACAGAACCTTCTAGTAAAAGAAGGTCCTGGAACGTTCTGGAATGGAACGCTCTAGAAAGGAGGGGAAGGTACGGCGAGTATATAAAAGCGAAAGCAAGCCAGCCCGAGTTAGTTCAGTTCAGTAAGAGAATGTGGTAGTGACTTGAAGAAGCAGTGTAAAGTGTTAAGAGAGTAGCTACTGTAGTACCAGTGTAGAGACTTGTGTGCAGATTAGTAATTGTAAACAGTAAATTAAGTGTTTTGTGAGAGAGACATTCTAGAAATTTTATTGTATCCATATTTAGAGTGTAAATAAAGTTGTTTTGTTAAAATTAAAAGTCTCACTTATCCAGAACCCGGAGAAAACGCAACAATATTATAAATATTACATGACATATTCGAAGTTTTGTTCAATGCATTCAGAATTTTTCATCTTCTGATGACGCTACCTTTGTTAATGAAACAATCGCCAGGTCTTTAAAAAGATGTGGTATGGAGATTTGGGTTCTCCAAGTGTGCTTATCAGTGCTTATCACATGTTCCAATCTTCACTTAGTGTTCAATGAATGATTCAGTTCTTTGGCACATATTATCTACACTGGTGTTAAAGCGTTTGATTGAACTGAACAGAACGCAGCTTATATTCTTTCTTCAACATTTTGAGATGTACGGTAGTACACTTTGTCTTTTAAAATCGTCACAAGAAATAATCAAGGGTGTTTGGACAGGGATTTCGAGTTGGCCACAGTACTGACCCGTGTGTCCCAAACTAGGTTATCGCAAAACTGATATTTCAATAATTTTCTACCGCAACAGAATCATGCCGTGGAGCACCATCCTGCTGGAAATATTCAATACTCTGGTAGAAATGCAGAGATAAATTGTCCAACGCATCGTCAACTTGAGTTTGGAGCAAATTGAGATACTTGTGTTCGCTAAGAGCTCCTTGTAGAAAAATTGTACAATAATTCTATTATCCAATATTCAACAGCAAACATTGATAAAAAGCGTACTTGTGGCCTCGTTTCCCTAAACAAGTGAGGATTTTTTGTTGCGTAATGAAAATTGTTTCTCCTATTCAAAATTCAACAGTTTGAAAAAGTCAATCCAGATAATTTTTCTAGTAAAAATCTGATCTTGGTGTAACTTTTATAGGAACCAGCCGCAAACATTTTTCTTGTATTTAAAATGTGAGGATGTAGTTTTTGGACTATTTTAAATTTATAATCATGATATTTGTTTTTTTTCCAGGATTCTTTGCGCTTCTGATTTAGATATCCCGCACCTTCCAATTGTTGCAATTGCTGGGTATCTCGATCATTAATAAAGATAGAACCTTGCGGTTTTCGCGAACCTTAACAAAATATGCCGCAAACAAAATTGTCATAGCCTTCTTAGTTTCCGAACTACAGTGCGATATTAAAAGTATTCCATTTTCAGGTACCTCTTGCATTTCAGTTATCTGACAACTTGTCAAAAAGGTCAAAACGAATCCTTTTAGAATTTTTTACGTTGAATCTAGTGGCGTTACTTTTTTTTTTGAAATATTAGTGTTATTGAAATATTGAGAAATGTATGTAAATGGTACACTGTATATTTGCCAAGAAATTAATTAGAATTTTCACCCGTTTTCCAAAGACATTATGGGTCTATTTTAATAAACAACAAATAAAAATTCGAATTTTCATAATGCGCAATCAAAATTTTGTAGTATGCTATGCAAAAAATGCATATAATAATAAAATGAGGGGTTGAGGAAGTCACAGTTTTGGCTTATGCAGAAGCTTACCCTACAAACTTCTGTAGAGCCATTGAAAGGAACCTAGGGATTCCAAAAGCTAAAGCTCCAATTATTTTTAGAAAAAACAAATACTACCCATACAAATTTAGGTTTGTCCTGCACCTACACCCTGGGGATGCTCAACGTCATGTACTTCTCTGCAATTGGTATCGGGAAAGATGTGATATGGTTAGAGGTAGGTCAATCATTTTGAACAGTTCTTTAGATTTATTAGTTTACTTTATTGCTGATGTTATGATTTTCAAAGTTGGTTTTCGCCGATAGGCTTATTGGATAATAATTATTTATTAAAGTTTTTCCTTTTGTTACATAAATCTAGGTAGGTAGCACTTTTTTCTGGAAAAATAGCAGTTATATAATAATTTTATCAATTATCGTTAGCATATAGAAGTAGGTAAACACCAGCATTTTTTGCATGGCCTACAGCAAAATGTTGAATGCGAGTTATGAAAACTGGGATATTTTCGTCGTTTATCAACCCATATATATTTTGAAGAAGCTTGTGAAAATGCAAATTATTTTCTTTACAAATATACAGGTGTCCCATTAAAAAAAAAACATTAGTCAAGGTTTCAAAAAGCGTAATAAGTAGAAAAAGACTAATTACGCCACTAGATTCTACGTAAAAAGTTATAAAGAATTCGTTTTACCTTTTTGACAAGTTGTCATACAACTAAAATGTAGCTCAGGTTCGCGAAAACCGCAAGGTTCTATCAATCCTAATAAACGAGATACCCAGCAATTTCAACCAGAATGGGACACCTATATAGCATTTCAATATGGTAACTACGTATTTAAAAGATAAATATTTTTTTTAGTAAAGCTTCTCTGTTAGGTAGTCAACGGATAGTTGTTATAATTATAAAGAAACTCTATTAAATACAATTATTGTTTTATGCCAAAGAAGCTAGAAGGATGGAACTAAATAGTAGGTTTCTGCGGGTATAAGTTATATTGCCAGCTTAACTATAGAAAGAACAAGCGTTATTTAAGACGAATCACATTACAGTGAAACACCTCGCACGTCACAATGCCACACTAAAATGATGGATGCACTTTGTTTTTATAGTGTAAAAGCTGCACCGGGTTTATATATCTCATAATTAAAGTGCGCATGTTTTATATACAAATTAATGACCGGTCTGTAACAAAAACTGCCCGTTGGTTCACTGAGAAATACTAGAGTACCTGGATAAATAGAAAATACGGTATACAAAATAATATACTGACTTCCGAAAAAAATCGAACACCCAGTAAGGGTTGATCAATTTTGATACAATTTATACATAATGTGTGTTTAATCAAATGATTACATTTTCAAACTCACATATTAAGAACTAACAAAGTTATTTAATAATGACTGGTTCCACCGCGTTTCTTATACATTCGGTTACTGTTCGAGGCATGTTTGAAATTAAATGATTGATGATATCCCGAAGAACGACATCCCAGGCTTCTTGAATTCGGTCACGATGGTCAACTAAGTTATTTGGTGAATTACCCAGTCGATTGCCAATCACATCCCACACATGTTCGATTGATGACAAGTCTAGGGAGCGAAAAGGCCATGGCAACGGGTCCACTTCATTTTCCTGTAGCCTTTGCTGTATGAGAGCGTACGTTGTCTTCTTAAAAAGTAGGTTGAATTAATGTTGAATACGTCTCCTATGTTATCATTTGCATTAAAATTTATGCCAATAAAAACTAGACGTGACCTGCTTCTGTATGTTAGCGCACCCCATACTATCAACCCCCGTGTAAACGCCGGATGACGTTCCAAGTAAATTAAAATTTTCTGCGTTCTCCACGTAATCATCTTACCATTCTCCGACCATCGTGGTCCCAAAAACAGAATAGAAACTCGTCACAGAACACAACAGCATTCCATTCACCATCCCAATTTAGTCTGCCGTTGCACCATCCAAGCCGCGGAAAACGATCGAAGTGTCAGTGGGAGGCATGAAAATGGTTTATAAAGCGAAGCCCATAAGGGCGTTTTCTACGATATGTCGTTGCCAGAGAGACTCTTTGTTGTAAAACTCCCAGACAAGCATTTCCAATCGACCGTGTTGTGGGAAATCTGTCTTATAAAGCCGCAATGCTCAAATGGCGATCTTCCCGTGTTGAAGTTACACGATGTCGTCCGGATTCATGACGACGGATATGAATGCCTTCTTCAGACCACCTGCACTAACACTGTAACACTGTTGATACATTGCGCTGTCGGAATATTGTCTGATTGAAGGACCGGCTTCCCGGATCCCAACAATGTGCCCCCTTTCGAATTCACTTGAATGGTTGTAATTGTTCTGAAAACGCATAATGCATAATGACTTATTAAATTTAGCACAAATTGGTAAAAAACAATGCTTCAAACTGAAAGAAACGCCAACTTAAAAATATGATTTTTTTAAAAACTTTTGGTCCGTATTTTTATCATTTCTTATCCTTTGGTAAGAAACAAAACATAGTAGAATAGAAATGTTCATTGCAATTGGTTGACACTTACTGAGTGTTTGAATTTTTTAGAAAGTCAGTATATTTGTAATGTAGTCTTATATACATATTATACATAATTAAAGACAAAACACAGTAGTATAGAAATATTCATTGCGATTGGTTGACACTTACTGAGTGTTTGGATTTTTTGGAAAGTCAGTATATTTTAGAAATAGTTATAAATAAATGTAATGTACCTACTTATATATATATATATATATATATATATATATATATATATATATATATATATATATATATATATATATTTAACTCGCCCCAAAAATTAACATTTATTTACAAAAAAAAACCATAACGATTTAATCGTTGCCAGCAGAGTTACAAAATTCATAAACTGGAGGGAGAGCTTTTCATTTATCGATATGTTGATTCGACGAAATTTTTTGTAAGATTGCCGTTTTTTTAAGATCAGAGAACAATTCGCAAAAGTCGCATTTTGTATATGGAACAGCTTAAATCTTTTTTCATAAATGAACTCCTTTTCAAGTTTACTTTGATTTTCGTTAAGTATGTATATAATACTTAAGTGGATAATTAATTACTTTAGTTTGGTTAGAGTTCACATGAATATGGTACATTGTGTCTACTATAATGTGTGTTTTTCTTTCTTTAACGTTGGCCTATTTCCGCGACTATGGCCAATCACTGACGCCAGGGAGCAGTTTCACCTCACTATCCTGGGAATTTTGCAGAACCCCTGCCTTTCTGTAAGGAGGGTAGGGATCTTTAACGTGCCCAACATCGCATGGTCACGGGACCGGCGGCTTTACGCCCCCTCCGAAGGGCGGAACGTGCAGACATTCAACTTGCTCAAATACAATGCCAGAACCTCGGTTGATGTTAATGTTACAGTTTGTACTGAAAAAGTGAAAGGGGTACGCTGGGATCGAACCCAGTACCCTTCGGTTCAGAGGCACACGTTCTTACCCCTGAACCACCGAGGTTCTAGTGTGTCTACTATAAAGCTTATACTATTAACCAAGTTTGATTCCCTTCATTAAAATTTTAGAAAAATATACATTTCTTATTAAATTTTGTCATTGTGCTAATTTTCCAGACAATATGTCAAAAACTTTTCTAAACATCAATAAAAATCTATATTTAATGTATCACCTTTAACACCATGAATGTTTTTTAATTTTAACTTCTGTGCCCAAATAAGCTATGTTAATCGCGAGTTTTTTTTTTTCAAAAAAGTTCCTCGAATGGTGAAGAATTTTCACAAAATATAATTTAACCCAATGAAATAAATTTACTGTACATACATATATCTAATAAAAGCAGGAATTGTAGATTTTGTTGATAAAACTGATAAATCATCGGCAGAATGTTTTAGGAAGAAGGATTGTTATGTGTTTAGAATCAAAAATAAATATTTATTATTTAAAATTTCGGTATTGCCAGCTTACCTCCCAGGGATTTTAATTTTTTTCACAAACATACTTAGAACCCCCCCTGGATGCACAAACCACAAGAAAAATTTCTTGCAAACAACCCATAAGAAAGCTGCATCACCAGGAGTGAATAAGGATGCTGGGTGGGGAAGATAAAAAGAAAATGTGAACGCAAAATGCGAAAAAAACAGCTTAGTCTGATCTCTAAAAGCTGGGTTTTTCACATTTTGCAGCCATACCTCGTCTACCACGCAGGCACCCGAGGTCCCGTAACTTTATTTTCTTGTGGTTTATGAATTGCGGGTAGTTGTAGGCATGCAGGAGGGGAAGGACAACACCCACGGCGAAGTAGTGGACAAGGGGTGTATCGGAAAAAGGGCATGTAACATAACAAGCGAAACAATAGAGAAATTGCGGACAAAAATCATTTTAACTTAGCGCACGAAGCCAGAGAAGAAGAAAATCAAATGTAAAGAACTCAGAAAAGACAAGAAAGCAGAAGCTAACAAATAATGCTAACATGCATGTAATATGCCAAACTTTGTCTACCAGCAGACCAGCAGATTTGTCTTAAACTGCCCGGGAGGTAAATCGCAGATTCATCTTTTGAATTGTTAAAACTTTAAGAATTAAATCAAGATAAAAATTTACAGTAATTTTAGTTGAAGTAATAAGATGGGTTTTTATTTTTCGTTGGATTTTAATTCTAGAGAAATAATGCTAATACAGGCATGCTAGTGAAAGCAACTCTTTATTCAATTTTATGGTGTGCGTTACAAATTATTAAACTAAATACTATTGCGGTTCGGTGAAATTATGTGAATCATCGTAAATCATTCTTAGGTCTACTTGACCCAGCGGTACCTTTATAACTTGTCTAATTTGAAACACACTTTTTTTACGATGGATATGGTATAAACACAGCATAGGAAACCATATGCTGTGGTATAAGTATGGCTTGCAACTTTTTCTTGCTTATACACATAACTCACTTATTTTGGCTGGTGAACTATAGTAAGCACTTTTCCATTACAGAGACTGCTTATTCAATACAACACTGATTTAATTATTATATTTGTATAATAGCTCATAATTTGCTGAGAAGCAAGGTACAGTAGAAGGCACTGGTGTAGAGTTCCTTAAAGATTGCAACTTGATTTATTAGTGAATAATCAGTAATAGAAAGGTAACTATGCTGCGATTTTCAGATTTTTTTCATATGAGGCTAAATCCTAATTCAAAGATAATTAAATAATACAAATAACCCGTGTAAAACATATTACCCGAACTAGTGATCGAAAAATATTGGCCACTAAAGTCCCGAAAACCGTTTAAATCGTTTGTTAAAAATTACGATGTTAGAATGACAGATGACATAAAATTAAAAAATTGTAAAGCGATTGTGTTTTAAGTTAGGAATTCAATAAAATGTTTAGAATACACTATATTTGTAACTTGATAAACGGCCCTAATTAGAATTTTAGACTGAAAATATTGTATATAGTGGAAAGATCAAAGCCTAAGGAAGAAAATAAAGGAATTTGTTGGAACTATTGCTTTTATCAAAAAAATATGACATTTTTCCAAACCATGATTTGACAACTTTTTTATCACATAATTTATTCAAAAACATTTGCCGCCTAGAACAGAATAAGTTTCCTAAATTTCAGGCCCTTTGGATTTTCAATAAGAACGTCGTTCAAACTTAAACGCAATATATGACATTCGTTAATTATTTCGTCAAAAGGGCTGCTGAAAGTAGTGACGATTGCAATTAATGCTTCACTAAGTATTTAATGTTTGCAAATACAATGACATTATGTATTTTATTCATAAGTAACTTTCATAAACAAATGAGAATGCGCAAAAGAATGAAAGAAATCGGCTCACATCTCAATGAAAAATTTTTAAAGCAGCTTATTTTGTTTATTTTTAAACTTAAACACAAAACGTCATTTAAGATCGAAACAGTTGAATGTGTTTCAGCGGCCGGCGAACTATTCACAACTAAATTCATTCTGTAATCAGCTGTTTACTTACATTTACTTTTTAGATATAATACATGGGGCAGCAACATGCCGTATTTATATCTAGCACGTAAACCAACAATTTATTAGCTAGCATCTGTAATTAAGTGCTAGATTGCTCATTGTTAACACACTTGAATTTTTAAAAGAGTTTATTGACTTATAAATAGACAAAATACTTATTAATATAAGATTACAAAGATAGAAAAAAAATGACAAATCAAATGAGACTCAAGCAATAACAATGTAGGAATGCCTGTCCGTGGTTGGATACTTCCCTATATAGTCTCTGGTGGTACTTGGCAAGAACATATATAATAAAATGCAGGCTATTTCAAAATAATATATCTAACTTGATTGTGAAACTTACCGACTACCTTACTGAAAGATATTGAGCCAAAAAAATATACGCCGGCTATACAAACTTCATTAAAGACAAAGTACTATATCCAATATATGAATTAGATTACGATATACTGTATACCAGACCGATTGTAATATTTCCCTATTATACAATAGTTCCGGGAATTAACCAAAGCAAAGTTAAAGAAATACTATCAAACGTTAGAGACTACCTACATCTGTACACTGACGGTGCCAAGAATTTAGAAGGGTCTGGGGATGCCTTTTATATGCCGCAGAAGAGTATGAGTCGCATGACTGCGATACACAAAGCTGCATCTATTTACACAATAGAACCATACGCCATCATAGATACTTTGACATACATCAAAGAGAAACAGTTACAGAAAACAGTTATTTTAAGCGACTCCAAATCTGTGTGGCAAAGCATTAACAATTTCTCGTGGAAGTATTGCAATAATGACTCTATATGTGAAACCATGAAATTGGTACTCACGCTGGAAGCTAACAGACAACAAGTTATGTGGGTGAAAGGACATATGGGCATTAAATGAAATAAATATGTGGACCAACTCGCAAAAGAAGCATGTCAAAAAAACGGTATTAAAATACAAAATTTAAATGACATGTAAAGCATTCCATGGACACAAAGTAAAGAAGAGCGGTAAGAAGAATGGCAAGCATATGTGCAAACCACCAGAAATCATTATAAATATGTACCCCACACTTCCCAAAAAAGTGTCGCATATGGAGTATGGCTCAAGAGAACTACAAGTTGTCATAACAAGACTGAAATTAAATCATGGCAGATTTCCAGCGCAGAATAGGAATTCTTGATTCAGCCATGTGCGACTGCGTTGGAAGATCAGTGGCAGACTTGAACCACATATTTTTTGCATGTCTCCTAAATTATGACCAAAGAACTGTTCTATTCCAAAATCTTTTAAAATGCAAAATAGAATTACCCACCTCAATTACAGTCTTATTTAGTAGTAACGATATAAAGGTTTTTAGAGTTTTATTAGCTTCCTTACACTGTATAAAACTAGGTACATGATATTGCTTAGGAGAGTAATTAGGTTTTACGATTAAAAAAATAGATAAAAATTTTGTATTATTTATATTATTTATATAGTGTTTATCGACATATATGTGTATATGTGTACATGTGTGTGAGTATGAGCGTGTATATATTAGCTTTCACATATAATTGTACAAACAAGATTTTACATAAATAACATTTTAGATGTAAATTGTGTCTGTATAGATGTGTGTGGACGTGTCTGCGAGCGCGTGCGTGTGCAGAGGTGAGAACGAGAATGAATATAATAACTATTATATTATAATACCTAACTAGGTAAGATACTGTAGTAACAGAAAATTTGTAAAGCTCCAAACACCGGCTGTTAATGCCTATCTGAATCCCCATGTTTTCCGTGGCCTTTTCTTGTGTGTCTTAATGCAATATGTTCTGATAGACCCCTGAGCAGTCTCTGTTCATATCATATATATTAATTTTAAAAAAAGAAGGAATATGTATATATATATATATATATATATATATATATATATATATATATATATATATATATATATATATATATATATATATATATATATATATATATATTATTTTAAAAAAGAAAGAAGGTGTTAAAAAATGAAATTAAAAAAATATATAAATAAAGCAAAAAAAGGAAAAGAAAGAAAGATAAAAAGAACGATATAATAAAGAAATAATATAGAGCTACCTAGAAGAGTAAGAAAAAAATGTAAAATATTTTAAGTGTAATTTTTAGAATCACCATGTATCACCGGTATCAAACAGAAATAATTCAAGAAAATATTATTGAAAATTTCTGAGACTAATGGAATTAAATTCCGAAGCTAGCGTACTGAACTAAACTCTCTGGTGGGGCGTAGATCGACAGGTGGTTTCCACAATAGTTTGCTGCTTTGAAGGTGATGTTGGCAGGTGACTGTTTGATGAGTTGGTCCTAGTTGTTTACCCATCCATGAAGATTCTATTACTATTGCTTCTGTACTTAACCCATTAGTCAGCGGCCTTGGGTGTTGAATCGGGATCTGTTCTTCTTTATAAACAATGTATGAGTTGGCGATTGTTATCTCCTCCATCTTTTATTGAACGAAGCCTATGGGTCGTCCGAATGGTTATCAGGAATCCAGTAATTGGTTTGGAGTCAGCGGTTTTCTTTTTGGACTTTTATAATTGTGATTATTGTTGTTATTATCACAATGTATAACATAATTGTCCATACACTAGGATGTTATACGGGCAAAACGATGGTTCCTAAAATTCTGCCATTGATAGATTGTAACTGGGATTTGATATTGTTCAAGTCATGTAGTTGGACATTTTCTAATTTTAATTCTGGTAATTTGTCTCGGAAGATGGGTGCCTTATTTGTTACCAATTCGATGTTTGGGAGATTGAATGACTGTTGTGTTTCAGATGCCATTTAGACTGAGCTAAATCTTTTGTTATTGATAATAAGTTGGCATTTGAGTTTCAGAGTTGCCAATTTCGGCATGCTGATTATTTTGGTTTCTTCGTTTTCTTCATAGCTAAGTTTGATCTTCGTTTCTTCTGGTGCCACTATTATGTATTGATTATTGCCGTATTTATAGATTGTTGTTTTTGTTATTTTGACAAATTCTTGCTTGCAATTGTTTATTGGTTTCTGGAAGTTAATCCGTTTAATTTCGCATGGGTTGTTTTCATTTAGTGCTGTCGGGTTGTCATTTTTACAAAAGTATTTTTGGTCTTTTAGACTCCTACACTTTTCGTTCCTGTAAGCGTAGTGTTTGCTGCTAAGGATTAGGTACTTGGGTCTAAACGTATATGGATTTTTAGGGACTGGTAATGCATACAATTGATAATAACTATAGTCTGATGTATCTATTAAAGGTATATCTATTGGGTATATAATTTTAAAGTCAATTTGAACTGTTTTTATATATTTTTTAAAGTCAAATGTCAGATGTTATTATCTTGTTTTTGATATATGGGTTTCAATGTTTTATAATTCTTTTGATATAAACTTTGGTTGTTATTGACATATGATACGTGTTTCATTTTAAAAAGGTAATTGCACTTACTGTTGTTAATTATATTTAGTACATTATTTAACAGATATCTTATTTGTGTTAATGATTCCAAATGTTTTACTCTATAAAAATTCGGTAGTTGTCACTTTTTAACCTATCTACAGTGTATTCCAAATCGTTTATTCTTGCTACGATAGCTTCTTGGTTATGGTTCAAGTTGTCTATTGTTCGATTAAACTCTGATATATCATTTCTCATTAATGATGCTTGTGAACTAAAAAGATGATGTACCTGATTTTCGTCTTTTCTTAACATTTCTAAAGCCTTATATATCCTTTCATCGTCATTTGCATCTACGTTTCCTGTTATTGATTTGAATATTGATCCTAGTCCGTTGATTGTATCTCTTTTGTTTCTAATTGTTGCCTGAAACATTCGATAAAATGTCATCAATATTGTTAATTGTGATATTAATTCTTATAATAAAATTCCCATATTCTAACGTGTAGCTACTCTGTATTCATTACGCTTAAGATGTTATGTAAGTAAGTTTTCAGTATGCAAAAATCATTGTATAACTGTGTGATGCCCTGTAAAAGTCTGGACGTATTAATGTTAGTGAATTAATTATTATGTCTTTATATAAATTAAAGGCATTTATGCATATTTCGTCGTTGATGTTACGTCAAAGTTATAGTCATGGTAATTTAGGCATTTTCACGTACAAGTTGGTCTTCATGATTGTTTATATAACTTGGCATGTTTCTTAGCTAGTATCATGTTTAGAATTATTTGCAACATGCTAATAAATTATACAATTTCTCGTGTCAGTCTAAAATTAATGGTCATGATAAAATTTCCGTATTTTAATTATTTGTTTCCTTTGTTGGATTATCGTTTTATTAAATAAGTGTGTACGTTCGACCAGTCAGCTTTTTGTCTCTTATCATGTCCCGTTTGTCGTTTATCCGATCGTCACGATCTAAATTTCTTAAGTAATACAAATGGCTTGTTTGTTTAGTCTTTGTATTCAAAATTTATCATATTTCTGTATTTCACAATATTCACAGATTCTAATAAAATCTCGATTTTTTTTCTTTAGATGTGGAAAATGGTATTTGTTTTGCATCCTCAAATATGTCTCTTCAGCATTTCTATGATTGGTCTTACCCTTATGAAAAAGTATAATTGTGTCTTTAAGTTCTCTTTCGCTATCTATTTCTTCCAAGATTGGTAAGCTTGGCTTCGAGAAAGAAACTTTATTAATGTTTTCCGTTTTGCCCTTATCCGTAGTTATGTCATCATCATTTTCGTCTATATTATTTACCATTGATTGATTATCCATGTCTAATGGGTTTATTTCTGAACAAGGAAATTTATTAGTTATAATTCGACTAGAAATATTATTTTGTACACTCCTTGTACAATTTTTATTATCATTATAATATTTGTCAGAGTTATTCTATTATTATTTATTCCACGGTATTCTCCAGCTTCATTAATGAACCTTTGAAATCTGTCGAGTTCATGTTCAGTGGGGCGTCTATTTATCGTATTACTTACATTACGGTGATTTATTTCGTCATCTGCTTTGGCGTTCAGGTTCATTTTATTGTTAATACTACTACTATCATTGCGTGTACTGTTATTGTGACTACCTGTACATGGAAAGTTTATTCTAATGCTTTGATTTATTAAATTGAGTCTCTTATTTTTAAAATCAATGTTCGTTTGATTTTTTATTAAAAAAATCTACTCCTATTAGACCTATATAATTATTGTTCAAGTTAGACAAACAAAATTCTTGCCCACTATCCGTTAGTGATTTTAAACTTATCTTAGTCCTATTATTGTGGCTGGAGTGGCCACGTGCTGTTTTTATAAAAAAGGGATTTTCGTAAATGTTGTTATAAAACTTTGTATATGCTATTAAGGGGTTTGAAAGGCTCTTTGTACTACCTGAGTCGAGCAGTAGTCTTCCGGTAATTCTTTTATTGTTACGTATGGTAATTGGGATACTGTGTTAAAATTATTAATATCTATTATGGTTCTGTTCTTGAAATTTGTATATCTCGTGTTACCACTTCCAATATCCATAGCTTGTGGATATGTTCTATTAATGTCATTAGGGTTGTACGTCGGTCTTCTCACCGAGTTGAGTCATTGAGCGACTTCTTGGAAATTGTTGGTGAGGTATTTGGGATCTAGTTGAATTATAGTAAAAAGATGCACGATAATTTTGCTGTTGAAAGCGTTTCTGAAATTGAATATTGCCAAAATTTTGAACATTCCTCTGGACAAACGGTTTTTGTTGCTTGTCTTACTGAAATTTGGTTTTTTTAATCATTTGTCCCTATACTCATAACTTTCCCCGGAAAATATAAATTTTAATGATTATTCTATGCTGTCTGGGTTCGTAGATCGGACTATCATACCCAATTGATTCTTTAAGCCACCGATTAATGCTGTGAGTGTCTGCTGTCAGTACATGTTTTGTTTCAATGATAAAATTCCTCCGTTACGTTCGTTTGATATTAAGTTAGAGATAAGGAATTGTTCAATTTGCCTGCACCGGGTACTAAACTAGGTCCTTGTCGTTATGTTTTTGTTTCAACGTCAGTAATTCGCGGGTAAGCTAGTGTCATCGCGTTGATTTGTAAAGTTCTCAACAATATCACGTCTAAAGTCTACCACTGTGTTTATGATTTTTGTGCTAATAATTAACCTGGCTTGTCCAGTTAGTTTCGCTTGAATGTAATTTAATAAAAAATGGTTAAGATATAAATTTGGATTATCTGCATCATAGAATTGATTCGTTACTAGATTAAAAGCTTTTAAAAAGTTCCCTATATTTTCAGGCTGTCCGTTAAATTCGGAAATTGCCTTGAGGTAGAACTTCCCGAATTGATTTGCCATATTTAAATTGTTTCTAAAATTATATATAACAGGTTGTTCAACAATATCAATTTCGCCAAAAGCAAACAACTTACAGAATCGATATTACTGCCGCTGTCTTCATGGTTTTCTTCATTGAATCAATATACTTTTGGTTTTTCAGCACTATCCGTTGCGACTGCTCCAGTTATATATTAACACACTTGAATTTTTAAAAGCTTTTATTGACTATAAATACACAAAATGCTTTTTAATATAAAATTACAAAGATAAAATAAAATGACAAATCAAATGAGACTCAAGCAATAACAATGTAAAAATACATGTCCGTGGTTTGGATACTTCCCTATATAGTCTCTGGTGGGGCGTGGATCAAAAGGCGGTTTCCACACGAGTTTGCTGTTTTGAAGGTGATCTTGGCAGGTGGCTGTTTGCTGAGTTGGTCCTAGTTGTTTACCCATCCACGAATAGTATATTATTACTATCGTTTACTATCGTTACTTATCCCATTAGTCAGCGGCTTTGGGTATTGAATATTTATGTACAATTTATGAGCTGGCAATTGTTATCTCGCGGGCGGTCTGGGTTTAATTCCCGCCCGATACAGGTAACATTTTATTTTGTATCACCTTATTTGGTAGAAAGAGTAATGTCCAGATTTCATATGTTTGGACCAACATCTCATTTTTCTATAATACGTCTGGATAACTTTGTCACCATTGAGTCTAAAAATATAATTACAAAAGTTTTAAATATTTTTGTATTTCTACTATGTAAATTGTATTTTTTTCTTTCCATGTTGATAATGGAATAAGTAATTTTGAAAGCTCGGCAATTTGGCTTTACCATATATATATATATATATATATATATATATATATATATATATATATATATATATATATATATATATATATATATATATATAATAATAATAGGCTAATTATAATAAAAGTTGTTAGGTGCGTTTCTTTTGTAAGTGGCTTGGGTAAGTCGTAAGCCAGATAAATCGGCCCAGTTTTTTAGTCTACGAAATCAACAAAATTATGTCAACTAAATTTGGTACGCCGGTTTATATTATAAAAATTAGACTACATACCTACAGCTAAAAGAAAAAAGTTATAGGCATTTAAAAAAATGCAACCCACTGTTGACCACCGATTAGCACAAGACCGCATATTTTTGTGCGGTTAACAAAATATTATAGCAAAAAGTTGAGTTTTTCTTTTGGCGCAAAAAGTCAATAAATAATAGAAAAAGTACTTTGAAACTTTTACAGAAATACACTAATGGACTTTTGAATTTTGAAAAAATTTCTACAAATGAGCGCGAACTATGACACTTAGAACCCATATTCGAGTTTCAATTTGTATATGTTTAAATATACTAATATATATATATATATATATATATATATATATATATATATATATATATATATATATATATATATATATATATATATATATATATATATATATATATATATATATATATATATATATATATATATATATATATATATACCTAATGTTCACTACTAAGTCAATGGAAAATTGTTCAGTATTTATATTATGCAAAGTTTTCCTTTTTTTACTTGTTATACATAATATTTAACTGTGTTTTATTTCTTACATTGTCTCGGCCGCTCCGTTATCTCATGGTCTGGTTCTTTCTACTTTTCTGTACCCAAATTTAATTGACACAAACATATATAAAAATGTAGATACCTTTTAATTGTCAACTCCCTCTATTATTGAATGTATAATTTAGGTTGTATTTAGTTTCTCAATACAGTTCCTTGTTACTTCAAGACTTATCTCCTATCAACTAGCTATATGGGCAAGAAAAAAATTCGTATATATGTTTGTGATATTTATTAACATTGAATTTAAAATGAATACTCGCAACTTATATTTTTAATCAACCTATTACTCATCAAGGATCCGTTATTATTTATAAATTTGACTTCTTATGTTTATGTTTTTGAAGGTTTAAATTTTATCCTACGCTTTCAAATGTTAAAACAGATTCCGCTTTCCCTTGCCCTGATATGGGTTCGCTTGGAAACCGCGCTCTTTAAACGTTTATATAGCAACTTTAGAGAAACATAGATGATTTAAATCGTAAATACCTGGTAGCTGCTCCCTCTGTTGACATACACCCTAACTATGGTGTTAATACCAATTTACTTCTTCATCTAATAAATTTGGTACGTCTTTGACCTAAAATATAACTGCGTTATTCTCTTGCTTCTCCAATTAGCACTATTTAAAGACAATTTTGCGTTTTTTGCTTGGTTCATATCGATTATTCACTGTTCACAACTAACTATATAACTTCACTTATTAAAACTTGTTTTTGATCATAAACAGATTCACTGGTTTCTTATAAACTCTGTTAATAACTACAACTTGTTTTGCAGGTTAGCTGGACTAAAACTACATACTTCATTAAAGAAATGGCTTGTACGTTTTACTATTTATTGTTTAAAGAATTTTGATCATGATTTTACTTTTGTAAGTGTTTAGCAATTTAACTAAATTTACTATAATCTGACTCTAAATTTACCTAGTAGTGTCTCTACCATGCGATACTACAGAGTGTGAATCGTACACCTTAAGATATTTCAATTTTTTTTTCTTTAATTTGGATTTTTTTTTGAACTCATATAAACAATTATATACAGCGGTATTTTTATTCTGCTTATGACAAGTACATCACTTGGTAACTTGAATCCATTAAAAATATTTTCTTTTACAATATTATGCCTCGCTTATCTGGCCTGTTCCGTTTGAACTTAATAATGAATATTGAAAGTATATTTATTTTTCTTTAGTATAATGTGTATATTTGTCTATCTATGTACCCTGCAATAATATATATATATATATATATATATATATATATATATATATATATATATATATATATATATATATATATATATATATATATATATATATAAGGAAAAGGGAAATGCAAATATCAATAGTAGAGGTTTCTCACCTATCCGTTCCCCACCGGGTTTCACTATTATTTAGTGTTTTATGTATATATATATATATATATATATATATATATATATATATATATATATATATATATATATATATATATATATATATATATATATTGAAGTGGGAGAATATTTCAAATAATAGTTTTCAAATAACAAAAATTCAAACCAACTTGAATTAGTAGTTCACAGACTGATTCAGAGATGGCGCATCAGGTGTCAAAGCAAAATCTCCTCTGAAATAAATAGCCATGTTATAAAAGTTCAAACCAAAATTCTGTCACTTAAAAATATGAATATATTTGCTATTAGTTTTTAAATTAGAGGATTCAGTAGGATTTCAATTGCAATTGAACATTTAAAAACAATTGTTAATAAATAATAAATATCTTTGTTCAAAATCTAAAAAGCTCTTTGACATATAATTTGAATTATTTCTTTTAACATACGAATTCTTAAAATTTTAACATCATTTAGCGACTGGAACCGACTAACTGAGAGGAGAGTTAATATTTCTCTGAAGCGGATTAAATTTTAAAAGGTGAAGTATAATACTGGTGTTCATATTTCTGTGTTTATTGCTGATTTAATAGGCAAAGAATAGACCACCCAAAATACATGCAACACCACAAAATTAATAAGGATTTTAAATTAATAGAAAATAAACCGGAGATATAATTTTATCAATAAAGTCATCATTATCCAAAATTAATTATAATTAATGATAATATTTACATAATTTAGGGAGGAATATTTAATGAAAATTGTATATTATTGTCTAATTTAATATAATATACAATATTACCATATAATCACTTTAAACTAAATTATAATCAGAATTTACATACAGGCTGACCCTAAAAACAAACTACAAAATTAAACTATATAAAATTTAAAAACGTATATTCAATATAAAACAATACAATATTTAATTTAAACTATTACAACCCGTTTATATTATAAATCATATCATTAGTTAAAAGTATTAATACCCAAATTGATTATAATCATAAAAAGTTATATATATATATATATATATATATATATATATATATATATATATATATATATATATATATATATAACTTTTTAGGGACATAACTCTAAAGATGAGTGAGGTATGTTAGAATATCGCAAGTAGATCGATTTTGACGAAAGCTGTATTGACGATCACTTAGAATGTTTAACTTTTTGAGGTTATTTGAAAGTTCTATATTGATAACCTTTTCCATAACTTTAGACAATACTGGTGGAATGTCCATTGGACGATAGTTCTCCACATCTGGTTTGTGTCCTTTTTTAGGGACAGGCTGAACTCGAGCTTGTCTCCAGGAAGACGGAAATACCCCCATCTATTGGACATCGAGAAGAGGCGATATAAAATTGAAGTCAGTTCAGGAGCACATCTTTTAAACTATTGCTGACATTCCATCGGGTCCTGATGCCTTTTTGATGTTGAAATTTTCCAATAGTTGCTTAACAGTGTGATGCCTGAGAGTTTCTCCCATTTTTGACATTACAGCTGAACTAGTCACTGGGCTCTTTCTCTACAGATCATACATGGCATTGGTGGAATACACGGGCAAATAGCTCGGCGTTTCCTTATCACGATACAGTTAACATTCCGTCATTTAAAATCAGGGGATGACAGGAGCGTGTGCTGTCAAACAAGGAGCTAGTGTCAGAATTACTGTACGTTTTCGAGTAATAGAAAGAAAGTTAAAAAAACTACTAATACAGATATATCCATCGTCTTTTCTTAATATGCAAATCAAGTTATTTATCGAATAATCCCCGTAGCATTTTCGAAGCCAATCCTTGAATAAATTATAATCTAACTTAAAAAAGCATACAGAACTTAACTAACTTCTGTTTCCATCAAATTCCCTTATTAGCGACGGTCGATACGCTTAAAGCTTGAACTAAGTTTTTAATTAGCAAAGTTCAATTACTAAACCTAGCCGTGTCTCCCATCGATTGCGAGTTTGAAGCTGCTTACGGCTCACTAGTCCACAGGAACGGTTATTTGAAAGGGCTCAGTTTTGTGTGACGTGTAGGTGTAATTAAAGTTAGCATCGAGTAGAGAATGCCGGGGTAAATGAAAGGGTAGGCAAAGGTGGAGATATGTACTCTGATCTAATAAATTATAGAGGTGCTGAATACACCACGTGCAGCCTGGCACACACACACAGACACACACACACACACACACACACACACACAGACACACATGTGCACACGTGCGCATGCGCACACATAGGATTATATAAGTACAGTGTCCGGATTTCGTAGCTCTTGTGGGGTAATTTGTTTATCACTAGAGATAGAAAGTTTTCACAAAACTTCCCTACTTTTTCTTGAACTAAGATGCCTGAATGAAAACTAACATAACATTGTTTGTTTTTGGGTTACAGGGTGTCATTGTTAATTTTTAGTCTGTCTTGTATCTCCTTTATGTGCTAAGGTAATTAAACTGTGAAAACTAACTCTAATAGATTTTTTAACGTATAATTAAATAATCTTAATATTTTTTTCCATTAGGCACATAATATTTTGCGATACAAACCAAACATTTGCTTTTTTTAATGGAACACCTGTATATGTTCATGTCATTTGATCCAGTTCATTGAGAGCTTTTTATATATAGATATTCTTTTAATTAATAAAAAGAAATCCGAAAGAAAGCCCAAACGTTTTCTAGAAAACCAGTCCGATTTCCCTGGCTTACGAATATATCTAAGACAACATAACGAAAATAGGTACCTACCAAATTTTATCAAAGTCCTCTTATTTTTGTTAAGTTATTGATATGATACATTTTATATAAAACGTGACCTGAGCTGATCGCGGATATATATTCCCTAGATGTCAAAGTTCGCACTCATTTGAAGAATGTTTTTCAAAATTCAGAAGTTGAAATCACCTCATTGGTCAATTTTATTTAGGAAAAATCATTAAGAGAATATGAGACGGTTTTAAACCTCTCTTTATATTTCTGACAGCTTGTTAACTTCAAGGGTGGAAAACATAGTTAATATATGGACATAATACTCACCTGTGAACACTCTGTAGCTAATAGTTTGCATGTTTTGGTATGTAAACAGTTTGTAATGCACACTTGTAAAACCTTGGAAAGGCGCCAATTACACTTTCACTTTTGTTGTAGTTTAAGGTTTAATACAAACAAACAACCCTCTTTATCTAAATTCACTTGTAAAGAATTAACCTAAGTTCAAAACAGTAAACAAGTTTCTATTTGAGGTTCTGTTTACATTTTTAGGTATGTACCGTCTCCTTCTTTCTTATGACAATCCATGTTTTTCTATCTCACTCTTCAAGGTATAGTGTCATCTTTTTCATTTTCTCTTTCTCCCAGATATAATTTCTGAAATTTATAAAATTCATTTTTAAAGGAAATATTAACATCTCTCATATCACTTCTTATCAAATTCCAACAAGTTTTTGTTCTTTGGAAAAAGATTA
The DNA here is from genome assembly GCA_964006375.1 of Tillus elongatus. NCBI lineage: Eukaryota > Metazoa > Arthropoda > Insecta > Coleoptera > Cleridae > Tillus > Tillus elongatus. The sequence continues at coordinate 149,074,928 of OZ023262.1, forward strand.
ATATTCACATGAAATTATATTTTGTCTAATATTCCTCTAACTGAACAAAAAGGTTGACTGCAGCTAGAAGCTGGATGTAGTTACAACTTTACAATTAATTACTTTAATTATTAAAGTTTAGTGGAAATTATTTATATTTTGTGAAACAAGAAATCTCATCTATTTGGGTAAGCTTTTATAGTTTGTTAAATTTTACCCACATTTATTCTGCCTAATAAAAACAAAAACAATTGAACTAAGTAGTACCTGCTGAGAAAGCTATTTATTCATTGTCGGGTTTCTTGTCTGGGACTGAAATCTGGTGGTGTTTTCTGCTTTAACTGGGTCAGCACTCACACCTCGGGGACCCAAAGAAGTTAAAGGACAAGAATTAAGTTCCAGATAAGTCCACGAAGTTTTTTTGTTTGTTTATTTTGTGTAACTGTTGTTGAATTTTTTGTATTACACCTACAATCAGATGATTATTCAGCTATACATACGTTTAAGTTGATGTTTTAACCTTGTCTTTGTATGTAAACTCGAGCAGTCGACTGTAAGGGGGATCTCTGCATCTTTGTTAAACTAAATTAAATGAATAATTACATCACTGACACACTAACACATTTTTTCCATCGCTGATTGTCAGCCTAAAATACAACAATTAATTAATGTAACCATTGCTCACTTATGGTGTTGTGATTCCAGCTATTAAATTTCATTTACCGTTGATGTCGTTGTACTAGTGAATTTTCTTAAAAAAAATTACTAATGAGGAGATCCCGACTTTTGAATTTTGAAAAAATTTCTTCAAATTAGCGCTAACTAGGCCCCCTAGAATACATATCCGGGGTCAGTTTCGATTTATATATATATATATATATATATATATATATATATATATATATATATATATATATATATATATATATATATATATATATATATATATATATATATATATGTGTGTGTGTGTGTGTGTGTGTGTGTGTGTGTGTGTGTGTGTGTGTGTATCACACCGATAACTCAAAAAATAATGGGCCGATTTTGACAAAATTTGGTGAATACCTTCTTTTTGTAAGTGGCTTGGATAAGTTTGTTATCCAGGAAAATCGGTCAAGGTTTTCCCGGAAAATTTTGTGTTTTCTTTAGAAAAAATTCATATCTCCGGAAATAACAAAGTAAGGGCAACCAAATTCGGTACATCATTTTATATCGCTGTAGGTAAATTACTATATATAATTACCTATATATATATATATATATATATATATATATATATATATATATATATATATATATATATATATATATATATATATATATATATATATTTATGTGTTACACCTATAACTAAAAAAATAATGTACCGATTTTGATAAAACTTGGCGAGTACCTTCCTTTCGCAAGTGGCTTGGATAAGTTTGTTATCCAGGAAAATCCGCCGAGGTTTTACCGGAAAATTTTGGGTTTTCTTTCGAAAAAAAAATTGAAAAAAAAATATTTCTCCGGAATTAACAAAGTAAGGGAAACAAAATTTCATACGCGGGTTTACATCATTATAGGTAAGTTACCTACCAAAATTTAGCGCTGTAGGTCAAAATACAAAAAAATTATGGGCATTTAAAGAAACATAAATTGGGGTTTTCCTCAAAACGTCAAAGTGACAATTTAAAACGTCAAAATTCGCAACATTTAGGCAAAGAACTTGAATCTAATATGGGCTATGGAAAGAAAATGTGCCAAGAAGAATGTTTTACAAACCCTGAAGTCTTAGTTTCAACCGTCATTGTCCTTCATTTTACTAAAATGTTTCCAGAAAATTCATTTCAACTAGACCCTTTCTCTGATGCTTGGCAGTAGTCTTAGCTATAGAGTTTATCGTTTAATGGTATATAACTTTTGTCGAATTTTCGTAAAAAATCAATAAAGCTCAATATATCCGTTATTCTACAAGATATGAAAAAAATATGTATACATTAATTATAGGGTATCTTGAGCTACATCTTAAAAAATATTTCTACAATCACAGGGTGGTCCATAAGTCGTTTGTGATAGATAGAAAGTTTTCACAAAACTTCCCTACTTTTTCTTGAACTAAGATGCCTGAATGAAAACTAACATAACATTGTTTGTTTTTGGGTTACAGGGTGTCATTGTTAATTTTTAGTCTGTCTTGTATCTCCTTTATGTGCTAAGGTAATTAAACTGTGAAAACTAACTCTAATAGATTTTTTAACGTATAATTAAATAATCTTAATATTTTTTTCCATTAGGCACATAATATTTTGCGATACAAACCAAACATATGCTTTTTTTAATGGAACACCTGTATATGTTCATGTCATTTGATCCAGTTCATTGAGAGCTTTTTATATATAGATATTCTTTTAATTAATAAAAAGAAATCCGAAAGAAAGCCCAAACGGTTTCTAGAAAACCAGTCCGATTTCCCTGGCTTACGAATATATCTAAGACAACATAACGAAAATAGGTACCTACCAAATTTTATCAAAGTCCTCTTATTTTTGTTAAGTTATTGATATGATACATTTTATATAAAACGTGACCTGAGCTGATCGCGGATATATATTCCCTAGATGTCAAAGTTCGCACTCATTTGAAGAATGTTTTTCAAAATTCAGAAGTTGAAATCACCTCATTGGTCAATTTTATTTAGGAAAAATCATTAAGAGAATATGAGACGGTTTTAAACCTCTCTTTATATTTCTGACAGCTTGTTAACTTCAAGGGTGGAAAACATAGTTAATATATGGACATAATACTCACCTGTGAACACTCTGTAGCTAATAGTTTGCATGTTTTGGTATGTAAACAGTTTGTAATGCACACTTGTAAAACCTTGGAAAGGCGCCAATTACACTTTCACTTTTGTTGTAGTTTAAGGTTTAATACAAACAAACAACCGTCTTTATGTAAATTCACTTGTAAAGAATTAACCTAAGTTCAAAACAGTAAACAAGTTTCTATTTGAGGTTCTGTTTACATTTTTAGGTATGTACCGTCTCCTTCTTTCTTATGACAATCCATGTTTTTCTATCTCACTCTTCAAGGTATAGTGTCATCTTTTTCATTTTCTCTTTCTCCCAGATATAATTTCTGAAATTTATAAAATTCATTTTTAAAGGAAATATTAACATCTCTCATATCACTTCTTATCAAATTCCAACAAGTTTTTGTTCTTTGGAAAAAGATTAATATTCACATGAAATTATATTTTGTCTAATATTCCTCTAACTGAACAAAAAGGTTGACTGCAGCTAGAAGCTGGATGTAGTTACAACTTTACAATTAATTACTTTAATTATTAAAGTTTAGTGGAAATTATTTATATTTTGTGAAACAAGAAATCTCATCTATTTGGGTAAGCTTTTATAGTTTGTTAAATTTTACCCACATTTATTCTGCCTAATAAAAACAAAAACAATTGAACTAAGTAGTACCTGCTGAGAAAGCTATTTATTCATTGTCGGGTTTCTTGTCTGGGACTGAAATCTGGTGGTGTTTTCTGCTTTAACTGGGTCAGCACTCACACCTCGGGGACCCAAAGAAGTTAAAGGACAAGAATTAAGTTCCAGATAAGTCCACGAAGTTTTTTTGTTTGTTTATTTTGTGTAACTGTTGTTGAATTTTTTGTATTACACCTACAATCAGATGATTATTCAGCTATACATACGTTTAAGTTGATGTTTTAACCTTGTCTTTGTATGTAAACTCGAGCAGTCGACTGTAAGGCGGATCTCTGCATCTTTGTTAAACTAAATTAAATGAATAATTACATCACTGACACACTAACACATTTTTTCCATCGCTGATTGTCAGCCTAAAATACAACAATTAATTAATGTAACCATTGCTCACTTATGGTGTTGTGATTCCAGCTATTAAATTTCATTTACCGTTGATGTCGTTGTACTAGTGAATTTTCTTAAAAAAAATTACTAATGAGGAGATCCCGACTTTTGAATTTTGAAAAAAATTCTTCAAATTAGCGCTAACTAGGCCCCCTAGAATACATATCCGGGGTCAGTTTCGATTTATATATATATATATATATATATATATATATATATATATATATATGTGTGTGTGTGTGTGTGTGTGTGTGTGTGTGTGTGTGTGTGTGTGTGTGTGTGTGTGTGTGTGTGTATCACACCGATAACTCAAAAAATAATGGGCCGATTTTGACAAAATTTGGTGAATACCTTCTTTTTGTAAGTGGCTTGGATAAGTTTGTTATCCAGGAAAATCGGTCAAGGTTTTCCCGGAAAATTTTGTGTTTTCTTTAGAAAAAATTCATATCTCCGGAAATAACAAAGTAAGGGCAACCAAATTCGGTACATCATTTTATATCGCTATAGGTAAATTACTATATATAATTACCTATATATATATATATATATATATATATATATATATATATATATATATATATATATATATATATATATATATATATATATATATATATATATATATATATATATATATATATATATATATATATATTTATGTGTTACACCTATAACTAAAAAAATAATGTACCGATTTTGATAAAACTTGGCGAGTACCTTCCTTTCGCAAGTGGCTTGGATAAGTTTGTTATCCAGGAAAATCCGCCGAGGTTTTACCGGAAAATTTTGGGTTTTCTTTCGAAAAAAAAATTGAAAAAAAAAAATTTCTCCGGAATTAACAAAGTAAGGGAAACAAAATTTCATACGCGGGTTTACATCATTATAGGTAAGTTACCTACCAAAATTTAGCGCTGTAGGTCAAAATACAAAAAAATTATGGGCATTTAAAGAAACATAAATTGGGGTTTTCCTCAAAACGTCAAAGTGACAATTTAAAACGTCAAAATTCGCAACATTTAGGCAAAGAACTTGAATCTAATATGGGCTATGGAAAGAAAATGTGCCAAGAAGAATGTTTTACAAACCCTGAAGTCTTAGTTTCAACCGTCATTGTCCTTCATTTTACTAAAATGTTTCCAGAAAATTCATTTCAACTAGACCCTTTCTCTGATGCTTGGCAGTAGTCTTAGCTATAGAGTTTATCGTTTAATGGTATATAACTTTTGTCGAATTTTCGTAAAAAATCAATAAAGCTCAATATATCCGTTATTCTACAAGATATGAAAAAAATATGTATACATTAATTATAGGGTATCTTGAGCTACATCTTAAAAAATATTTCTACAATCACAGGGTGGTCCATAAGTCGTTTGTGATACAAATAATATTTTTTTAGTCGAAAACGCCTTATATTTTTGCATTTTCCATCGATATATAATGCATGTTTGTAAGTAAAGCAATTCTGGACGCAGGAAGTGCGTTATGGTAGCGAATTTTGATTAAAGGCTTCATATTTGAAAAGCTCAATTTGCTATTAACCTATAAGGTTGACCAAAAAACGAGTTTTTTCGGTTACACTTTAAGTTTACTTTCGGAAATTTTTGTACGTTTTCAAACAATAAAGTTATTTTGATGAAACATGGCACATTGTTTTTACTATATATGTTATACTGGTAATCAAATTTGATGCCTGAAAAAAAAAACACATATTTGATATTAAAAACATTTTAATGAAAATTCACTACCATAACGCACTTTCTGCGTCCAGAAATTTTTATATTTATTTAACTATCAGATAATTAGCTAAATTACTTTGAGTCGAATAATTTATTAATTTTAAAGCTTCTAACCCCCAAAACCGTTCTTTTAACATCTGTTGCACCTGTCACTAGAAGTAGGCAAATACCTGCTGAGCCTAGTACCAACTGCCGACGCTAAAGTTCCCAATTCCCGGGTGTAGCGTAACCATTCTCCATTCTTTCTCTTTTACTCTGCCCTGTGGTTTGTTTAGTTGCCTTTTCCTTCTTTCCTTATTTTTCCGAAACCTCCATTTTCCTAAATTGTGACTGGCCAGAAGCCGGGCAATTTTTCATTATTATTTTTTTATTAAGAAAACCCGTAACAAATAGACTAAAAAATTATAGTGCTGTTATCTTAACCCTACGTTTATTTAGACTAAAGCAATTTGAGCCAAAATTGTTCTCTGTTAGCTAGAATAACAGCAGGTTGGTTAAAATGTTGTCTGGGTAATTTACGACACCGCACTAATCAAACTTTATTTGAAGAAAGTCCAGTTTACTAAAACACTGTTCACTGTAGCTTGTTTTTGTGCCTCGTATTTAATCCGCGCAACTCACTAATGTGACAGAATGTTCAAAGAATTTTGTCTTTTTTAGTTTCAGTTGATGCGAAAAACATTTCTGTGTATAAATGTTAGCAAAAGTCATTTAATCGCCTCTAGGTTTGAATTGTTTGCCCTTTAACAGCACTGATGATATCACAGAAATCATAAGTTTTTAGGCAGGCATAAAATAGAGCCCGGGCTCCAAACATATAATAATATAATTTCATGAGCCTGAATGTCAATTACGTTAGTTATCTGTTAACCAAAAAAAAAACAATTGATTTTTCTGTTTTCGGCTGCACAATTGTCTAACCATGTAGTTATTAATTATTTATGACACGCCTTTCTGGTTAAGGAAAACCATATAAAAAGCACTCATTTTAGTGAATTTTCTTTAAAAAGTTCACTAATGAGATCTTTTTTGAATTTTGAAAAAGTTTCTTCAAATGAGCGCAAACTAGGCCGACTAGAACACATATATGGGGGTCAATTTCGGTTTTTATGTGTTTATCTCTTTCTCCCTCTCTCTCTCTCTCTCTCTCTCTATATATATATATATATATATATACATATATATATATATATATATATATATATATATATATATATATATATATATATATATATATATATATATATACATATACATATATATACATATACATATATATACATATATATATATATATATATATATATATATATATATATATATATATATATATATATATATATATATATATATATATGTATGTATGTATCACACCGGCAACTCGAAAAATAATGGGCCGATTTTGATCAAATACCTTCATTTTGCAAGTTCGTTAGCCAGCAAAATCGGCATAGGTTTTCCCGGGAAATCTTGTATTTTCTTTCGGATTTTTTTATCTCCGGGAATAACAAAGTAAGGGCAATACAATTTGGTACGCGCGGTTGTATCATGAAGAGTAAACCATGTACCAAAATTTCGGTTTGTAAGTCGAAACATAAAAAAGTTATAGTCATTTAAAAAAATATTCACAATAATTGAGATACTGAATGTATTCGATTTGGCTATTTCACACTGTATATAGATACACATACAGGTGAGGAGTGTTGCAATCGGATATCTGAAAAACCGCTCTGGGAATTTTGCAAAAAAATTGGTGAGTTGATAAGTAGACTAGGGGACACAAAAATTTTGAAATAGTTTTGACATTTACCCCTCCTCCTCATTTTGAATGACCTGTCTCACGTTATAAATGTCAAAAGGAATGTCGTTTTTTCTAAACGATTTTCCGTGAAGATCTGCGATGTACGTAAAAAATCGTTGCATTTGCGCTGCTGGTTGCATACTAATGAACGTTCCAATATATAAAATTGGGCCACATTTTTTTCAAGGCCACCTAAATGGACATATGTACAATGATTTTTGAAGGCACAATAATTCAAATTCTAAAAGGGTCTGTTACTCAGAATCGACTTTTCGACAGTTAAAGTATGCATTCGAGTCTGCTCCTGCTATCATACAGGCACTTTCTACAATACTAATGGTCCGAGAGAATATGTGTGCTGTAATACTCAACCTCACTATAGAGTCTATCTAGCAATTTCTTGATTACTGGTATAAATGTTTAGATGCACCTTTCATACTGTCCTTGGTCCCATTCTGTTTGCCAATTCTGTAAAAATGAGCGAAGATTGAAAACTGTTATGATCACTGATAAGTAGACTTTGGAAATTCACCACAACATATTTTTGAGACCCGAATTGAGGAATGAAGAAACCGATGAATTGTTAGTTTATATCTCCATCTGATGACGCTTTAGCGAAAAGACCTCCAGGTCTGAAAATATGTTGTGGTGAATTAGGTTTTTAAAGTGTATTTATCAATTCTCCCATAATTGGTGACTTAGCAGTCCCTGGATAAGTATTATATATCCCCTGTGGGTCCGAGGACTAACTAAAAGAATAGGCCCATGGTAACTCCTGCCTGTCGTACGAGGCGACTAATCGGCGTCAAGCAGGTGGTTTACGTGATAGTAAAGGATTTTTTTAGGCCCAAGGAGGTACCACCCCATACATCAAGGGGCCGGTGAAGTCCCAACGGACGTTTCCGGTTCTCGTGTATGAGTCGGTTTCCCTTATAAGCAAAAATGATGGTTGCCCCTCCTTGTACAAAAGATTCCGGGGGTAAAATACCCCTTCATTCAGATCTCCGAGAGAGGGGTGTACAGGGTGCGCCAGCATCAAGATTTAACATATCCTTCTCGAATATATGTGGCCCAAATTATAAACTGAACTCCGTCCACCATTTCCTCCAGGTTAATAGGCCCCAACTCCTCTTCCTCACAAAAACCCAAATCAGTACCAAAACAGACTAATCTCCTTAATTTCCCGGAGTATGAGCTCCTTACTTCCGTTAGATTGCATGGAGGCGTGTGCGCATACGTCCGTGGCAATCTACCCTGCACCAGACTCGCCAATTTAGAAGTTGGAAGAAAATACATACTATGGATAAAACTCTCTTTCTCAGGGCTGCAACTAAATTCATCTGTTGCATTTACTGGTCACCTTGCGACAACAACTTTGTCCAGCTCTTCGACTACCTTTCTGGAAAAACCGACCATCTGATTTTTGAATATCCTTCCTCCGAGGTCACTATTCTTGGTGACTTCAATGTCCATAATAAGGAGTGGCTAGGATCTTCAAAATCCGATCTACAAGGGAAAGCAGCGGAGGCCTTTGCAGTCAGCAATTCTTTAGCCAATATGGTACAGCAACCTACTTACTTCCCTCGCATCCCAACACACAGCTCAAATCCCTTGGAACTCCTTCTTACTACAAAACCTGAATGCTATAAGATATCAGTCACCGCCCCCCTTGGTCGCTCAGACCACGGCATGGTAACTGCTTCCTGCGCAATGCAACCCGAGGTCACACAGTCGTCACGTATCGTTTGGCACTACAACTCCGCGAGCTGAGACGAAATGCGGGATTACTTTTCCTCATTTCCATGAGCGTCTGTCTGCCTCTCTTATCCTGACCCCTCTGATATCTCACAAAACTGCATGGAATTATTTATTCCACGTACACAGAAAACTTTTTCAGCCACGCAAAAGCCCTGGTTCTCTAAATCCTGTGACAAAGCCAGACTTGAAGAGGTCAAAGCTCACAAAACGCTTCTACACAATCCCAGTCAAGAAAACCGTCAAGCATTTAACGACGCAAGAAACCACTATGTCCGCATTCTTTCTGAGGCAAAAAACTCGTTTAATATCGACAAACAAAGTCTTCCTAAGCTCCAACAGCAGCAAAACTTTCTGGACTCTTGCTAAATCTATTGGGAATAATTTCTGCAAGAGCACGTTCCCACCTCTTGTCTCAGGGGATGAAATTGTTTCTACCGCCCTGGGCATCGCTGAACTTTTTGCCTCGTTGTTCGCCGGCAATCCTACTCTCAACGCACCTCCAAATGTTTAACCACCAACAGTCCTCAATGTCGCGCATAAAATGACGGATATCATTTTCAAAACTAAAAAGGTACGAGGTACGAAAGATGCTCTCTTCTCTTCATACCAGGAAAGCATCAGACGAGATTCCAGCAATTGTTCTCAAAAAATGCGCACCAGAACTTGCTCCTGTCCTGACTCGTCTGTTTCAGACAACTTACACTAGGGGAATATTCCCTAGTAACTGGAACACTGCTCGAGTACAATTCGTTTCCCAAGAAAGGATCCAAAGCGCTTCCTAGCAACTACAGGCCTATTCCTCTCCTTTCAGTCGTCCTAAAGTGATGGAAAAGTATATAAACACCGAATTATAAAAATTTCTTAAAAAACACAGTTTAATTCACGACAGGTACTATGGATTCCGTCAGCGCAGATCAACTGCCGACCTCCTTTCTTTTGTCACCGATTTTTTGGAACAAGTCTATGTAACTACACGGTGAATCCCAGATTGTCGCTCTTCACATATCCAAAGCATCTGGCCAGGTCTTTCACGCAGCGCTGCTTAATAAACTTCCGGCCTATGGCCTAACACCAAAACTCTGTACCTGGGCAGCAAATTTTCTCTCCAACCGGAGCATTTCTGTTGTCGTGGATGGCCATTCCTCTAAACTGTATCCAATTAATGCAGGAGTACCTCAAGTTTCAGCTTTAGCCACTACTTTGCAGCTTCTCCACGTCAATGACCTCCTCTCTAGCACATCCAACCCAGTTCACAGTTACGCGGATGACAGCACCCTCCACTCAACTTCACAATATTCTAAGCCTGTCTCTTTAACTCAATTAGATGAGAATCGTCGACTCGTGGAGGATTCTGTCTCCGTGACTGGGGAAGTTGAAGTCTTGTGCAATTCAACCCCACCAAATCTCAGTCTTGCTTTCTATCTCATAAGATATACACCAGCCCTAGACGCATCACAATGAACAACCAAGTTATTCAAAGTAATGAGTCATTGTCATTTGTAGGCATTTCTGTGGATCGAAATCTCAATTGGCACCAACATGTCACATCAATTGCAGAAGCGGCTGCTAAGAAATTAGGTTTCCCCTTCCGGGCTCGCAATTACTTTTTACCAGCTAATCTCTATACCTTATATACTTCACAAATAAGGCCAAACCTCGAATACTGCTCCCACATCTGGGGCTGCTGCTGCTTCTACACTCGCTATCCTGGACTCCATTCAGAAGAGAGCTAGTGACCCTACCCTCACCCAAAGGCTGCCATCCCTTGCTCACCGACGTGCCGTTGGTGACCTCTCTCTCTTTTATAGATATCTGCACGGGCACTGCTCATAGGAGCTTTTTTACACAGTTTCTTCACCTGCTGCCCCCGACAGATCTACCAGGGGAACAGAGCGAATGCACCCCTTTTATTGTCCAGGTCACCAGACACAGAACATCTTGTTATGCCCGCTCTTTTGTCCCGAGGACTTCCAAGTTGTAGAATTCCTTGCCGGCACATGTTTTCCTTCTTCTCCGAACCTCCAAACCTTCGAGTACAGAATTAACAGGTTGCCTCTTTCCTCCTTGTCGACACCCACGGTACGATAGTATTTAGGCTGTAAGCCCTCGTGGTGTGTTGTTGTAATATGAAAGAAAATTTGCGATGTAATATACAGGGCGCTCTCAAATTTGAAAAAAATCAAACAGCCGTATCGTAGTTTTTTGGGGCACCCTGTACTTTATGTTTCAGAAGAGAAGAGCATGCCAACTGCGTCAACTTTTGTATAACACTCTCTATCAGTCAGTACGATATTTGTTGAGACAAAACTCCAAAGAACCCGAGTGTCACTTTCTTGGAATTAACTAGATTCGACACCTGGGGTTGTACAAAAGACATTGGCGGCGTGGCGTTCATACTAGAGGCTGCAGTAGGTTACTTAAATACATGTTTTTATGTTTATTCTTTTTTACCAGACATTAACGTTTACTAAAAGATCGCGATGTAATGTACAGAGCGCTCTCAAATAGTGGAGGAATTTGAAAAAATTCAAATAGCCGTATCGTAATTTTTTAAGGGCACCCTGTACTTTATGTTTCAGAAGAGAAGGGCATGCCCACTACTTCAACTTTTGTATAACACTCTCTATAGGTCAGTAAGATATTTGTTGAGACAAAACTCCAAAAAGACCGCGGTGTCACTTTCTTGGAATTAACTAGATTCGACACCCGGGGTTGTACAAAAGACATTGGCGGCGTGCGTTTAGATTAGGGCTTCAATAGGTTACTTAAAAACATGTTTCTTTGTTTATTTCTTTTTTTACCAGATTGTTTATAACTGTATTATCTTCTAGTTTATTCATGATGTGTACTTTGCTGCACTGTAAAATAAATAAAAACACATTTTAGTCCAAAAAATTTGCCTCATACATATTTTAATATTCCGAGGATGATTACAAGAAACGCCCCTGCAACGCAATATTGTAACAGTAGCTCTATAAACCGACCTTCGTCACAACACGGCGTGAGGAAGTTTTAGATCTAACAGTTTTCGCCCAGTTTCTGGGTGACTCTGTTAAGAACTGGACTGTGTCTGGGGAAGTGAGTAGCTCAGATCATAGATACATCCGGATTGAAATCGCCAAAGTCGAAAGACAAACGGTATGGTACCGGGACCCTCACAAGGCGGACTGGGAAGCCTGCAGGACAGACCTAGCAGTGGAACTGCGGGGAGTTAAGAGTACCATAGAAAATTGAATAGACCTCGAGATTGCGGCAGCCCAAGTGCGAGACGCAATCACCTCGGCCTATAACACCAACTGCCCCCTGAAAATGAGGGCGTCCACCAGGAACGTCTCTTGACGGAACGAGGACCTCGAGCAAAGAAGGACGCAGGTTCGTAAGTTGTTCTTCGCCCCCAAAAGGTCGGGAGCATGGGACGAATATAGGCATGCCAAGCAATCTATAATAAAAGACAGTGGGACGTCAGGAAGCAGTCGTGGAGGAAGCAGTGCGAGGAATACATCCGAGAGTGCTGGACTACACAAGATCCTGTCCAAGGGCAGTCAGACCAACATAGGCTCCCTTAGAACAGACATGGAAGCCTTTACAAGCTCGGGGGAGGAAACTATGGACGTTTTACTACAGACGCACTTCCCCGGCTGCAACATAATAAACAAATCACCTCCGGACTGGGAACACTCACAAATAGAGGGGCCATACAGGCGGGCATCTGGAGTAGACTGGACAGTCGCGAAAGAGGTGGTTACTTGGAGCAAAATCAGATGGGCTATTTACAGCTTCAAGCCATACAAATCGCCGCAATTTGATGGCATAATGTCTATCATGCTCCAACAGGGTATAGACATACTGATGCCGGCGCTTACCCTCATTATTAGGGCCAGCCTGGGTCTGGGGTACATTGCGAGGGCATGGAGACTGGCCATGGTTGTATGCATTCCTAAACCTGGGCGTTTAACAGACCACGCAAAATTCCTGAGGCCAATAAGTCTCATATCCTTCTTGGTAAAAACAATGGAAAAACAGCTCGACCGGCACATTAGGGGCGGTGTACTGGAAGCATATCCCCTACACTGCGGACAATATGCACACACAGCAGGAGTCTCAACAGAAACAGCACTGCACCAACTGGTGCGGAAACTGGAGAATACGCTGGAGAACAGGGAGATGGCCCTGGGGGCCTTCGTAGACATAGAGGGGGCGTTCAGCAATACCTCATTCGGATCGGTACTGGCAGCTATCATGGAGCGTGGAATATAGGAGGCCTGCTGCAGGTGGATCGCTTACATGCTCAGGGAAAGGGCGGTGTTCACCTCACTAGCAGCAGGGACTATGCTGGCGGGGGTCGCGGCGGGGTGTCCGCAGGGGGGCGTTCTGTATTCCATGCTCTGGTACCTAGTCGCGGACGGTCTGCTAGAGTGGCTCTCGGGAGGGAGGTACGGGGCACATGGCTATGCGGACGACATTGTCCTTATAGTCCGAGGAAAGGTTACACGGTCAGTGTGGGAGCCCAGGCAGACAGCACTTAAAGTGGTAGAAAGGTGGACGGTTGGCCAAGGCCTCGGGGTGAGCCCCGAGAAAGCAACCGTCATACCGTTTACGAGGAGGAGGAAGTGGGAGAGCCACTGCACTCTCGCCATATACGGTAGGAACATTGCAATGGCCAGGGAGGTAAAATATCTTGGGGTCGTATTGGACTCTAAGCTAACCTGGAATGGCCATGTTGAAAAAATACTGGGTAAGGCAGTTATGACCCTAGCCGTCACTAGGTGGCTATATGGAAAAACGTGGGGACTAAGACCTAGTTTGGCCCACTGGCTGTACACAAGGGTAGTCAGACCATCGTTAACATACGCGACACTGGTCTGGTAGCCTAAGGTGACACAATCCAGTGCCAAACAAAGCTAGGCAAGATCCAAAGGATGGATTGCCTGGACATCACAAGGACCATGACTTCAACCCCTGGATCTCCCTCGGAGCCCATGCAACGGTTTTTCAGGTCGAAATGTACGCCATCCTGCACTGTGTGCGGGAGAAGAAGAGGAGGGGCTACACCAGCAAGCGGATCCTCATAGCCACAGACAGCCAGGTAGCCCTTAAAGCCCTAAGTAGCCCACGGGTAAATTCCAGACTGGTAAGTGAATGCTGAGACGAGACGAGAGACCTGGCTGGGCAGAATGAGGTGACCCTCATCTGGGTGTCGGGTCACTTGGGGGTCAAAGGCAATGAAGAAGGTGACAGTCTCGCGAAGAGATGGTCAGCAGAACCATTTATGGTACCAGAACCGGTCCAGGGCGTATCAAAAGGCACGGCCAGGGAAACCATCAAGTCCTGGGACAAGGAACAGCACAAGGCATACTGGGCAGATTGTCCAGGGCTCAAAAACGGGTAGTCACTAATTGGGTAACCCAGTCCAAAGAGAGCTGTGGAGCTGCTAAAGCTTAGCAGAGGACAGCTTAGAAACATAACAGGAGTCTTGACGGGGCACATGGCGGTCAAGGAACACCTGCATAAAATGGGGCGGTTCGAGGGGGACCTGGCATGCAGACTCTTCGGCGATGGGGAGGAATCAGCCCAGCACATCTTGTGCGAGTGTAAAGCTCTGGACCGGAAAAGGCAACTGATCTTCGGTCAGTCTAGACCGGAGACAGAACAATATAAAACTTCACCCTAGCAATTGCTGTGCAGACTAGTTCAAGGCACAATGATTTTGGAATGGGTGGAGAAAAGGGCATGCACAATAAGCCAAAGGCTGCGGCGCTATTGGGGCGGCAAAAATGCGGACGAGCTCTGAGGGAGAAAAAAAAACAGTAGTTTTGATAACAGAACTTCATTGGCTAAATCTTTTGTTGGAATTCTTTCTCAATAGATGTCGTACGGACTTGTACCTAAATTTACTAGTTTTGGAAATATTTACATTCAGTTTTCGCAGAATTTGTTTTTAGTGTTTTCGTAGAAATCATTGTTTGTAATATTTTTGTGCAAACATGTTTTCGAATTTTCATAAAAGATCTGGTTTAGAAAATTGTTCTAAAAAAATAAAATTGTCATGTAACGTTACTTGAGCCAATTAAAAAAAAACGAAACTGTTTGCAAATTTTCATGTTAATTTTTTTTAACATTGACAAGAAGATTTTTGTGAATGATTATATCTTGGCAGGTGTGTAAATTGCTTAGAGTAGGTTGGTTGGCCAGGAGAATCGGAGCAGTTTTTTTAGGAACATTGTCAGTTTGTTTGCCGGAACTTTTTCTACTTTTTTAAACTATAAAGTTATTTTGATGAAATATCGTATGTTGTTCCTTCTATAAACGTTACACTCTTAACCAAATTTGATGCATTTCATTAAAAGACATAGGTATTAGTAATAAACAATATTTTTATGAAAACTCGCTACCACAACGCACTTGAGAAAATGAAATTAATAATTTTATGTCTAATAACATGGTTGACAAATTAACCGAATTTGCGTCTTTTTCTTCGTTGGTAAAATCAGTACTTCATAGAATATCTGGCTTATTTTGCACAAAATTTCTTTGATGCCTTATTTATATTCATGGATATGTGTAGCAAATATTATACTATTTGTATAATATGTTATGTGTCAATAGATGTATGTATGATAAGATAAATCCTATGCAGGTGTGTGTATGTGTTGTGTGTTTAATTTTTGGGGTTATCTATAAGCTATAAGTATCTATCTCATTCCGCAGTGTTAAGCGGCAGCGAGTGGTTATACTTTAGTGTGCTCTCTGGCTGTTTTGACATTGTTTTAGTGTAGGGATACAACTGACTTCTAATCATGAATAATTTGGAAAATGATGAGCCACCTGGTAAAAGGAAGGAAGTAGATCAAATGGATTTTATGGAAATAGGCGATTCTATGGAAAACGATGGTAATAAGACTGAAAGAGAAGGTGTAAGTAAACATGGAATTCAGAAAATTAGAATGAAGATAAAAGATGTAAGTAAAGAACCAGAATATTTAAAACGTGCAAATTTAATTGTAAAACAGGTAGGAGATAATATTACCAAAACAATATGTAATTATGACGAAAATAAAAGATATTTAAATAATAACGGTAAAACAGATAACACAAAGAAACGGATAATAAACACATACGATAGCAACGATACGGGCCCGTTTATTGTATACCTTGAAAGTAAAAATTCAGACGATAACATAGGCAGGGCACACCGTATAGCAACAGCAAAAATAATAAATAACTGCTCAGACCTTGTAAAAGATAAAATATTAAATATATCCAGCATAGGCCGCAATAAACTTAAAATATAAAAAGTTACACTGTCTGCCGCAGAAAGTGCAAACATATTGATACATTCTCAATTTATAAAAGAAAAAAATTTTAATGCATACATTCCGACATTTTTAACACGCAGACAAGGACTAATAAAATATATAGATGTAGATTTAAATGAAGAAGAATTAATAAATATGCTAACGTCCACAAATATAAATAAAATTGAAATCCTTAATGTTGTTAGGTTGAAACGCAGAGTAAAACAAAATGATAAAACCGAATATGTAAAGACATAGTCTATTCTAGTGGACTTTAAAGGTCAAATACTTCCATCTGAGGTAGCAATTGAGAGAATAATTTTTCAAGTCGAACCTTATATTCAAAGGGTTATTCAATGTTTAAAATGTCTAAGGTATGGCCACATAAGCTCACAGTGTAAGGCTAAAGAGCGATGTAAATATTGCGCAGAAAATCATGATAATAGTCACTGTCAAACACAGGCTACTCCTGTATCTGCGTTATGTAGGGGACCACATATGGGTACAGATAGAGGTGCTTGTTCCGAATTTCAGAAACAAAAACAATAAAGTCCCTAATGGGCAATGCAAACAACTCGTATAAGGAGGCACTTGACAAAATTAACAAAAGCTACGCACAAGTATTAAAAACCCGACAATACAAAACATAAATTACACAGAACAAACACCTTAACAACAACCGACTATTACGCGTTCTGTAGCGACACCTAGAGATCCTCTTCAAACAAAGTCATCTGAATATATATTCAAAAATTTTCTAGAGACAAACGAACTACTATAAATCCTCCAAAACGCAGACAAACTATAGACTCACCAACTATTGCTGCACTCGATGAAAGTCGGAGAAAAATACTAGAAAACATACATTTACCACGCGGTGAAAGTGTGACAAATAAATAACTTCCTGTTTATAGTCAAATCGGAAAAACAGACATGAACATAAATAAAACCACGGATATAATAATATCTAACATTGCTGGTATCTTAAAAAAAGAAAAAGTAGAGTCATTAAATAGTCAAATAGTAGATAATATAAAAACATTGGTTAAAGATATACTCGCTCACTTTGAAAATTCCACTTAAATTTAATTCAGTGGAATTGTAGATCCATTAAAAGTAATAAAGGTCATCTCGAGAAATATATATTTGACACCAAGGTAGATATAGGTATTATATACGAGACATGACTAAAAAATACAGAGTTATTAAACTTCTCTGGGTATAAATTTTACAGAGAGGGTAGAGGGGATGGTTACGGCGGTATTGCCATTCGTCTCAAGAACTAATACTTTTCGGATATTGATGGGAGCTTCAATACTGTCGCTGGCGTAGAATGTATAGGTGTCACAATAACCATCAACAAACAAAACAAATTAGATATTTATTCTTTTTATGTACCACCGTCAAAGAGAGTGAGCCAGAGTCAGTGGGAACCCCTCTTAAATGGTCTGAGAAGGCTGTATTTGATATGCGGAGATGCCAACAGTCACCATACTGCTTGGGACTGTTCCATTTCTGAATCCAAAGGAAATGAGCTGTTATCGGCTATGGAAAATTGTAACCTGACCTTTTTAAACACAGGAGCCGAAACTCTTGTGAGAATGCCTCATCACCAAAATGCTTCCGTGGTGGATCTGTCTTTGTGTTCCCCACACGTAACTGATAGATTTTTTGGTCCGTGGAAGATACGACGTTGGGATCAGATCACTATGTAATTCACATGGAATATACATGTAGTAACTATTGTAACAACTTAAATAATTGTCTTTCACCGGGCTTTATTAATGTTAACAAATTGAATATAAATCAGGCGGATTGGATGATGTTCTCACTACTGATGGAAATCATAACCGATTTGAAATTTTTGGATGAGACTTATGATAGTTTCTTATCAAGCATTAACACGGTTTGTCGGTCAACAATTCCACAGAGGAGGACAACATTCAATTCCGCTTTTAGAAAAGCTTGGTGGAATGACGAATGCAAATTAGTAATTGATAATGAGAAACAGGCTTTCCGGGAATACAAAAGAGATATATCATTTTATAACTTTCTAAAGTATAAAAATTTGTCCGAACTTAAAAGACGCACAAAAGATAATGTTGGAAGAACTTCTGTAATCAAATTAACAAAAATACTCCAATAAAAGAAAGCTGGAGCATGGCAAAAAGATTAAATAGCACACAAACAATAAAGTCGTCTACGTTATCAGATGATGTATGTGCCGGAGACTTCCTTGATAATATGATACCAGTAGGTGTAAAAGAAAAAAATTACGATGATGGTGGGTCTTTAGAGAACCATGTGTTATTACAAGACTTCACTATTGAAGAACTCAACTTTGTATTAGATCGTAAGCAAACAGGGTCTTCGCCAGGATCAGATGGAATCCAGTACGAAATTTTGTCACACCTATCAATCAAATCTAGAAGGGTTTTTCTGAAAATCTTAAATGAGATATGGCAAACCGAAAACTATCCAAACCATTGTAACACTTACATTTTAATTGCGTTTCTTAAACCATTTAAAGATCCTCCCATTCCTGATTCATACAGAGGTATTGCACTTGCGTCTTGTATAAAGAAAACCTTCGAACGCATGGTGAAAAATATACTAGAAAATGACTAGAGACAAACGAAAAAATATCAACATCGCAGCGAGCCTTTCGTCGCAATTGTTTAACAATACATTGCATAGCTGCTCTTACTCTAGATATTTATAAATCTTTCACGAACAAGAAATCCATAGTAGCAATGTTTGTCGACATTAAAGGCGCATTTGATAACGTTAACCTTAAAATTCTATATAATAAAATGATACATTTAAGCATACCTCAAAGCTTTGTCAGAAAAATTATCAAACTTTATGAAGACAGGGTTATCTTTTTGAAAACAGCACACAAACTCTGGAAACCTAGGATTAGCAATCAGGGTCTTCCCCAAGGCAGTGTGCTTAGCCCATTACTCTACCTAATTTATACGTATGACATCGAATTTTGTAGCAACAATACACAACTTATCCAATACGCAGATGACATTTGCTTATACAAATCTTCATGTGAAATAGAAGAAGGGAAAAATGCCTTGCAGCGAGATATGACAAAATTAGAACATTGGGCACAAAAAAATGGGTCTACCATATGCAACAAAAAAAACACAAATGTGCATATTTACAAGAAAACGACAAATACCAACAACAATGACCATCAATGATAAAGTGTACGGTATTCATAAATCAGTAAAATATTTGGGGCTCATCATCGACCGTGAACTTCTATGGAGTGAACAAGTCAAGATGATTGTGCGAAAAACAGAGAAAGGTATCAATTTACTGCAATATATTTGTCACAAGACTTGGGGAGGAGACCCCAACATCTGCATCACTTTTTACAAATCTTTTGTGTGATCTATTATAGATTATGGATCTATAATATATGGCAATGCAGCAAAAAGTCACCTTAATAAACTCCAAGTTATGCAGAATAAATGTTTGAGACTGTGCATAGGGGCGTTGAGGAGCACGCCTGTCACCAATCTTTTGACAGAGGGTTGCGAGATACCTCTTCAACTTAGACGTGAACAAGTATCGCTAAAATTTGTTCTAAAATAAATTTCCCAAAACAGTGACATTAGCATAAAGTTACACGATGGACTATAACAGGACCTTACTTCCACTTACTGGGTACGAAAGCCAAATTGTTAATTGTTGGTGCCTACGGTGAGATTATTCCCTTGAAAGAAAGCATTTTTAAAAGTTACTCTGATCCTGTGTATAGCATTGATTTTTTATTGGTGAAAAATATTCCTATACTTTACTTGCCAGATTACTACAAGTATCCGAGTTCTATACGGAACCATATGTTCACTTCAGATGTAACAGGATTATTTGCAGAGGCACTCCATGTATACACAGATGCGCCTAAACAAAACGGAAATACTAGTTGCGCTTTTTATATCCCAGAATATAACCATAAACATCTAATAAAACTAGACAGTAAACTATCAGTATACTCTGCAGAAATCGTAGCTCTAATTGAAGCCACAAAATATGTAAAACAACAACCCAGAAAAGAAGTGGTCATATTTACTGATAGTAAGAGCTGTCTACAAAAAATACAGAATATTTCACCGACAACGAAGTGTAACTACTTGTTGTCCAAACTAATCTGTGCTATATTGGAGTTGTCATCAAAAGGTACACAAATATTTCTAGTGTGGATTAAAGCTCACTGTGGCATTGACAACAACGAGGCGGCTGACTACCTGGCAAAGTGTGCTACATTAGAAGGTGAGGAAATACGCTATACTTGTCCAGTCTAGGACATTTATTCTTATCTCGTGCAAAAAGGTATTATTAAAAAATGGAGTCATCAATATAAAAGTGACGACAAAGGTCACTTCTTTAAAAGTATTCAAATACTTCCACCTATTTTATAATAGTTTAACAAATTATCTGTAAGTATATCTCTAGTAAGTAACATTTGTAGGTTAAGATTCGGACATGTTTTAGTACCTCAATATCTGTACAAAATAAATAAAATAGACAATCCTAATTGTGAGTGTGGTGAGATTGGGGACCCGAAACATGTGCTTCTAGCTTGTACCATGTCTGACAAAAAATTGAAAATTAAATCTTTTTTAGATGAAATAATTGAGATGAAGATAGATCCCAGTCCTTTTAATCTCTTTCACTTACTAGAAACTAGAAGTGTACATATATATCAGAGTATTTTACTACATATTACAAATCTAAAGATACATCTTTAAATTTGGAAACCTGTTCCTAGTAGCCAGTGTATCGTTATCTGCATGTGTGCGTGTATGAATGTGTACGTTTATATTTACGAACGGGATTTTGTGCGAGTGTTAATAAAGTATCAAATAATATAAGTGTTAAGACCCCCTAAAAATAATAAAAATGTAAGGAAATAGAATCTAGAGTCCTATCGTTTTTCCATATGTCTTCCCATTCTTACCAGGATCCTCTTGTGTGTCTTTAAAGTTGTCTTGATCGACCCCAAGGCATTAAGATTTTATCCCAGTCTTATCCCAATAAATTAAGTACATAAAATAGTAGTACAAAATTAATTAAGATTTTCAATCCAAGAAAAATGTTTGTGTGCGTGCGCATATATAAAATAAAAACATATAATTTTTGTAATCCAGTGCCTGTCAGCATGATTAATTTATGTATTGAAATACATAGTGATCTGAAAAAACAAACAATTCATATTTATATATGTTCGTATTACCCCACTAAGTATTGTTCAGACAGATATATCCCGGAAATATTTTTTAAAATCACAGAAAAATGTGCGAATGGCAACCTGCCGCAGCCACATACTGCCTTAAGAAGAAGTAGCTATCTCGGGTTCAGGTAGTTTCGGGTAAGGAAAAGATATCTTTGTAGGTCATTTGGTATTACCAAGTACTTAAAGTAATCCCTAATTGATGGTTAAAGACAGTGGAATTGCTTTGTCGAAAACGTTAAAATGCATCTAGTTTTATTAACATATATTATGGGGGTTATAGCACACACACAAACACACACACATAGATGTGCATATATATTGTTGGTTGATTGTTCTCTTAGATAATGTATTTATTGTTTTATATAACTCTTGGTTTTAGTGAATTTTCGTGGAAAAAATCACTAATGGGGAGAACCCGGCTTTTGAGTTTTGAAAATTTTTTTGCAAATGAGCGCGAACTTGGACCCCTAGAACCCATATCCGGGGTCAGTTTCAATTTTATATATATATATATATATATATATATATATATATATATATATATATATATATATATATATATATATATATGTCTTCTTTTGAAACCACTGTCATTTTTAGGAGTGTTCATTTCACTTCTTATTAATATACAAAGTTTTTTTAAATTAATTTTATTATTAAATGATGTAAGTAAAATCTTTTGACAATATTTCTTTGGTTGGTATATATATATATATATATATATATATATATATATATATATATATATATATATATATATATATATATATATATATATCACACCGATAACTCAAAACATAATTGGCCGATTTTGATTAAATTTGGCACGTACCTTCCTTTTGTAAATGGCTTGGACGAGTTCGTTAGACAGGAAAATTGGCGAAGGCCTTCCTGGAAAATTTTAAGTTTTCTTTCGACATTTTTTTTATTATCTCAAAACGTAAAAAAGCTATGATAACCTAATTTGACAACTAAGTTTACGATATAAAAAGTAAACCATACACGAAAATTTAGATTTCTATGTTACAATGAAAAAAAGTTATAATAAAATATTTGGTGCCAGAACATTTCTATGAAAATTTACTACCATAACGCACTTGCTGCGTCCAGACTTTTTTCTAGTTCTTTTGTTCGTTTCTTCAAATAGTTGCTAATAAATTGACAATAAATATATTTATTTTGCAACAATTATCTATTTCCTGTTATTATCACAAACCAGATTTCTTTAGGGTAGAATATAAATACCTTCTTACGTAACAAAACGTATTTTATGGAAACCACAATAAAACACATTATTACGGAAATTATCCAATTTAAACAAGTGTGTACTAGATCGCTTTGTAATTAGTTTTTTTAGTTCAAAGAACTCAAAGTTTTTTCAGGAAATTGGAAACGCGGATGCGCTATGAAGCAATGAGTTCTGAATTTCTTAAAAAAAGTCCGTTTTGGACGTTAATATCCCCGCAGGTATAAATCCCAAATACTAATTTATAGAATGAAAACTATCTCCCCAACGGTTGACTTAAACCATTTTCGATACGTAAACCTTTTTGTTCAAAAAGTCCAATATTACATGTCTTGTTACTAAAAGATGTATACCGTGGCTGAGAAAAAGTTAATGCATATTTAATGCCTGTAGATGGCGCCCCGTACACGACAGCCAAAAAGGATTATTATATTCTTTTTCCTAACCTGCATAATTGTCTCGCTGTAGAATTTGAAACAAGTTTGTCTCAAAGTTTAGCAATTATTAAGAAAAACCCATTTTTTGTCCCTTTGGCACCCTGTATCTCTTTTGTTATGCGACTTGGGATATAGGTATGTTAAGTTAAATCAACTTATTTTTACCTAGTGAATCTCTGGTATCAATATTTAGGCCGCTCCATTTAAATACACCCTATAGTTGTAGTTTAGTGAAAAGTATGCAAAGGCACTTGTATTTTCTGAGATATTTGTTATTCAGAAAAAAATGTCTTCGCAAAAGTTTTTTGACATATATTTTGCTACAAACTAGTAATATTCAGTTGTTGCTAGCGTAAGTAAATTCGTTGCTAAGATAACTATTTTTTTTTAATGATAAGATATAAAAACGTGTCTTTCTTGATAGGGCACCATAAAATTTTAAACGGGTTCCATTAGAAAAAATTGGGAAAAATTAGTTTTGGTGTCAACTGTCAAAACAAAAATTAAATGTTACAGCAATAATAATTATTAACTGATTAAATGTTTAAAATGTTGCCCATTAGTATTCTATATATATATATATATATATATATATATATATATATATATATATATATATATATATATATATATATACATACATATATATATATATATATATATATATATATATATATATATATATATATATATATATATATATATATATATTCTATATTAATTAATCTGTAATGCACAATCCGTCTTGTCTCCCCGATTATTCTAACTTTTAGGTCTTTCAGATTTACATAATGACCTGTCTTTGTAGACAGCATTATTCACACACAGTGTCCAGCCTCAGTATTTTGACATTCTTCAAATGACCCGAAAGAAAAAAATCAGATGGCGTCAAATCAGGAGAAGAAGCAGGTCACTCAAGGGTACCACCGCACCCATTTCACTTTTCTGCGAAAACCTATCTCACGAAATGACTAGGATCTCTATATTGATGGAACCAAACTTCATTTACTGGGCTCACGGTAACCACAGCAGGTATAGTTTCTTCTATTAATAAATTTAAATATTTTTCAGATGTTAGATTTTCCTCAATGCAGAACGAGCCAATAATACTCATGTCTAGTATAGCGCCCAATACATACATTTTTTACAGTCGCTGGATTTGATCTCCAGCATCCAATGTGGATTTGCTGAGACGAATAACGATAATTTGGTTTATTAACAAATTCATGCAGTGTAAAAGTAGCTTCATCTGAGAGACTAATGTCTCTATCAAAATCCGGATTCTCATTTGATTTCCCTATTATAATATTAAAAAATTCAACACGGCTCTCAAAATCGCCATCTACCAGTTCATGTACCACCTGTACTTTGTACGGGGGAAATCATTATTTTTTTTAAACAATCTTACTATACATTTTTCTGAAACATTGTGTAATGTAGCAACTTAACTTATAGACAAATTAGGCGTTTCATGAAAAGACAACGGTACATCTAATACCTTATTACCAGCTATAGCTATTTTTGGTCTTCCTATTGTTAGTATATGTTTGAAACTGCCACTTTCGTTAAATGAATTTAATAATTTGGTAACATACTTTTCATTAATTTGTCACTGATAGGATATACTTTATAAAAATCATGCACACTTCCTTATAACTACGTTTTTTGTCTTCGTAGCCTACCATAATTAATATTTTAAACCCTAGCTTTTCGCTCGATTCTGTCACAATAATAACCATTATTAAATTTTAAAAGTTCTCAACTTTCTGATGTGAAGCTCTTTACTGAAGCTCTCTAAAATATTACAAATTGCAGAGAAGTGACAACAAACAATGTCTGCAATTGACAGTTGCAAATACTGTCGAACTGTTCCATCCGAAGGAGGTAATTTAAAAAAAGTTAATTCTTTCTAAATTTCTTTCTTATGGAACCCGGCTAAAGTTTTATACTACCGTATCAATAAAGAGACGTTCCTTTTGAAATTGTCTACGCTAAAAAAATTATACCGCCAATTTCTAGAAAAAAAATAGGTGAAAAACTTTTGTTAAAGCATTTTTTTGAAAAACGAATATCTCGGGCAAGACAAGTGCCTTTCCATATTTTTCAGTAAACCTATATATATATATATATATATATATATATATATATATATATATATATATATATATATATATATATATACAGGCTGTTTCAAAAAACATGCACCATCGCTCGTGGGGCAATTCCTTACTAAAAAATAAGAAAAAAAGTTCCTGTGCACATGGGCCCGGAAACGCATAGTTTCCAATATACAGAAAGTTGAATTTTAATTATTTGTTTAATTTTTTATAAATAATTTCAAAACCACTGGATTGATTTTAATGAAACTTGGAAATTGAAAGTGTATTATGAAAGTGCATATTTTCAAGTAAAAATCTGCTTACAACTGCCTCAGTGGCGTGCGTACGGGGTAACTGTAAAAATTCATTTGGGGGAAAATATGTGCGCCACTGTCTTTTTCCAATTTTGATACATCAGTTATAAAGCTTATTACATAAGCCACAAAAGCTGCCTCTTGGTATTTTTTCGTTCAGGGTATCCCCTAGGCGATATGATTAATTTTATAAAAAGGGGCAAAATACCGATTTGTTGGAGTAATGAAAACAGTAATCGTAAAGTGCCATGAAACTATAATTTTTGACAGTTCTCTAAATTCTACAATTTTGAAGTGCTTTGTAGGCGTCAAAAGAGTTTTCGTGCTATTCTTTAAATTTTGATACGGTGCAGTATTTTCGTTTTTAGTTATTTGTTGATACTGAGCTGCTCATTAATATTATTTCCTCCTCTCAAGATGGTTTTCATTAAGTACACTTCAGCGGATTTGACTGATATGATGTTAATTTATGGACAAACAAATCAAAATGCTAGACAAGCTGTGCGAGTTTATCAGGAAACTTATCCGCAAAGAAGAATTCCTGACAAAAATATTTTCCCACGTATTGTAAGACATTTGAGAGAAACTGGTTCTTTAAAACCTTTAAAAGCTGACTCTGGACGCAGAAGATACCGCCGAACTGTACGAGTTGAAGAGGCAATATTAAATAGAGTTGAACGTGATCCTAGTACAAGTACGAGAATTATTGCCACCGAACTGGGTAATATTTCGGCATCATCAGTTCACAGAACTCTGAAGGATCAAAGTTTATATCCCTATCATTTTACACGTGTCCAGGAACTTCTACCTAGAGACTTTCAACCAAGGGTAATGTTTTGTCAGTGGTTCTTAAACAAACTTAGGCACGACCAACATTTTTCTAAACGTGTACTATTCACTGATGAGGCGTCATTTACGCGAAAAGGTATCGTAAATTTTCACAATTTACATACATGGGCCGATGAAAACCCACACTCTCTAAGAGTTGCAATTCGCAGTATCAATTTTCCATCAATATTTGGGCTGCTATTATTGGAAATCACATAATTGCTCCTGTTGTTCTACCGAATCGTCTTGACGATGAATCATATTTAAACTTTTTACAAAATGATTTGCCGTTGTTACTACCGCTTTTTATGAGAAATGGTACAATGTGGTTCCAGCATGATGATGCGCCCGCACATTTTGCAGCAGTTGTAAGAATATATTTAGCCAACACATACGGTCACCGATGGATTGGTCGTGGAGGTCCGGTGTCATGGCCACCTCGATCTCCGGACCTGAATCCTCTCGATTTTTATTTGTGGGGTCATTTAAAAGAAATAGTGTATAAAACACCAGTAAATACACGAGAAGAATTGTTGGGAAGAATAGAATATGCATTTGACAGCATTAGAGAAGATCAAAATATTTGCAGAAGAGTAAGAAGATCTTTGCGCAGAAGGTTAAATAATTGTAACGACGCTAATGGTGGTCACTTTCAACATTTTCTTTAGCTTTGTTATTAAAGTCAATTGAGTAATGTACAAAAAACAAGAGTTTTGAAAAATCATGGTGTCTTTACCATTACATTTTTCATTTTTTATTTTTATTTTTTATTTATCATTTTTTATCAATGTTTGTAATATTCATTTCAATGTTTATCACCAATAAGTTTTACGTAGGTTAGCTATTTGCACGTTTATTGCTGTAATGTTTACTGTATGTTTTGTTTTTCATATTCTTATGGTTGCAGTAAACATATTGTATTATTATTATTATTATTATTATTACGCCGACTAATCGGTACTTTGCCCCTTTTTATAAAATTAATCATATCTCCCAGGGGATACCCTGAACGAAAAAATACCAAGAGGTAGCTTTTGTGGCTTATGTAATAACCTTCATAACTGATGTATCAAAATTGGAAAAAGACAGTGGCGCACATATTTTTCCCCAAATGAATTTTTACAGTTACCCCGTACGCACGCCACTGACGCAGTTGTAAGCAGATTTTCACTTGAAAATATGCACTTTCATAATACACTTTCAAGTTCCAAGTTTCATTAAAATCAATCCAGTGGTTTTGAAATTATTTATAAAAAATTAAAAAAAAAAAAATCAACTCCCTGTATATTGGAAACTATGCGTTTCCGGGCCCATGTGCACAGGAACTTTTTTTCTTATTTTTTAGTAAGGAATTGCCCCACAAGCGATGGTGCATGTTTTTTGAAACAGCCTGTATATATATATATATATATATATATATATATATATATATATATATATATATATATATATATATATATATATATATATATATATATATATATTATATATTTATATATATTTATATATATATATATATATATATATATATATATATATATATATATATATATATATATATATGGGTAAAATTTTTATATTAGGACAATTGCATGTCCAAAGTCATTTCTAGTAAACTATTGGGCCTAAAAGCATAAACTAAACATATATGTCAAGCCCAAATGGATATCTAACTGATACACATAAAATGGAAGCCACGTTAATTCATATTTTTTTAGAATTCATCAATATATGACCGAAACCGAAATCGTCATTCCGGTAACTGTCCGAAACTCGATTTCTGAACTTTAAAAGGATTGTTCCCCTAATATATTTATCTAAGGTATTACAAAGTATGAGCAGATCAATTTTCAAAGTGTTTGCTATCAATATATATACCAGTATTCTTCCGATTAAACATAGGTATAACATTTTAATATTCCATTGTTTTTTGTCCGGAGAGACGCTCGTCATTCCGGAAACACGACCAATATGTTTGAATATTTCGCGCCTATAAACCTGAAATCACCGCGCATGTGCACCTAGATGTAGTTTGTGTTATGCTAAGTCCAGAAATGCCGGTAAGTTTTTGTCAATATTTATCATTTTTTTTAAATAAATTTACGAAGGACGGGATATTTTCGCGTACCTTTATTGCCCATCAATTCGGAAACATGTGCTGATAACTGTATTCTTGTCTTTTGAAGTTTTTATGTGATTATTCTAGTAATACCGATAATTGTAAACATAACCTCACAATTTCACATTGCTCAGTCGATAAATTAGGTGTTTACGAGAAATTTGGTAAGATTTCGTCATTTCGGAAACGTCATTACCGAAACAATTTGTTAGGCGCAAAATTGTTTCCGAAATGACGGAATTGTTTCCGGAATGACACTAATTTACCTTTAAGGTTTTTCTTAGAAATTTTGCACTATCTTTCAGAATCTCATGGAAGAGCAGAGATTTATTGATTTAAAGAAAAAATTAGAAGTAAACCGTTTTGGCGTTTGAGAAAGTGGAAACTGAGAAGAAAAATAAAAAAAGCCTTAAAAAATCTACTCAAAGTTTAAATTTCAAAATTAAATTAAATGTGGGTAGCAAAAACAAAAAAGATCAGTCGGAATCCATCGGAAGTAAGGACAAAAATATAGATTCAGTTTCTGATAATATTCCAAGATTGCTTGAAAACCAGTCTAATGAGCAAGTTGATGAAGCCGAGAATAAAGCTCCAATATGTGACACAATAGTGTTACCAAACAAAGTTAAAATAAAGAAGACATCAAAAAAGTTAAATAATCAGATAGTAAATTCACCCCAGGTGAAAAACCGAAAAACAAAGAAAAATACAATAGAAGTCAGTACGAAAAGAGTTCAAAAGTACAGAGCTAAAATGACCGAAGAACAGTTAGAGGAAAAACGGAGAAAGGATAGGGAAAGATATGAAAAAAAGAAACATGCAGGTACTGTTAAATCTATAGAGACGCTTAGTGACAGGGAGAAACGGAAGCAAAGAAAAAGATGGAAGGAAGCCAGCCTGAAATACAGAAATA
This sequence comes from Tillus elongatus, assembly GCA_964006375.1. Taxonomy (NCBI): domain Eukaryota; kingdom Metazoa; phylum Arthropoda; class Insecta; order Coleoptera; family Cleridae; genus Tillus; species Tillus elongatus. The sequence continues at coordinate 149,104,576 of OZ023262.1, forward strand.
ACAAAAAAATACAATTAGCAACTCAACATTTTATGGAAAGTAATTCACCTCCAAATAGCGAAGACGAACAATTGGAAGAAAATAGACCTGGAAAGAAAACAGAAAATGTTGTAGAAGTTAATAGAAAGGTAGAAAACTCTCAACAGGCCGCGAATGAGAACGAAATTGATGAAAATCATAACATGCCATTTGAAACTCCTGGAACGTCTCAAACACAAAACTCGTCCAAAAAACAAGCAGGTCGAAAGAAGGTTAAGCGCGATAGAGCGACGTGTTACAGGAAACTAGAAGAATCTAAGAGAGAAATTGCCGAATTAAAAAGAAGACTAGAAAATTATAGAAAAAGAGAAGAAAGGCAAAGATTGAAGATTATAGAGCTGAAGTCTCAAAAACGAAAATCTGGAAATCAATCTATGGACTCTCCAAATACTAAAATACACCAGATGACAAAAGGACTTGATGTGCCTCAGGAAGTTAAGAAACAATTATTGTTTGGTGAAGTAGTACGCTCCCAATTATCTCATAATGTACAATCGCTAGACAACCAAAAGAATAAACAAATTGCATCGAAATTAATCAGTGGTAAAATACTAAAAAAATATAGGATGATTGGTCAGGTTAAAAACATTGTTTCATACAAGATGCATAGAAAACAAATTAATAGTTTGCATTTGAGCAAAAATGATAGACAGGAGAGAAATAGTCATACCGCACAGAAAATTAGAAAATCAGTTCAGGAGTTCCTCGAAAAAGACAGTAGCTCAAAAATGTGTCCAGGAAAAAGAGACTATATCCGAAAAGGAAAAATAATAAAACAAAAGAGATTACTTCTCGACTCAGTAAAAAATTTGCATAAAAAATATATTGAAACTGGAGGAATCAAGATCTCACACTCCACATTTCAAAAATATAAGCCGTTCTGGATCGTAAGACCAACTCAACGGGATCGGGAAACATGCGCGTGCATTAGACATGAAAATATAGCATTTATTGTATCGAGAATGCATTTAGAAAATCTGATAAATGCAAAATGCCCTAGAAAGTTAATCAATGAATTAGTGTGTGATATGACAAATGTCGATTGTATGTTTAGACGTTGCCTTACTTGCAAATTAAACGTATGTTATTTAAAAGATGAGTCGAAACATCTTTTAAGCGAAGAAATTCGATATTATCAGTGGGAAAACAAAACTGAGGAAAGAGATATTAAAGGTACTAAGAAACAAATTAAGAGAACTGTAAAAAATGAAAAATATTCCACAGTAAAAACACTTTTAGAAGTACTTAATAAACAATTAGTAGAATTTATGAAACATGTTTTTATAATGGAGCATCAAATGGAAGAACTCCAAAACAAAAAGGAAACACTTACAATGGATGAAGTAATAATTCAGGTAGATTTTTCCGAAAATTACGTTGCGAAATATTCGTCAGAGATACAGTCAATGCACTTTGGTGCATCTAAAAAGCAAATTTCCCTTCATACAGGAATTTATTATTTTCGAAAAGATGGAACATCAGTCCTTAAGAGTCAATGTTTTTGTTCGGTTAGCGATACTTTAGATCACCAGTCTCACGCCATCTGGGCTCATCTTCACAAATTGTTGCTGGATTTAGCTACACAGAGACCAAATACTTCAGGAATACATTTCTTTTCTGATGGACCAACGCCCCAATACAGAAATAGATTTAACTGTCACTTTTTTATTACGAAGGTTCCAACTTACTTTAAAAATGTACAGGAAATAAGTTGGAACTTCACTGCAAGCGGACACGGTAAGGGCCCAATGGATGGTGTGGGTGGCACTCTAAAGAGAAAGGCTGACAGTTTAGTTTTATATGGTCATGACATATCTTCGGCTACGACGTTCATTGATAAGGTTTCACCAAACAGTTGCATAAAAATTTGGGAAGTAACTAGTGATGAAATACAAAAATGTAAACTAGACATGGCAGAGAGTTTCGCATCTGTCCCACAAATAATGTCTCTTCACCAAATAACTTGGTCCAAAGAAAAACCTGCGGTTGCTTTCTTGAGGGAAATTAGTTGTTTTTCTTGTCCTCTTGGTGGAATATGTTCACACTTCAGTGTTGTAAGAACACCTATGGTCACATTAGTGCAACAAAAACACAAAACAACTAAGGTCAACTTGGAGCCAAATAAAACTATTAGGAACATTGCGACGCGAAAGACAAAAGTCAATTTGATAACTGGGAAAGAAAATGTATGCAGTTTGTCACCAGAGGCAACAAGTTTAGTTAGTTTGGAACCAGAACAACAGGATTCCGTCGGTTTGTGTCCAAGAAGTATCCTTTTTGTATTTGTCCATCTATAATACATTGTATCCAAAATGTTCATTTATTTCCTTAATTACTAATAACAGATTTGGAATCGGTTCGAGAAAAGTCCGAGTTCTCAGAGTCCGAGAAAAAAATTCATATTTTATCAGAAGTTGTAATAGTTCCACCGCAAGAACAGATTGACAGTTTGCCACCCCATGGTATCCTTTTTCATAAGAATCAACTTTTTATTAGTTCCTATATTTTTAAACATATTTTTCTAAATATTTGTATTTTATTTAATGTAATATCGATTACATTTTTATTCATTTTCCTCAATTAATAACCTAGATTTTCAGGTAAAAAATTCCGAGGCGGTAATTAATATTACATCAGATATAGCAGTTGTTGCTCCACAAGAATTTCCTCAAAACAATAAAGTTCAAAATGGTCTATGTTTTACGTGTACATTTCAAATATCTTCAAGAACTGTGGGTATCAAATGCTTGCAGTGTCAACGCTCATATCATATTAAATGTATCTTGAAGCATAATCTGAATAAGAATGGAAATGTTTTTGTTTGTCCGTCATGCTTAGTTAAAAAAAGTGACTGACACTGTGTAACAGTCACTTATTACCATTAATTTTTTCCTCATGCCATGTTAATTTTGGCTTAGTGTTTATTTACTCAATAAAATTATTTTACAGAAACTAGTTTTTACATTTCAAGTCCTATTATTACAAATATTATTGATCTTACATCATTTCGGCAACATTACGTCATTTCGGTAACAGTTAAGTTTAATTTAATTGTTGAAAAAATAACCAATCTAAACACTTATTAGCCTAAGATGTATTCACAGTTATAATATACTAATGATATAAATACAAGTACACCATATTTAACGACCTTAATATGGCCTAAATTAAAAAGTAACACTTTGTTTTTTAAGGGATTCTAAAACAGGTATCTGTAAATGCGTTCATTCACCTTTAACTTGTATATAAATGAGTAAATATTTCCTACTTGCAAATTCCTTATAATATGCTACATGTTCTAACCAATTTTATTACAAAAATATTACTAGACAAACCACTATAGGCACTTTTTCAACCGTTTCCGAAATGATGATTATTGTGATACCTGTAAACACAAACATTTACAATTCCTAAACTACTGGATATCTTTCGTGGCCACTTTATATATGTGTTTAGGACAAATGAAGGTTAAAAAAAATATATGAATTGCTGGTCAAAAAGTAATTTCAGTTTTGAACTTTTAGTTTTTGGTAATTGTCCCGTTATAAAAATATTACCCATATATGTATATGTGTGTGTGTGTGTATTGCTATAGTATTTTTAACACTTTGAATTGTTGAGTATGAGAATTTTATTTATTATGAGTTTTCCTCTTGATTTAAAGTATTAACATTGATGAAAATGAAATTATGCCAATATTTCTTTAGTTACCACTGTATCTGTATATTTTTGTTAATCGAGAGTGTTAAAAATTTTCAGTTGAGTTTTTATTGATTTTACTCTTTTAATTGATAGGTGATCATTTGAATATAGAGTTATTTGGTGATATTATATTTTTTATATGTGTCAAACTAATCAGACTATATAACTACAAGCTATAATGTTTTATTTCTGGTTATTTAAATTCGTTTGAAAAACATAGCTATAGCAAAAATTATTATTGATCGTTGCCAATAAATCACATAAATCAACATATTATTTTAACAATGAATTAAATAAACTATGCTCTATTAATCCGGCCTTTATCAGCATATCCCAATTAATGTTCTAAACATACACAAAATCCATCAATGTAACTTAAATCCTCAAAACTAAACACAATATAAAAAAAATCTGCACATTTATAATTACGATATTCACAAAACTGACTTATTGGTTAATGTCTCTAATTAGTTCTTCATTGAGATTTGTATTATTCGCCATTGGATAACCTATTTTGATTTTATTACTGCCACCATTTCTTTGGGGCAATTAATTGATATAGGGCTTATTTTGGATAGCCCTTTGTGTAGAAAATTTTCTTCTACCTTGATTGTTATTGTACCTTGATTGTTATTGCTGATTAATATTCATTACTCTGCCATCTTATATTAAGGCAGTTTAAAATCGAGTGCTAATTACAATTATACTTTTCGATGTTGCATACTTAATATCTTTTACCTCACCTCACCGGCAGTTTATAATCGAATGTTTCTTTAACTCGATTTGCCGCTGTCTATCATGGAATGAATCCTATAATTCCCTGTTTTGTTTAAATATCTGCCCTGCTCTCAAAAAAACTCTCCTTTTGGATACAGGTGTGCAATAAAAAGTTCATTAGCCCTGCATCTTGCCATTGTCCAACTTCTTATTAGTTACACTTAATAAAAATGTCCCGGCGTTTCACTGCTAACACTGTGAATCTTTTTAGAATTTATTGACAAAAAATTTTTAACTTAAATACACTGTGACCATACTTTACGTTTATTTATTTACTAGGACCAAATAAAAATTATTTTTTTCAAGCTAAACACTATAAATAAAAACAAAGCATTGTTCTGTGTTCTTTATATTATAACGATCTTCATTAGTCAACCAAAACAATATAAGTAAAAACAAAACATTGTTCTGTATTCTTTTAATTCTCATGATATTTATTATTGAACCCAAAATATTCAACACTCTTTTAAATATACAGGGCATTTAAATATTAGGATGCATAAATTAAATATACATGGCTCGTTTTTCTCCACAATAAAAGGTTTCTATTTTTATAGCATATTTGCTATTTATATCAATATATATATATATATATATATATATATATATATATATATATATATATATATATATATATATATATATATATATATATATATATATATATATATATATATATATATATATATAGTTATATATAATATATTGTTAAAATCATGTTTTATGTCGTAAATTTCACCAAAGTGTGCTAACAATAATTTCAACTATCAGATTTTATTGCACAAAAACATAGTTTACTTAAATCTACATTTTACCTACAAATATTTTTTATCCTGCCCTCGAAATGGTCAGGAATTAAGTGCTTCTGCAGCTTACATAAAATTTGCTTAATAACATTAGATTATATTATTAAAGTCCTGAAATGCAAAAAACGGAAATTAGCTTCTGTTGAGCTGTCACAAAATCTCTTATTCAACTTTGAAGAACTTTAGGTTTGAGTAGAATATTTACATTTTGCATGTGCATTAAGTTGTAAATCCAGACCAAACATCTAAGAAATCAGTAACATCTGAGCAAGCCGAGCAGTTTGATTGGATTACCGAAGGATCCGCCAGCGTTTCGATCATTCAGCGTTGCATTAACATTATTATCACGGTAGCGAGAAAGAAATCAAATTATAAGATGAACATCGCGTTTCTTATGTCTACTGAACATCAGACTCTGACTCATTCTTTTTCACATGCTTTCGTTGGAAAAATAAGAGCGCCTTTGTAAAATGTCATACCTAAATATGCATTTGGATCTTTATCAGAAAAGGAATCATTATGTATCATTTAATTTAAGTGGGGATTAGTTTGTAAACCCAGGTTATCTTGCAAGAACATGTAACTTGAGCAATTTCGCAATTATGCAATGACAATTTCCACCCAATAGAAAACTTCATAGTACATATTGATAAAATTGTAAAGCGATCGTTAATAAATCTAAAATTTATGAGGTAGCAAATGTATAATATATACAGTGTGGAATATCCAAATTGAATAAATTCAGGATCCCAATTATTGTGCAGATTTATAAAAAATCCCGAAACAGGTTAATTTTAAATAAAAAATGACAACCTGAAACATAAAAACTCCACCCCCACATTCAACCCCTTTTGAGTGACGGTTTCAACCCCCAAATTTTTAAAAATAAAGTAGGTGCTTCTATTACTTCATTTAAAATGCCTCTTCATTCTCTAATCAAAAATGCTATGGTTTCAAAATTTATTGCAAAAAGTAACAGTAAAAAATTATTTAATTGACTAACTTCGCTCCAACACAATTAAAAATAGTGCTGCGAATTGAAATATAACTTCCACATAGCTATAATAATCTACTCCCGTCAGATAGACATTCTCATGAAATGAATATCGGGTCCATGACTTGATCACAAAGAAAATATTCGTATTCCTGTACCCATAAACTTCGGAGAGGTTATGTTAGTCGAGTTTTAACGACAAAATGCCAGTTTTCGCCAAATGACCCCTCATCTATTCCCTACCCCCTGAAGCAATCTTACCCAGAAACAATTCTAAGCGTTCCTTTGTCGGGTGCTAATCGGATACCAAAGTCGAAGATGATATCTCAATGTTCGAACGTTATTGCGCCTACTAACAGACAGACGTGCATTCCGACAGACCGACCGATCGACAGAACGCTAGACAAAAAAATTCGTTAAATATCATGTTTTCTATATGTTTTTACGTCATTTCAGCAAAAAAAAAATCGTAATTTTCGATATTCCGCCCCCAATTTAATTTCAGCACAGAATACCAGATCAGTTGATATGTTCTGGGATTTTCTACGCCGTTTTAGTAAAAAAAAAAATCGAAATTTCTGCCATTGATATTCCACCTCCACTCACTTTACCCCTAATTTAGTTTCACCACATAATACCTAATGTTTGACGAAATGGAAAGTATTCTAATAAACAAACCCTGTGTGTTTTTGTTTCTTTAACGTCGGTCTATTTCCGCGACTATGGCCAATCACCGACGCCAGGGAGCAGTTTCACCTCACTATCCTGGAAATTTTGCCGAACCCCTGTCTTTCTGTAAGGAGGGTAGGGATCTTTAACGTGCCCAATATCGCATGGACACGGGACCGACGGCTTTACGCCCCCTCCGAAGGGCGGAACGTGCAGACATTCAACTTGCTCAAATACAATGCCAGAACCTCGGTTGATGTTAATTTTACAGTTTGTACTGAAAAAGTGAAAGGAGTACGTCGGGATCGAACCCAGTACCCTTCGGTTCAAAGGCACACGTTCTTACCTCTGAACCACCGAGGTCCCTAAACAAACCCTAAAACGTTATATTACCGGAGTTTTAACGAAAACATGTCAATCTTCACCAAACCACCCCTATTCATCCCCTATCCCCTTGAGCAATTTTACCCAAAAACAATTAAAACCCTTAGTTTGTCAGGTCCTAACTGTATACAAAATTTGAAGACGATAGCTCAATTCGTTCTAAAGTTATCGTAGCTACAACCAGACTGACAGACATAGAAAATTCTCGTCCCAATTAATGTTTTCCATATATTTTCACGATTTCTACGATGCTTAAGTGAAAAAAAATTGAAATTTTTGTCGCCGATGTCATGCTTCCACACGTATTGACGAACGTGGAAGTAATTAATAACTAATCGGGTTTCATTCTTGATCGTAAGAAAAAAGTCTGGACGCCGCAACTGCATTATAGTAGTGTATTTTAGTGTAGAATTTTGAAAAAATTTCTCTAAATGAACGCGAACTAGGACACCTAGAACCCAGATTAAATTCGGGGTCAGCTTTGATTTGTATCTGTTTATATATATATATATATATATATATATATATATATATATATACGATATATATATATATATATATATATATATATATATATATACGATATATATATATATATATATATATATATATATATATACGATATATATATATATATATATATATATATATATATATATATATATATATATATATATATATATATATACGGAGTTATAACAGGCAACCAGTGCACATTTGCAGCAACATTCAGAACACCCTCAATCCGAGGGTGATTTCTTTGCCTCCGTGGCTTTTTGGTTGTTTCCGTACTCCGTGTTTTTTTGCATCTCAATTCAGAGTGTTCCCATCTTCACCTGGCTATACCGCACTGATGATGGCTAATAAGCCTGAAACACGTGTATGCGGTTGTCTCCTTGCGGCTTTGCCCTTAACCCTTTTCTTGTATTATATATATATATATATATATATAGATATATATATATATATATATATATATATATATATATATATATATATATATATATATATAATGTCAGAAATATAAGGTCAGATTGTCTTGTACTGGAAGACTTTATATTTGGAAAGATATAGTTGAAAAAAATTAATTATTTTTATGCCAAAGTAAATGTAAATATAAAATAGTAAAATGGAAATGGTGGTGAGATCTGGGATTGCGGGGAAGGGAAGTTTAAAGAAAATTTAGAAAGTAACAGAGTAAAACCATTTAACATTTTGGAAGACGTTTAAAATTATGTCATTTGCAAGCACAAGCTAAGCTTTTTTGCAAGACATGCTGTATAATTGAATCAACAATAAATAGGTATAATAATAAATATATATATATATATATATATATATATATATATATATATATATATATATATATATATATATATATATATATATATATATATATATATATATATATATATATATATATATATATATATATATATCGTAATTTATTATATGTGCCAAAAATGTGAAAAGATTCAAGACAATTGAAATAACTCAAAACGATGAAAGTTATCGAATTTTTTTACATATAAGCATTATGATTTTATGAAAAATGCAAAGAGGCAATAATATAAGGGGTATTAGGTTAACACAAATTTAAATTTGCATCAGAAACAACTTATAGGCCAGCCTGTGATTGTCAAAATAATCTTATCATATGCAGCTCAAACAACTTATAGGCCAGCCTGTGATTGTCAAAATAATCTTATCATATGCAGCTCAAGACACCTTATTATATGACGTATACAATTTTTCCTCGTATCTTGTATAATAGCGGATATATTGAGCTTTACGTAGAAATGCAACACTCTGTATATATGTAAACAGATAAAAACTGAAGCTAGCCTCGGATATGGGTTCTACGCTTATTTGAAGAATCTTTTTCAAAGTTCAGAAATCACGGTCTCCTTAATGCGATTTTTTTCTACGAAAATTTGCTAAAAATTATGGACCATAAACTTTATAACTATAATCATTGCCAAAATATCGGAGAAAGCATTTATTTGAAATGAGTTGTATGCAAATATTTTAGTAAAATTAAGGGAAATGCCTAAAAGTTGCCAATTTTGACGCTTCAAATCGCGACTTTGACGTTGTAAGAAGACAAACTCAACAATTTTCAAAGTAATTTTTCTGGTATTTCTTGACCTTTTGCGGTAAAAAAACTTAATCATTGTCTATATAATACAATAGGTTTTGTAATCCACACAACATATATTTGGGTTTTGTGCACTTGTATAGTCATCACTGGCACCGATACATTTTTTCTTTAAATGCTTTTTCTCTTTACTTAGTGATCTAAATTTTGGTATATAGTATAACGTTAACCTGCGTACCAAATTTGGTTGCCAGAGCATTGTTAATTCCGGAGTTAAAAAAAATTCCGAAAGGAAACCCAAACCTGTCTGATTCTCCTGGCTAACGAACTTGGCTGAGTTACTTGCAAAAGGAACGCACTCAGCAAATTAAATAAAAACCGGCTTATTATTTTTAGAGTTCTCGGTGTGATACATGCATATATATATATATATATATATATATATATATATATATATATATATATATATATATATATATATATATATATATATATATATATATATATATATATATATATATATATATATATATATATATATATATATATATATATATATACAGGGGGGCGCATTAAAAACGAAACAGACCGATTTGCGTCCAGAGAAATTTTTTTGTTAAGAAACGCTGAAAAACGTCAATTGTTTGACATAAAACTCAACTTTCTCACATCAACCCCTTAAGGGTGGTGATAACAACCCTTATATTTTAAATAGGGAACATGGGTCGAATGCGACATCATTTGAAAGCTCTTTCTTTCTGAATTCACCACACAAATTTTTTTGGAAATTTTATCAACTCATTTAAAAATTATTCGCAGTTGGTGTTGCAAGAACGTATTTCATTCATTGTGATAAGAAATGCACTAATTAGTCAATTTTTCGTTAAAAAAAAAAAACCAAACGTTCAAAAATTTTTATTCAGTTAAGTAAGTGTTCAAATTGTTGACCACCAGCTTCCATACAAAAGTACAAATTATGTTCAAAACGAGCTCTGACATTCTGGATCATTTGTGGAGTTATTAAACGGAATTCTTCAAGAATCCGGCGTCGTAATTCTGCCAGAGACTCCGGCTCTGTTTCGTAAATTCTACTCCTTAAATGGTCCCATAGAAAGAAGTCTAAAGGAGTTAAATCCGGTGATTTAGGGGACCACTCAATAGCACCTATACGTCCAATCCATTGCTCTGGAAACTCTCTGTTAAAAAACTCCCTAACACGTTGTGAAAAATGCGGAGGAGCTCCATCTTGTTGAAACACTAATTGATTTTCTTGATAGCGATCACCATTTTCAACATTGTCAATTAGTAGAGGGTAAACGATATCTTCTAGTAACTCCAAATAGGTTTTGACACTCAAATTGCCATAAAAAAATTGGTCCGATTAAACGGTCTCCAAAAATGCCAGTCCAGACATTCAATTTCTGTGGAGTTTGAGTGTGGACTTCGTGAAAATTTCTTGGATTATTATCTGCCCAATAACGACAGTTATGATGATTGATTGTAGAGCTTAATAAAACCGTACACTCGTCTGAAAAACAGATATTGAACAGAAAGTTCTCGTTATCAGCTATTCATGCAGTCATAACACAAAACTCCAGCCGCCGATCAAAATCATTTTCATTCAGTTGTTGTACAAGATGAATTTTATACGGGTGAAATTTATGGTGCTTTAATATTCGCTGAATAGTTCTTCTTTTGATGTTTGAAACATTGGCCCATTTTCTCGTGCTTATAGTTGGGTCTGCAGCAATTTGTCCTAAAACTTCAATCTCAGTAGTCTTATTTCTAACCGGAAATTCACGTTCAGGATCCCGTTTTTTGTTGGCTACTGAACCACTTTGTCGAAACTTTGTAACTAACTCCAAAATGTATTTTCTGTTAACATGTCTGTTCGGATGTCGTTCATTAAACAAATTTGCAGTACGGTTGGCACAGTCATCGTTTTTGAAAAAAGAGCAATTATTTCAACCCTTTCGTCTACAGAATACACCGTTGTGAAAATAATTTTCGGTAGTATCATCAAGTATCAAACCGACCGGTAAACTGAAATAATAAACCGCATTTCTCTCATTCCGATAAGAAATATTCTGATAGTCAATTTTTTGTTTACAAACCAACAAAACATTTACTATCAGCACATTTCCTATCGGAATGAGTGAAATGCGTTTTTTGCATCTACAACTGTGAATAATTTTTAAACGAGTTAATAAAACTTCCAAAAAAATTAGTGTGCTGAATTCAGAAAAGAAAGAGCTTTCACCCTTAAGGGGTTGATGTGACAAAGTTGAGTTTTATGTCAAAACATGTCCCCCTCAATATTAAAATTGACGTATTTCGGCGTTTGTTAAAAAAAATTCTCTGGACGCAAATCGGTCTGTTACGTTTTCAATGCGCCACCCTATATATATATATATATATATATATATATATATATATATATATATATATATATATATATATATATATATATATATATATATATATATATATATATATATATATATTGACATAAAAAATACCCTTCTGTAAGGTGAAAACTTGACCGCTACATTTAAACCCCTTCGAGTGGGAGTTGCAACCCACAAATTTTTAAAGAGGAAGCAGGGGTTTCTGATGCCTTATTTGAAAGATCGCTCTATTCAAAAATGCGTTGGTTTTTAAACTTATTACAAAAATCAACAGTAAAAAAGGAATTCATTGATAATTTGTTAACAATATTCTAAATCAATTTTTCAACACTTTTACTTGCACAACGTTACAACGTGTGGAAGTATCGCATCGGTGACAAAAATTTCAATTTTTTGTTTTACTTAAACGTCGTAAAACGTATTAAAACATATAGAAACCATGATTTGGGAGCAAATTTTTTTTGTCTATCAGTCTGTCGCTGTATCGGTGTCGGTCAGTATGTCTGTCTGTTTGTAGCCAAAATAACTTTAGAACGAATTAAGATATCGTCTTCAAATTTGGTACACAGTTAGCAATCGACAAACTAACGGTTCGGATCGCTATACGGGATAGGGGATGAATGGTGATTTGGTGAAAAATTTACATTTTTTTCGTTTAAACTCGAGTAATATAACGTTTTAGGGTTTATTTATTAGAAAACTTTTAATTTCATCAATCATCTGGTACTATGTGCTAAAATTAAATTGGGGGTTGAATGTGTGGGATTGGAATATTGTTGTCAAAAATTTCGAATGTTTTTTTACTGAGACGGCGTATAAAGTCTATCACATATAGAAAACTTGATTCTGAAATTTTTTGCCTGGCGCTTGGTCGGTCTGTCGGCATGTACGTCTGTCTGTTAATAGGGGCAATAACTTTCGAACAAATTGAGATATAATCTTCAAATTTGGTATCCAGTTAACACCGGACAAAGGACCGGTTCGAGTTGTTTTTGCTTCAAAGAGTAGGGGATAAGTGAGGGGTGAGTTGGTGGAAATTGTCATTTTTTCAATAAAACTCGAGTAGTATAACGTTTCAAAAGCTTATGGGTACAGGAGTACAAACATTTTTTTTCTGGTCAAGTCACGGGTCGTAAATTAATTCCATGAGTATGTCTTTCTGCAGAGAATAAATTATCACAGCTATGTGGAAGTTATGATTCAATTTGCAGCACTATTTGTCATTTCATCAGTGCACGTTAAATTTAATTATTTGTTTCTTATCAGCTAATTTTCCACAAAAGTTTGCTTATGTAATAACTAGTTAACCACCTCGATCCGATAGTTCTTCGCAAAAAACAAGTTTTCCGAAAAAAATTGTAGTTCTGAATATAACTAAGCTTAGCTTACTTTTCTTTATTTCCATGGGCGTCTGTCTGCTTTTCTCATCCTGACCCCTCTGATATATCACAAAACGTTATCGAAATTATCCAAGCTGGCATGGAATTATTTATTCCACGTACACAGAGCACATCTTCAGCCACTGAAAAGCCCGGGTTCTTTAAGGCCTGTGACAAGGCCAGACTTGAAAAGGTCAAAACTCACAAAACGCTTCTACACAACCCCAGTCAAGAAAACCTTCAAGCATTTAACGACGCAAGAAACCGCTACGTCCGCATTCTTTCTGAGGCAAAAAACTCGCTTAATAACCACATCAGAAATAAAGTCCTCTTAAACTGCAACGGCGGCAAACTCTTCTGGACTCTTGCTAAATCTATTGGGAATAACTTCCCACCTCTTGTCTCAGGGGATGAAATTGTATCTACCGCCCTGGGCAAGGCTGAACTTTTTGCCTCGTTGTTCGCCGGCAATTTTACTCTCAACCCGCCTCCAAATGTTCAACAACCAACAGTCCCCAATTTCGCGCATAAAATGACGTATATCATTTTCGAAACTAAAAAGGTACGTAAGATGCTCTCTTCTCATAATACCAGGAAAGCCTCTGGCTTTGACGAGATCCCAGCAATTGTTCTCAAAAAATGCGCACCAGAACTTGCTCCTGTCCTGACTCGTCTGTTTCAGACATCTTACATTAGAGGCATATTTCCTAGTAACTGGAAAACTGCTCGAGTACAACCCGTCCCCAAGAAAGGGTTCAAAGCGCTTCCTAGCAACTACAGGCCTATTTCTCTCCTTTCAATCGTCCCTAAAGTGATAAAAAGTATATCAACACCGAATTACTAAAATTCTTGAAAAACACAGTCTAATTCACGACAGGCAGTATGGATTCCGTCAGCGCAGATCAACTGCCGACCTCCTTTCCTTTGTCACCCATTCTTGGAACAAGTCTATGGGACTACACGGTGAATCCCAGATTGTCACTCTAGACATATCCAAAGCATTCGACCAGGTCTGGCACTCAGCGCTCCTTAGTAAACTTTCGGTCTATGGCCTACCACCAAAACTCTCTACCTGTACAGCAAATTTTCTCTCCAACCGAAGCATTTCTGGTGTCGTAAATGGCCATTCCTCTTAACTGTGTGGAATTAATGCAGGAGTTCCTCAAGGTTCAGCTTTAGCTCCTACTTTGTTTCTTCTCCACATCAATGACCTCCTCTCTAGCACATCCAACCCAGTTCACAGTTACGCGGACGACAGCACCATCCATTCAAATATACAATATTCTAAGCCTGTCTCTTTAGCCCAACTAGATGAGGATCGCAAAGTCATGGAGCGTTCTGTCTTCGTGGATCTCCAAAAAATATTAGACTGGGGAAGTATAAATCTTGCACAATTCAACCCCACCAAATCTCAGTCTTGCTTTCTATATCATAAGAGATACACCAGCCCTAGACGCATCACAATGAACAACCAAGTTATTCAAAGTAATGAGTCCTTTTCACTTGTTGGCATTTCTGTGGATCGAAATCTCAATTGGCACCAACATGTCACATCAATTGCAGAAGCAGCTGCTAAGAAATTATGTTTCATCTTCTGGACTCGCAAATACTTTTCACCAGCTAATCTCTATAACTTATATACTTCCCAAATAAGGTCAAAACTCGAATACTGCTCCCACATCTGGGGTGCCGATGTCGCTTCTACACTCGCTATCCTGAACTCCATTCATAAGAGAGCTGTACGTCTTATCGGTGACCCTACCTTCACCCAAAGGCTGCAATCTCTTGCCCACCGACGTGCCGTTGGTAACCTCTCTCTCTCTCTCTTTTATAAATATCTGCACGGGCACTACTCAGAGGAGCTTTCTTCCATAGTTCCTCTACCTGCTGCCCCCAACAAATCCACCAGAGGAACAGAGCGAATGCACCCTTTTACTGTCCAGGTTACCAGACATAGAAGATCTTGGTATGCCCGCTCTTTTGTCCCGAGGACTTCCAAGTTGTGGAATTCCTTGCCGGCACATGTTTTCCTTCTCCTCCGAACCTCCAAACCTTCAAGTCCAGAATTAGCAAGTTGCCTCTTTCCTCCTTGTCGACACCCACGGTACGATAGTATTTAGGCTGTAAGCTCTCGTGGTGTGTTGTAATATAAAAAAAATGCGATGTAATATACAGGGTACTCTCAAATAGTCACTGAATTTGAAAAAATTCAAACAGCCGTATCGTAATTTTTAGGGCACCCTTTACTTTATGTTTCAGAAGAGAAAGGTTAATGTTTTATCAGAAAAAGTTGGTAACCGTGTCATTCGTCCCTTTTAATTGATCTCAATTTAAATGTAGGTAACTATTTATAACTGCTCCAAAATAATGTCGTGCCAACTTTGGCAAACGTATATTCTGATAGAGAAAAGCCACAAGTTCCAGCTAATGTGATATGGTTTCAGCAGGATGGAGCACCGGCACATTACCAAATCAATGTTCAGCAGTACCTCGACCTAACATTTCCAAATAGGTGGATAGAGAGGCGAGGATCATCAGGATGGCCAACACGATCACCCGATCTTACGCTATTAGGCTTCTTCTTAAGGGGGTATCTATGAAAAGTAGGGTATACAAAACTATACCGCGCGAGTTAACCGACTTAAGAAGGAGAATAACGACTGCGATTAGGTTGGTCACGCGTCAGGTGTTGATAACCATTAGAAAGCATTTTTATTTCCGAATAGAATGCCGCCAAGACATTCAAGGCATGCATTCTGTTTATCTCCTCCATAAATATTAATGTGTTTGTTATTTTAGTGAATTTTCTTAGAAAAAATTCACTAAATGAGGTGATCACTACTTTTGACTTTCCAAAAACTTTTTCCAAATGAGCTAAATAGGGCCCCTAGAACACACACACACACACAAATATATATATATATATATATATATATATATATATATATATATATATATATATATATATATATATATATATATATATATATATATATATATATATATATATATATATATATATATATATATATATATATATATATATATATATATATATATATATATATAATTGTGGGATAGCCGTCAGTTATAAAGTTGAAACTCTTAATTAAATTGCTGAGCTTTTGGAATGTTTCATTACATTATCGAGGCTACAACATGGAAAGAAAAAAATTACATTTTACATAGGAAAGATGCAAAGGTTTTAAATACTTACATATAAAGCGAGCTTTACATGAACTTGAAAAAATTATTAAATAACAAACATGAACAAAACTTTGTGTAAATTTGGTTCAAGTCTATAAGAGTCAAACTGATAGATGCAAGCTATCTATTTGTATTTCAATTTATTTTGTTTTGGTTTTGTCTGAGAAATATAAATAAGAGTAGTGATTTATAAAAATGTTATCTTAATATTTAGTATCTAAAACCTCTGTATGTAAGTTGTAATTTTTTTTCTTTCTATTTGGTAGCCTTGATAATGAAATTAATCATTCCGAAAGCTCGGTAATTTAATAAAGAGTTTTTATTTTGTGACTGACCGCTATATCCCACTACGAAGTCGACACCGTCCAAAAAGAACACTGAAAGTGTTTTTCTTGCTCTCTCATTAGAAAGGAGGAAACGCGATTGGTTATTAGCTTTATTGAATTTATTTTTTTTAAATCTCTAATGGGGAGATCCCGACTTTTGAATTTTGAAAAAAATTATTCAAACGAGCGCGAACTAGGCTTCCTAGAACACACATCCCGGGTCAGTTACAATTTTTATCTGTTTATATATATATATATATATATATATATATATATATATATATATATATATATATATATATATATATATATATATATATATATGCGTGCACGCTTCTGGCCTTATAAATATATATCCTGGACACAGGTTATCTGTTCCTAAGTTAGTGCATTTCCAATGGCTTATAACTGTTAGACTAGTGAAAATTTTGTGGTTTTTTTTTTCGAAAATGTTTATATCTCCGGTAGTAATAAAGTTATGACAATCAAATTTGGTACGCTGGTTTATATTATAAAAATTGAATTATGTACAAGAATTCGGACCTGTAGGTTAAAAGAAAAAACTTATAGACATTTAAAGGAAAATTTTAAGATTTTGCTCTTAAAAAATTGGGATTTTCCTCAAAATGTCAAAATCGCGATTGAAACGTCAAAATTGGAAACATTTAGACAAAAAACCGGAAACGAATACGGCTTACGTAGAAAAAGTGTAACAAGAAGAGTGTTTTACAAACCCTTAACAGTTAACTTCAACGCTCATTGTCCTTCGTTTTACTAAAATGTTTTCAGAAAACTCATTTCAAATAAACCCTTTCTCTAATGCTTTGGCAGTAGTTTTAGTTAAAGCGTTTATCGTTTAATGCTCTATAATTTATAGCGAAGTTACAACAAAACAAAAATCGTATTTTTACGGTAAAGCTCAATATATCCGTTAGTATGGAAGATACGAGAAAAAATTGTATACGTTAATTGTAGTGTCCTGAGCTGCATCTTATAAAATTACTTTTACAATCACAGGTGGCCCAGAAGTCGTTGGTGGTACAAATTTTCTTTTTAATGAATTTTTAGTAAAAAAAATCACTAAATAGACATGTATCGATGGTGAGACTTTCCAAAAAAATTTTCAAATGAGCGCGAACTAGGACCCCCAAAACCCATATCCGGGGTCAGTGTCAATTTTTATATGTTTATAATATATATATATATATATATATATATATATATATATATATATATATATATATATATATATACACATATATACATATATATATATATATATATATATATATATATATATATATATATATATATATATATATATATATATATATATATATATATATATATATATGTATGGATGTATGTATATATCCAACCGATAACAAAAAATAATTAACCGATTTAGATAAAACTCGGCAAATGCCTTTCTTTTATTAATGGATGAGTTCGTTAGCCAGGAAAATCGGACAAGGTTTTCTGAGAAAATTTTGGGCTTTCTTTTGAAAAAAATGTCTCTTCGAAAATTACAAAGCTATTTTAATGAAATTTGATGGATTTGTTACCTTGGAAAAGACTTTTTTTCTCCCTCAGGGATCGTCCGCGTATTTGCCGCCCCGATAGCACTGCAGCCTTTGGATTATTGTGCATGCCCTTGGTCTTCTACTCCACCCATTTCAAAATCACTGTGCCTTGAACTAGTCTGCACAGCGATTGGTAGGGTAACTTTTATATTGCTCTGTCTCCGGTCTAGACTGACCGTAGATCAGTTGTCTTTGCGGTCCAGAGCTTTACACCCGCACAAGATGTGCTGGGCTGATTCATCCCCCTCGCCGCAGAGTCTGCATGCGTGGTCCCCCTCGAACCGCCCCATTTTATGCAGTTGTTTCTTGACTGCCATGTGTACCGTCAAGAGACCTGTTATGTTTCTGAGCTGTCCTCTGATAAGATTTAGCAGCTCCACAGCTCTCTTTGAACTGGGTTTGTCAATTAGTGACTGCCCATGTCTGAGCCCTGGACAGTCTGTCCAGTACACCTTGTGTTCGTTTCTGACCCAGGACTTAATGGCTCCCCTGGCAGTGCTCTTTGCCACGCCCAGAACCGGTTCTGGTCCCATAAATGGTTCTGGTGACCCTCTCTTCGCGAGACTGTCAGCTTCTTCATTGCCTTTGACCCCGAGTGACCCGGCACCCAGATGACGGAGACCTCGTTCTGCCCAGCCAGGTCGCTCGTCTGGTATTGGCGCTCACTCACCAGCCTTGAGTTTACCCGTGGGCTACTGAGGGACTAAAGGGCTGCCTTGCTATCTGTGGCTATGAGGATCCGCTTGTTGTTGTAGCCCCTCCTCTTGTTCTGCCACACACAGTGCAGGATGGCGTACATTTGGGTCTGAAAGACGCTTTCATGGACTCCGAGGGAAATACTATGACCTACCCTCGGTCCTTCCGAATAAACACCTGCCCCGTCCCACGCTCCCCGCCGGATCCGTCCGTGAACCAGGCGAGCGCGTCCCGTGGTAAGCCCTTGGTCTCCTCCCGCCATGCCTCGCGGTCAGGGATTTCCTAACTATGTACCAAAATTGAACTTTCTAAGTTTATACAAAATTAAGTTATCCAAATTTTGAGTTTCCTTTCGAAAAAATTTCTCCGAAAATTACAAAGATATTTTAATGAAATTTGGTGGGTATGATGCCTTAGTAAAAACCTTACTACGTGCCAAACTTTAACTTTCTAAGTTTATAGAAAATTGAGTTATTCAAATTTGAAGCATTAAAAAAAACTACGATAACGCACTTGCTGCGTCCAGAACACTTTTTTTATGGAACATGCCATATATTATTGCATTTTTTCATTTTCCATCTAAATATAATGCATATTTGTGAGAACATTTCAATAGTTCAATTTGCTATTAACTTAAGGTCCGTTGGCTGGTGAAGCAGCTTGTTCGGGGACATTTTAATTTTATGATTAAAGGGAATGAACTTTTTATATTCATCCTCTTGTTAATTAAAGCCTGGTAGTGTTCTTGTTTCATATAGCTCGTTTCTGTAAATAAGACAGAAATCTAGTCAATAAACCCCTGAAGATGGCTCAATAAAAGGAGCCGAAACGCGTAGGTTTGAGAATAAAAAAAGTTTGTCTGGTAGAAAAGCCTTTCATTTATTCCCCTAAAGGTTGAGAGATAATTGTCTGGTAGTAAAGGCCTTTTAATTATTCCCTTTAATCATGTCAAACCCAGACGTAATAATGTTCAGAAATAACATTTTAAGTTTATTTTCGGAAAATATTTCTACATTTTCACACAATAAAGTTATTTTGATGGAATATGGTACATTATTTCTACTATATAGGTTATACTGGCAAGAAAATTTGATGTCTGCTCTGATTTAAAAAAATACATATTTGCCATTAAAAAATGCAGCACAAAATTGTTTTCGGATTTTGGGAAAAAAAGTTTTAGGGAGTTTCGTTCAAAGGCTTTTTGTGAATATTTATTTCATCATAGGTGGGTAAATAGCTTGAATAAGTTCGTTGCACAGCAAATTTGGACCAGTTTTTTCGGGAACATTTTCAGTTTATTTTCGCAAAATTTGTGTTCTTTTGTAAACAATAAAGTTATTTTGATGAAATGTGGTACATTGTATTTACTATACAGGCCATAGTGGTAACCAATTTTAAGGCCTGCTTGCATTGAATATACATACTTGCTTATAAAAACATTTTAATGACAATTCACTACCATAACGTACTTGCTGCATCCAGACTTTTTAGTGTATTGTAGCAAATTTAGTCAATCAGATGAATTTTTTTTTTAGTGAAATTTCGTAGAAAAAGTTTATTAATAGAGGGCTCCCGACTTTTGAATTTTGAAAAAAAAATTCACATGAGTGCGAACGACGACCCCTAGAACCTATATCCGGGGTCAGTCTCAATTTTTATATGTTATATATATATATATATATATATATATATATATATATATATATATATATATATATGTTTATATATATATATATATATATATATATATATATATATATATATATATATATATATATATATATATATATATATATATATATATATATATATATATATATCACACCGACAACTCAAAAAATAATGGGCCGATTTTAATAAAATTTGGCATGTACCGTCCTTTGGAAGTGGCTTGGATAAGTCATGGAAATCAGATCAGGTTTTCCGAGAAAATTCTGAGTTTTCTTTAAAAAAAAATTATCTTAAATAATAAAAAAGCTATGGCAACCACATCTGATATATAGGTTTGATATAAAGAGTAAACTACGCACCAAAATGTATATTTTCATGTTACAAGAAAAAACTTATAAAAAAATATTTGGAGCCAAGTTATTTCGATTAAAATTCACTAACATAACGCACTTCCTGCGTCCAAAATTTTTTACTGTAAGGTTTTCAATAAATTTTAAACCCATAGTAATTCAGCAATTTGGAATAGAGAATTAATAGATCTCTTAAATAGAGTGTATCACAAGCCCATACTTTCTATTAGAAAATTCGGGGGTGAAACTCTCACTCGAAGAGGGTTGAATGTGGGCGTGAAGTTTTTGATTTGCAGAAAGTTATTTTCCAATCTAAATAATGTACATATTTTTTAATCTAAGTATTGTAAATATGCACAATAATTAAGATACTCAATTCATTCCATTTGGCTGTTCCACACTGTATGCAGCTAAGCTTAGTAATATTCAGATATATAAATTTTTTTTGAAAAACTTGTTTTTTTTTCGAAGAACTGGCTGATTGGGCTGGTTAACTAGTGATTATATAAGCCAAATTTTGAATAAAATTGGCTAACAAGAAACAAATAAATGACTTTAATATGTACTGATGAAATGACATGAAAAGTATTGATTGATTGATTAAGAATATTATTAACATATTATCACCTTTCAATTTTTCTAAGCTCTCTGTGGATTTTTCTAACGTACTGTATAATAGTTAGTAATGGATCGTTGTCTAGTATAGAGTAATAAGTTACCTGGAAATGCTAGCAAAGATTAGAATACTGTTATCTTTGAGGCTACTTCATTGTTAGGTTTACGCATATCAAAGAATTCTTTCAAAATAATCCCTTATGGAATTTTAACTTATTTACGTTCACTCATAGAGGACAACTAGAAATACATTAGTATAGTTGGGTATTTCTTGCTACATCTAGAAATAAAAGAAACCTCATTAAAGAGTCATTACTGACATTTATTCTTCTTAGAAAGGCTTAGATACGGCATACCTTTTGCTTTCCAAACCTTGTTGAAGCTAGCTCCACTGAAAACTTCTAAAAATCTCATACCTGGATACCCTATATAAGCAAATATTTCCCCACAAACATATTAGTTGTGACTGCAGGTTTAGCAAAGTGCAAGTTCAATTCCATTTTGAAAATTCTCAAGATCTTGTGTTGCTTAAGTTTGTTCGATATAGTTTGGAGAAAAGTGAAGTGGAGTTCCAGATAAGATACTAAATTAAGGTAATTACGCCTACAGTTAATTGTAAAATATTTATCTTAACAACTATCTTTGTATGTGTGATGAAAAACGTCGTATTTAAGTTATGTTTTCCGAAATACGAGCGCAGATAAAATTTTAAGTTTGGTAAACCTTTTATATTGACTGTTGAAAAATCTATTACATTAACTTTTTACTTATGTGATATATTTTTAATACCTTGGTTTAATTTGCAAATAAGGCCTATATTACTTGAAACTCAAAACGTATCTATATTTAAAAAGTCACAACGCAATAAAAATTGATTTACTTCATAAGTACACTTGGAGAACACCCAAATCACCACAACACATATTTCAGAGACCTTACGATCGTTTCGTTGACCAAGTCAACATCTTCAGAGGAAGAAAAATTCTAACATGAAAAACTAGATCCCGTATATTTATATCGCGTCAAAGAAAACGAACTAGTCCGAAGGAAAGTTGTCGTACAAGAACGATCGTTAGTTTATTGCGCAGTGAAACAGGTCGGAGACCTGCTTTAATCTTTTGGTCGACAAATTTATGACCCTTATCTAATATAGGTTTAAAAAGGACCGGCGTTCTTTAAAGAGACAGCACGTTTCCTTTCGATCTAGAACTTTACAATGTGGATATTGGTTTATGCCGATAAAGACATCTGCTAAGATAAACAACATAAACTCAAATCATCTCTTTTAAAAATAGAAAACTAAAAACCCAGATGTCTGTCTCACCGTGTTAACTTTAACAAAGGAAAAATAGTTCAACTAAAATACTACACAAAAACTAAATATTGATTTTAATTCTACGTGAAAATATTTATATTGACTACATAAATACAAAAACCGAATAGGTATTTAAATCAAGACAAACATAGTGATTAGTATATGTATAAACCGGTCGAGTTATTGACCATAATTTATTATTCTACCAGACTAATTATGAGTATTTAAGCGGTCAAATGCAAAGAGCAAACAATGGGCTAGAGATTACAGGTGGCGCACGATTTAATGAAGTTTTGTTCTTAATAGACCTTAATATAAAAATACTTTCTAATGAATCAAGCATAGTTTGATGTCTGACATTTTTGACAAGTTTCAAATTTTCTTTGTCAATGTGGTGGTTATTATCCCACATATGTTGTGCCACACAAGATTTGTCTACCGTACCATATCGTAACTGTGCGAGATGTTCACGAAATCTGGTGGATATGTTTCTCCTAGTTTGGCCCACGTATTTAAGATCACAATCTTTGCAACTAATCTCATAAATTCCGGACATTTCAGTGACTTTGTCTTTGTCTTTCGTATTACCCAACAAATTTTCTTTCACTTCAGTCAACACAACCTATTCATTATTTTCTTACATTCCGATCAATGTTAATTTTTGAAAATACAGTTATAAATATCAGCATGTCTTTAAAAAAACGTTTGTTTAGCTAGTGTTTCCAGGTTAAAAGGAGACTAGACACATCTCTAGATCTTTCCGTACATTTTAGGTATGTTTAAAGTTCAGATTTGGATATATATTTAAGGACCTTGCATGCAAAGCACAATTTAAGCTATTACAGATAATGCGTTAATTATACGCCTATTACATAAAAAAAATTCCCAATTCAACTGTCACGATTAATATTTTCAAACATGCAAAATTCGATGTTTCCAAAAATAAATATTTATAAACTGTATCATAAAGCTGCTGACATAGCGTAGGGTTTTTTTTCATAACTATCCTCAATAATTTTTAATACATTGATACAAGTATTTTCATTAATGGCTAATAACTTTTTTTGAACCTAGAGATCTAAATTTTGGCACATAATTTACTTTTTATAACGTTAACCTACACTACTAAGTGAGTGGTGGACGTGCCGCCACCTAGTTGCGGAACCAAGTAGTATGTTGTCACGCCAGCTCCAAATAACACAAAGTGTTAAAAAAAAAAAGAGACTGTATACAACCAACTAACAATTTAGAAAATTGTCAGTCCTGGCCCATTTCTACAAGCGTCTACAGCCACCGCGATACTTTGGCTTTCAAAATCCCGCATGCGTAGTTTGGACTTCCAGCTTATTTGGAATTTGATGTTTGATGATTTGATCAGCTGTTTTCCGCTTGCTTCTGTTGTGTAGTATTGTTTCAGCTTAGTTTTAAACAATTCTAAAAAGAAATGAAAAAAATCTTAATGTATTGCCACATTTACGTATTCACATTATGGACTAAACACTTCACTAATACATATTCCAAAATAGAAAATTACATTCTCCAAGCATTTTAATTATCTGCACAGAAATAAATATTAAATTAGTAAACTATGTATCAAATACTAGGTATCCTATAGTAACTTAAAACAAGTCCAAACAAAAGCAGGTATATAAAATAAAACAAGAAAAAACTCTGGACGCAGCAAGTGCGTTATAGATGTGAATTTTTATTAAATGATTTAAATTTAAATAACTCAGTTTTCTATAAACTTAGAAAGTTTATTTTCGGTATGTACTAAGGTCTTTCCTAGGGCAAGATATCCACCAAATTTCATTAAAATAACTTTGTAATTTTTGGAGAAAAAACTTTTTTCAAAAGAAAATTTAAAATTTGAAAAACTCAATTTTCTATAAACTTGGAAAGTTGAATTTTGTACTTAATAAGGTCTCTCCCGAGGCAACATTTATAGTAAATTTCATTAAAACAACTTTGTTATTTTTGGAGAAAAAATTTTTTTTTGAAAGAAAACTCAAAATTTTCCCGGAAACCCCCGTCCGATTTTCCTGGATAACGAACTCATTCAGGCCATTAATAAAAGAAAGGCACTTGCCAAGTTTCATTGAAATCGGTTAATTATTTTTTGAGTTATTAGGCGGATACATATATATATATATATATATATATATATATATATATATATATATATATATATATATATATATATATATATATATATATATATATATATATATATATATATATGTGTGTGTGTGTGTGTGTGTATAATTTGAAACTGGCCGCGGATATGGGTTCTAGGTGTCCTAGTTCGCGCGCATTTGAAAATTTTTTTGCAAAGTCTCACCATCGATACCTCTCTATTGGTGATTTTTTTTAAATAAAAATTCACTAATAAAATAATATACTAAGCAAGCATCCTAAATGGTTGCAATTTTCTCTTAATTTTCTCAAGTAATGTATTTTACCTATGCATCATATTCGTTTTTATTTTCTGGTCATAATTTAGACAAAACATGCATGGTCAACCAGTTCTTTACATGTTGGAGTTAAGGTTTAACAATATTTCGTGTTTTTTGTCGAAGACAATACAATACGATAAAGATAACTAACGGCCAATATGAAAAATTTTAAAATTTGTGAAAAATAAAATGAAATAAAAACGAAATAAATAGATAGTCTTTTGGAATTTAGAAGCCACTATTCACTAACGATAAACTTATTAAAAACTAGAACTATTGCTAAAACCAAGCTGAAACAATACTACACAACAGAAGCAAGCGGAAAACAGCTGATCAAATTCCAAACAAGCGGGAAGTCCAAACTACGCATGCGGGATTTTGAAAGCCAAAGTATCGCGGTGGGTGTAGACGCTTGTCCCATTTCTACCCCAACATAGGGAAAAAGTATGTAAGACTAGATGCATTCTCGCAACAATTAGAACCGTCGACCGGTTTCGCTCTCATTAGAGCTCTTCAGTACGGCATTGTAGAAAAAATGCACCAAAAGTAATACGGCTATAGTATAGCCAGCCTTAAAATACTAAGTGAGTGGTGGACGTGCCGCCACCTAGTTGCGGAACCAAGTGACAACATACTACTTGCTTCCGCAACTAGGTGGCGGCAGGTCCACCGCACTTGCAAAAGAAAGGTGCTCACCACATTTTATTAAAATCGGCCCATTTTTTTTAGTTATAAGTGTAAATAATATTTTCAGCGCTGCCGCGTTGCCGCTTATATTGAAAAGTAGCAACAACTTTGCTATCTTAAATAAGACACTCTATATTTTATTGCATTTTTTGCTTCGCTATTGCTTTCCGATTATTCTTCTATGATACTTATCTATACCTATCTCCAGCGGTTCTCTAGAAAAGAATTGTTCTCCTTATTTTTTTGTGCAAAACATAGGTTCAGTTTAATGATTATTACTGCGGCATCATATATGTGGATTTATGTTGGCCCAATGTTCTAGAACCATTTTTTTGCTAATAATCTCTTGACAAGTCCAACACATTGCCCATATAATTTTTCTAAAAACTAAGGTCCTTTCAGATTTTTCGTTGTAACAAATTCACAAAACTAAATTGGATTCTCAGCTTTCCAGTCATTGTAAAGGAATAAAGCTAAAACATATATTTTTATGAAGCAGTTGGTATTTATTCTTCTGGATAAGCTTCGAAGTAAGTGAGAATATTAATTTTGTTTATTTCATTTTATGTAACTTGCCTCGACCCTTTTTTGTATATTTTAACCACATACTCTCTCGATTTATCCACTGAACATAAGTTAGGACATCTCCTTAGATACAAGATAAGCTGTCTTCATTTATCTTTGACATTGACTGAATATAAAATAGTTTAAAATATCTATTTTGAAATGACCACTTATTAATTTCGTTTTCTCTTTAATTAGAATATTTGTGTTTTGGGTCTCCGAATAGTCTAATCGAGGGTTATATTTTCAAAATCTTTTATATGCAGATAATATGATTCGTGAATTTTTGATATTAGCGTTAATTGTGATTTGCAGGCGAAAATTTTTCGATATCTATCTTTAATAGGGACCGAGAAGTTTAACTTTAAACTTACCACTATCAACTCAGACATTTTCGAGATAACTCGAAAACGGCAAACACTAGGCATAATGGGCATAATAATAAACGCAAAGTATATCGAGTATAGCAGAAGTTCGACATCAACGAAAATAATTAAAATCATAGGCAATGTTCAACAATTCTCCAAATAAAAATTTCATGATTTTTTACCAAATTAGGATCTAGCAATATCCATAGTGCTCCAATGAAATATGACACCCTGTTTATAATATACAAATTGTGCCACAAAAACATATGTATTTCTGAAAATATGAGGGATATGTAGGATGTTTCTTTTATGCTGCTCTATTATACTAAGTTTGGTTTTCCTGTTACTTTTGGTTATTCGGAAAATGGCCACCAACTTGTTATTTTAAATAAAACACTTTGTATGGTTTACCATTTTTATATTATATGCAAACATCAAATAATATGTATCATAATGTAAACAAAAATGTTACTGTTTAGACATTATTTTATTTATTTACTTATTTACAGAGCAGACCATTTGGCAAAGAGGAATAAATATTAGACAGGTTATGTGAAATGGCAAAGCAGAGCTGTTTTATAGAATGACAAGATTTAGAGTATAAATAATTAGAAGTTTTAAACACATATTAAACAAATGATCTTAATGGTAACCGTCAAAATTTATTTATCTTACGAAAAAGATATTGAACAAAAATGTTCACTTTCCTATAATAGAAGTGCGCCGTTTTCAAGTTATTATTGTTATACAAAATTACACATGAAAATTAAAAAAAAACTATTTTTCATATGCTTTATCTTATAAATTATCATCATCTAGATTAGCTGCCAGTTATTGCTAAATATTTATGTATTCGTCTAATAATTTTCCGTTTTGCAGCAGTAAGCGCCCCTAGGGTATTCCGAACCCTTTCTTCCCAATTTTTCTGTATATACAGAGCTGATCTTATAAATATATTTATTTAGCCATATATAAAAAAGTTAAGGACGCAGAAAGAGTGTTATGGTAGTGAATTTCCATAAGAATAATATGTAATATATTAGTGTTTAGCCTTATATTAAAAGTTATTAAAAATTACTTTATTTAAGTAGGAACAGTAAAAAATAAGGTAAAAAAGGGGCAAGCAAAAACATGATCTCTAGCAGAAATATTTATACAGTAATTTGGATACAAAACTCAAACAGAGAAATTGATAAACAGGAAATATACTCAACAAAAAATACACTAGAAAGCTGAACATAAAAAAATCTGTGGTTCATGCATTGTATGCACGCAAAAAAGGAAGAAGAACCCCCAGGACGAGGAGGGTTTCTGCACCCCTCACCAAAAAACACGGGGGGTTGTCCTTCCTCTTGTGCATGCATACAACCACCTTTAAAGGGTAAAGCACAAGAAAAATTTCTTGGGAGCAACCCTCAAGAAAGTTACAGGACGGGGGGCAAATAGGGGTGTTATGCGGGGTAGACAGGATTTAGAGGAGGTATTGCAGCAAAATGTGAAAAACGTATATTTTCGAAGTCCGAATAAGTGGTTTGTTTAGCAATTCCGCTCTTTTTTCTCCCCGCCCAGCACCCCTATTCAATCTTGGTCCCTTAACTTTCTTGGGGGTTATTTGCAACAAATTTGTCTTGTACACCCAAGGCTTGTGGATCCAAGGGAGGTTCTTAGAATGTTTCTGAAAAAAAAACCTCCGTGCAGTACACTGAAAATTTACCGAAATTGTATTTCACTTCGTTGCCTATGTCTTTTCCAGATAATATAGAATACAGCACTAAATCAAATGGTTCACTTTTAGTGAATTTTCTTAAAAAAAAATCACTAATGAGGAGATCCCGACTTTTGAATTTTGAAAATATTTCTTCAAATGAGCGCTAATTAGGCCCCCCAGAAAACATATCCGGGGTCAGTTTCAATTTTTATATGTTTATATATATATATATATATATATATATATATATATATATATATATATATATATATATATATATATATATATATATATATATATATATATATATATATATATATATATATATATATATATATATGTATGTATCACACCGATAACTCAAAAAATAATGGGCCGATTTTTATTAAATTTGGTGAAAAAATTCCTTTTGCAAATGGCTTGGATATGTTCGTTAGCCAGAAAAATCAGCCCAGGTTTTCCCGGAAAATTTTGTGTTTTCTTTCGAAAAAATTTATCTCCGGAATTAACAAAGTAAGGGCAACCAAATTTGGTACGCAGGTCTACATCCTTATAGGTAAGTTACCCACCAAAGTTTAGCTATGTAGATCAAAAGACAAAAAAGTTATAGGCATTTAAAGAAAAATAAATTGGGGTTTTCCTCAAAACGTCAAAGTGGCGATTTAAATTGTCAAAATTGGCAACAGTTAGGCAAATAACTTGAATATAATACGGGCTATAAAAATAAAATGTCTCAAGAAGGATGTTTTACAAACCCTAAAGTCTTAGTTTCAACCGTCATTGTCCTTCATTTTACTAAAATGTTTCCAGAAAATTCATTTCAAATAGACCCTTTCTCTGATGCTTGGCAGTAGCCTTAGCTATAGAGTTTATCGTTTATTGATATAGAATTTTTGTCGAATTTTCGTAAAAAATCAATAAAGCTCAATATATCCGTTATTATATAAGATATGAAAATTTTTTGTATATATTAATTATAGGGTGTCTTGAGCTACATCCTAAAATAATATTTCTACAATCACAGGGTGGCCCATAGATCGTTGGTGATACAAATTTCCTTTTTTTTTTTAATCAAACACGCCTTTTGTTATTGCATTTTTGCATTTTCCATCGAAATATAATGCATGTTTGTAAGAAAAGAAATTCTGGACGCAGCAAGTGCGTTATGGTAGCTAATTTTGATCAAATGTTTCATATTTGAACAGCTCAATTTGCTATTAACCTATAAGGTTGACCAAGAAACGTGTTTTTTCGGGAACACTTTAAGTTTACTTTTGGACCTTTTGTACATTTTCAGACAATAAAGTTATTTTGATGAAACATGGCACATTGTTTTTACTATATAGGTTATACTGGTAACCAAATTTGATGCCTGCTTTCTTAAAAAAAACACATATTTGTTATTAAAAACATTTTTATGAAAATTCACTATCATAACGCACTTGCTGCGTCCAGAATTTTTTATACTACATATATAAGCACAAGATAAGCATAATTAGGTGGGGGAGGATTAGTGGCAACAATTGACAAGTAGATAAATTATTAAAGCACGTTAACAGTCATAAACTTGATTTCATCGTCATGTCACAGTAGTATTCTGATCATAAAAAATACTTCTAACTATATGCACACAAAAATTACTAAAATACATTTATAAAAAAAATAGTTTAGTAATTTGTTAAGAGGTTTTGAGATGTGATGAAACGTCAAACCAACTGTACCGCAGATTAGCATAATATTATTATATTGTGACTATACTATCTTTATCTTGACATTTGTACCAAAATTGTATTATGTGTATGCTCGAGTCTTGCTTTTATGTATAATACGATTTATAATTTTGCAAATAATATATCACTATAGTACTCACCCCAAGTCGCATGCGGGTGACAGTGCAAAAATAGGTAGCCGCGTTAAGTATCATATCTCGCTAGTAATAATTTTATCATGAATAAAACCTAAATTTGAGACGAAATTTTCAATTTATTCCTCTCCTTCTCCTTTGTTTATGGTGTCTGTTTCTACTAGCCTAAATTTTCAATTTGATATTGACAATTGACAAATGACAGCTGGGCTCCAGCACGAACGCATGAACTTTGTTAGACTGCGTTCGTGTTCGTGCTGGAGCTTACCTGTCATTTGTCAATTGTCAATATCAAATTAGAAATTTGGGTTAGTAGAAACGGACGCCATAAACAAAGAAGAGTAAGAAGAACAAGAACAACAACGTTGTCAGATAGAATAAATTATGATTGGAGCGATACGTTAAATATGATGAAAAATGGGTAATTCGAAATTTGCAGGTATTAAATACAGCTATGAATTACGGTATTTTTTAACCAACTGATAAAATTAAATTTTATAAAATGTTTTCTTTACTATCAGAAGTTGTGAAAATTTGAAATGTTTATACTGGAAAGGTTAAGCTACATGAAAAATCTGAGGATCTGGCAACTCCGGTAAGAAACAACTACATTTCGATATCTTGCAATGACTTTAACTTCCATTGTTTAGATTTATTTAAATAGTGTAGCAGGATTTATTTAAACACTATATCAGTACAGGTAATGTCATTTGTCTTTATCCAATATTGTAGATATTGCATTACAGAATTTGAAGTGATGGCGAGGATTATCAAATAGCATCTACCACTTCCGACGCCAGAAGTCAACGTAAAATAAAATTTAAGGGTCACTTTTATTAACATCGGGCATGCCGATCTTGGGACACTTTTGAGTTATTGGCTTTTTTAAATAAATATTATTTTTCCTCAAGGTTGCTTTGCTTTGGAAAAAGTGGAACTGTCAAACCTAGTCACTGTTCTGTCATTGTTATCTTTTTGTTCGATTAGTTCGTGCAATTTTTAACATGGGACAAAATCTGAATGATGTTGTCTTTGATTTGTTTGTAATTTATGGAAAAAATCGAATAGTTGACATCCACATTAACCGCAAATGATGAAAGAAAAATTTATAACATTTTTTGATCATGGAAAGGTATCGAATCCTGTTGTAAGAACTAAACTTATAGCAAGAAATGAAGAGGTTGAAATGATCGCCTTGGGATATTTTCAAGCATATCCACGTGCTGCACTCAGAACAGCGTCTAATGATTTGGGAATTTCTTATTCCTCGTTGCAAAGAATTTTTTGTCGCCATAACTTACACCCCTATAAATTTAGAAGGCTAAAAAAACTACATTCCAGAGACTGCGTACGCAGAATCAATTATTGCCAAGAATTCATGAAGATCGTATTTTTTTACAACAAATTATCTTGACACACGAAGCAAAATTTTGTAAGCGAGGGATGATTATTCGAAAAAAACCGCATTTTTGGGCTGACGAAAATTCTCGTGTTGCAATGGAGGTGGAAAATCAAATTTAGTTTCGTATGATTGTTTTCTGCCTGCTAATGGACAGTAAGGTGGAATATTTCATGTACGATGGAAATTTAAATGCCGAGAGTTATTTCAGAATTTTAAGAGAAGTTGTGTAAACGATATGGATCATATACAGTCGATGTTTCAATCGTTGATATCAAATGGACGGAGCTCCGGCACATCCAACTTGAAACGTAGATGCCAAATTAGGAATACTCTGAAGATCGCTGCTGGGAAATAGGAGTCCATCAGTTTGACCTCCCCGATCTCTGCGTCTTACCCCTTCAGATTTTTATTTATGGGGTCTGATCAAAAAATTAATGTACGTAAATCCGATTTTAATTTACGAAGACTTGGCAATAAAGAAAGTAGGAGCTTTTGATCATTTGGACTGCGGGAGAGCAATGCAGTCTCTTCAGTAGGACGTTGTACACTGTATCAATAACACACAGTGAGCATATGGATTGAAATAATTATTTTGTTAACCTGTCCATTTGCTGTTTTGACATTTTTGGATTGTCACTTGCAAAGGGAAGGTACTCACCAAGTTCTATCAAAATCGGTCTATTATTTTTTTAGTTATAGGTGTGACACATAAATATATATATATATATATATATATATATATATATATATATATATATATATATATATATATATATATATATATATATGTATATATAAACATATAAAGTCTGAAAGCGACTTCGGATTTGGGTTCCAGGGGTCCTAAATAGCCCTCATTTGAAGAAATTTTTTCAAAATTCAAAATTCGAGATCTCCTCATTAGTGAATTTTTTTTAAGAAAATTTACTAAAAATGCATGAAAAATGTAACGAAATAAATCAGTGCTACCATATTTCTGAATTTATTGCAGCACCAGGCTAAATTGTTGATTTATGAAAAAAATGCAACTCTAGGACAGAGCATTTTTCTCGTATTCGTCTTGACGCACTATGATTCTCATTTTCGTTATAGATAACGACGCTAATATCAAAGCACGTTTTGATGCACATAATTTTATTACAAGCTTTTATCAGGTCCGGTATCTTTTAATTCCATATTGAGAAAATACATTATCCATACGGATGAAGAAACTATGATCGCACGAATTAAAACTACATAAGAGATGGCTAATAATAAAATAATCAGCTACTTTGTCACACTTCTAGAAAGTTTGTAATATTGAGCCAAAATATTCATTACCACTCAATCACGCAAATTCATAATACGACCATTACGAATTTTAGTCCGTATTGATTTTCTTACTAAATTATCATTCAGATCACATTTGAGATGTAGGATCCTCAATTTATGTCATATTGTGTCTAAGGATATACAAAGAAAAACACGCTTATAATAATTGTATAATTACAATTATACGATATAACGAGAACTGGATTAAAAAAAGTAGTAAGCCAGGATAAGATATTGTCACCTTTACCAGTAAATTGAGACACCATTGCAAGCAAATTAATAAACCGAATAAATGTCAAAAACTAATTACTACATGCAACAAGCTAAACTATAAACAAGGTTAAGCCATGAAAAAAAAAGAAAGAAACTATGGAATGAACGAAAGTGTATAAACACGAAACTAACAAACTGAAAAGATACAAACGCAAATAAATTAATTAAGTCGATTTAACACGGAACTAGTGGGACTACTGTCAGAGATACGAAGTATAACGCATGTTGTGTCAAACTGTTGGTCAAGACAATTTCGGCTAACGCATACTACAAATAAATAAAAGTAGGAATGCATATCCTATGATCTGCAAGTTGGACGAAAAAATACTTTTTAATAAATACGTGTATAATGATGGTCATTAATTTTATGAGATCTTTTATTGATAAGTAAAAATTGGTCCATCATATTTTATGATCATATCATTTTTGAATTTAGTGATGTTGATACTTTAGCCAAATATTACAAACTTTTTGAAGTGTGGCAATCTGGCTGATTTATTCATTATGAGCCACATGTAGTTTTGATTGGCTTGATCATAATATTTACAACCCGTATACAGAGTGTTTTTTTCTGATGTAAAATTAAGATAGAATTCATTAAACCGAACCTGATAAAAGCTGGAAATAGAATTTTATGAAGCGAGGCGTACTTTGGATGATTTACAATGAGATGAAATCATTATCTACAACGAAAATAAGAATTCTGATGCAACAAGATAAACCTGAGAAAAATATTACGTCCGAAAATTAAATATTTTGTATAAGTCAACAATTTAGCCCGGTGCTGCAAGAGATCGACAAGTGTGGTAACATTGCTGAATGGTTTATTCTGTCACATTTTTGTGCAATTTTTCCCAACGAATTCATATTTCACACTCTGTCGCTAAAAATATATAAAATTGTTAGCCTGGTCCTGGAATAAGCTTTTTATTAAAAGTGGAAAATGTAGTGTTCCATCAAGTCACCACACCTCTAAAACTTGAATTGGGTAAGTTGAATAACGCAGTATATATGGCTCTGTGAAAACTGATAAAGCACACCATTCGCTCTGTATATAGGACATGGGGGGACAAGGATATTTTTCTGTGCAAATCCAGAGACAGGCCGATATTTCGATTACCCATAAGAAAATGTAGGGTGTAAGCCGAAACACCCCCTGAAAACTTCTATACTAGTCAGACGATGACGTAAACGGGGAAACCATTAGAAAGAAGAAAACAAGTCGTTGTGAAGATATGTAAAGAGTCTCTACATGTGTATTTAATATAAATATTGTCCACTAAAGAAACTCTTTTGGTCGATGTTGCTTATACTTTCAAACAATTCCTTTTTAAGAGCGTATATTCGGCAAATTGCATTCTTCTTACATTTCTTTACACCATTTCAAAAAATTTCAGCAATTTATGTTTCTCTGTGTGCTATGTAACAGTCTTCATGGACCAGTGGTAAAAACGTGTGCCTCTGAATCCAAGGGTACTGGGTGTGACTGCCAACAAGGGTACTTTTCACTTTCTCGGTACAGACTGTAAAGTTAGCATCAACCGAAGTTGTGGCGTTGTCCTGGATCAAATTGAATTTCTGCACATTCCGCTGTTTGAATGGGGCGTAACTCCGTCGGTTTCATGTAACACGTAATGTTGGGCACGTTAAAGATGCCTACTATGTGTTCGGCTAAATTTCCAGGATAGTGAGGTAAAACTGCTACCTGACGTCGGTTATTAGCCATAATCGCGAAATTTTTATTTTTTTTATTTCAACAACACACCACGAGGGCTTACAGCCTAAATACAAGGAGGAAAGAGGCAGCTTGTTAATTCTGGACTTGAAGGTTTGCAGGCTCGGAGGAGAAGGAAAAACAAGTGCCGGCAAGGAATTCCACAACTTGGAAGTCCTCGGGACAAAAGAGCGGGAATAACAAGATGTATGTCTGGTGACCTGGACAGTAAAAGGGTACATTCGCTTTGTTCTCCTGGTAGATCTGTTGGGGGCAGCAGGTGGGGGAACTATGGAGGAAAGCTCCTCTGAGCAGTGCCCGTGCAGATATCTATAAAAGAGAGAGAGAGGTCACCAACGGCACGTCGGTGGGCAAGGGATGGCAGCCTTTGGGTGAGGGTAGGGTCACCGATGAGACGTATAGCTCTCTTTTGAATGGAGTCCAGGATAGCGAGTGTAGAAGCGGCAGCGGCACCCCAGATGTGGGAGCAGTATTCGAGGTTTGGCCTTATTTGTGAAGTATATAAGGTATAGAGATTAACTGGTGAAAAGTATTTGCGAGCCCGGAACAGAAAACCAAATTTCTTAGCAGCCGCTTCTGCAATTGATGTGATATGTTGGTGCCAATTAAGATTTCGATCCACAGAAATGCCAACAAGAGAAAAGGACTCATTACTTTGAATAACTTTGTTGTTCATTGTGATAGGTCTAGGGCTGGTGTATCTCTTGTGAGAAAGAAAGCACGACTTAGTTTTGGTAGGGTTGAATTGTACAAGATTTATACTTCCCCAGTCTAATATTTTTTGGAGATCCACGGAGACAGAACCCTCCATGAGTCTGCGATCCTTATCTAATTGGGCTAAAGAGACAGGCTTAGAATATTGTATATTTGAATGGAGGGTGCTGTCGTCCGCGTAGCTGTGAACTGGGTTGGATGTGCTCGAGAGGAGGTCATTGATGTGGAGAAGAAACAAAGTAGGGGCTAAAGCTGAACCTTGAGGAACTCCTGCATTAATTGGATACAGTTTAGAGGAATGGCCATCCACAACAACAGATATGCTCCTGTTGGAGAGGAAATTTGCTGTCCACATACAGAGTTTTGGTGGTAGGCCATAGGCCGAAAGTTTATTAAGCAGCGCTGCGTGCCAGTCCTGGTCGAATGCTTTGGATATGTCTAGAGCAACAATCTGGGATTCACCATGTTGTTCCATAGACTTGTTTCAAGAATGGGTGACAAAGGAAAGGAGGTCGGCAGTCGATCTGCGCTGACGGAATCCATACTGTCTGTCGTGGATTAGAGTGTGTTTTTCAAGAAATTTTAGTAATTCGGTGTTTATATACTTTTCCATCACTTTAGAGACGACTGAAAGGAGAGAAATAGGCCTGTAGTTGCTGGGAAGCGCTTTGGATCCTTTCTTGGGGATGGGTTGTACTCGAGCAGTTTTCCAGTTACTAGAGAATATGCCTTTATTAAAAGATATCTGAAACAGACGAGTCAGGACAGGAGCAAGCCCTGGTGCGCATTTTTTGAGAACAATTGCTGGTATTTCGTCGAGGCCAGAGTCTTTCCTGGTATTAAGAGAAGAGAGCATCTTTCATACCTTTTTAGTTTGAAAATGATATCCGTCATTTTATGCGCGACATTGGGGACTGTTGGTGGTTGAACATTTGGAGGTGGGTTGAGAGTAGAATTGCCGGCGAACAACGAAGCAAAAAGTTCAGCCTTGCCCGGGGCGGTAGAAACAATTTCATCCCCTGAGACAAGAGGTGGGAACGTGCTTTTGCAGAAATTATTCCCAATAGATTTAGCAAGAGTCCAGAAGGGTTTGCCGCCGTTGGAGCTTAAGAGGATTTTGTTTTTGATGTGGTTATTAAACGAGTTTTTTGCCTCAGAAAGAATGCGGACATAGCGGTTTCTTGCGTCGTTAAATGCTTGACGATTTTCTTGACTGGGATTGTGTAGAAGCGTTTTGTGAGCTTTGACCTTTTCAAGTCTGGCCTTGTCACAGGATTTAGAGAACCAGGGCTTTTGAGTGGCTGAAGAGGTTTTCTGTGTACGTGGGATAAATAATTCCATGCCAGCTTGGATAATTTCGGTGACGTTTTGTGAGATATCAGAGGGATCAGGATGAGAGAAGCAGACAGACGCCCATGGAAATGAGGAAAAGTAATCCCGCATTTCGTCCCAGTTTTCAGAGTTTTAGTGCCAAACGATACGTGGGTGTGATGATACAAATAGACCAACGCTAAATAAAAAAGAATATTTTTTAAAAATGATTCTCATACGTAATTTTTTATGAGCCTTTAACTTGAGAACAATGAACTTTTGATATAAAGAAGTAGATATATTTGCATTATTTTTTAAACTGAAAAAAATGTAGTACGTTGCCATTAAAAAAATTGCTTTAACATGTTTTTGAAACGTGAGTATAGTAATATATTTTGATCCACCTGTATAATTGTTTTAACTTTTGACTATATTTAGTTTACTTCCTGCCATTCTGCTGAATGACTCTGCTTTGCAATTTTAATTAATCAGCATCTGACTGATTTGTATTTGTCTTTTCTGAATATTTTCGTATAGAGTGTGCTACCTAATATATAGGATTAAATTTAAAGGTAGAGTTTCAATCATAGTCTGGAGGCAGCAAGTGCGATATAGTAGCGAATTTTCATAAAAACGATCTACACTTTA
Source organism: Tillus elongatus (assembly GCA_964006375.1). Classification (NCBI taxonomy): domain Eukaryota; kingdom Metazoa; phylum Arthropoda; class Insecta; order Coleoptera; family Cleridae; genus Tillus; species Tillus elongatus. The sequence goes on from OZ023262.1 coordinate 149,142,636, forward strand.
ACTGAATTTTCTTAGAGAAAATTCACTAATGGGCACATCCCTACTTTTGAATTTTGAAAAAATTCTGTAAATGAACGCGAACTAGGACCCCTAGAACCCATATCCGGGGTCAGTTTCAATGTTCACACACACACACACACACACACACACACACACACACACACACACATATATATATATATATATATATATATATATATATATATATATATATATATATATATATATATATATATATATATATATATATATCACACCGATAACTCAAGCTCTCTTCAAGCGAAGTTCTTACGTTGCACTGGTTCTTCCGCACAATTGCTCTTAGCCTGTTGTTTCTACTTACACAAATATCTCTGCAGGCCTAATTCTTCCCGTCTAATCAGCTATGTTCCAACAAATGTGTTCACTAATCTTTTTCTGGCTTGGCTTCACAGGTAAATGGTCTTTACACCCTTCGTCTTGTATTTCTCAAATAATTTCTTTTTTACTTGCTTCTGGCTGAGTAACTGGGTCGTCTCTTCCTCTCAGCTCTCTTGACTGGAATGACACTTTCACGACAGACGTTGCTATTTTCCCCTGCGGTGATTTTCTGCACTATCAGGTTACTGCCAGGTGAGATTACTGTTTCCTCAGGATAGTCAGGATTTTAGTGCCAAGGTCTAGTTTAGCGCATTGACCCTGGAGTATGTACAAGCTAATTATATTGGATTTGATATGGCGGCGACTATAGCTCTCTGCTTTGCCTTCCATGTCCTAATTTGCAGCTCAACGTCAGTTTCGCCAAAAACCTGAATCCGATCACCACCGGCTGCATTTATCCTGTAATCTATATCTGGCTCTCTTACTTGCCGTCTTGGTACCATGTCGCGTCGGATAATCGTGCTAGGTGCGCCGGTGTCGACAACCATCTGGATTTTATTGCCTCTTACGTATCCGTCTACGACGAGGGCGCTGCCAGAAGTGCTGACCTGAGACCAGCTACCGGCCTTAGCTTCACTTTCTCCCATGCGCGTGGTGTTAGAGTCCAACATTAGCCTTGTATATGTCCCACTTTGCCGCAGTTCCAGCAACGCAAGACACTTGCACGGTGAACTCTTACCGGGTAACCATGAGACGTATGCCTTATCTGTTCTGCTATATTTTCTAGCATCTGCATGACTTTGGGTGAGTCTGTTTTATTTTCTTTTCGGACTTGGAGACTGCGAACTTTCACATTACTTTCTTACGCTTGCTTTGCCGCTACAAATGCATCGCTCAGGTTTTTGTGTCTCTCCATCCCCAGCGCCTGTTTGGTGCCGGTATCTCTAAAGCCATCAACTAATGTTTGCAGCGACAGCTGGTTCCAAAATTCCACCGTAGCTGCAGGTTAAGCTGATCGTGTTAATCTAGCAACGGCGGCTTCGAACTGCTGGAGAGTTTCGCCCGATTTCTGACAGCTATTTTTTAGCTGAATTTGATACAGCTGTTGTAAATGCTGATCACTAAACCTGATCTCCAATTGATATCTAATGCTGTCAAAACTGAGGTGTTCTTCTCTGGGAATAACTTGAAGCACATTTAGGGCATCCCCTTTGAGAGATATGATCAATAAAGTCACTTTCTTTTGCTCGCCCCAACCTTTTGCTGTAGCAGCGGCTTCGAACTTGCCTATATAAATACCCCATGGGACTAAGCCATTAAATGTGGGGACCTTCTAATGACCAGGCTATCTTCGAGCCTGATGTTTTCCTTGGCTAGGGTCTTACACTTCTTTTCTAGTGATTGCATTTTCTGTTGAACGTCTCCTTGTGTACTCGTAACCTTGTCATGTGCATCGTCGCTGATACCCTTTACTCGGCTTTCTAGTTATTTTAAGGTATCGTTATTTACCTGCTTCATACGCTCGTCCACACATAAATCAATGCTCCTTTCTCTTCTGGCTTCTGTTCTTGTAGAATTTTTTTAGTTCCACATATCTTTTTCTGCCTTCTTCATCTCTTTTTCTCATTTCTAATTTTGCTCCTTCATCTCTTTTTCTCATTTCTTCTTTTGCTTCTTCGTCTCTTCTATATTCTTCGTCTTTTTTTCTCATTTCTTCTTTGGTTTCTTCATCTCTTTTCCTGACATCTTCATCTATTTTTTTCTCATTTCTTCTTTAGTTTCTTCATTTTCCCCGGCTTCTTCATTTATTTTTCTCATGTTTTCTTTGGCTTCTTTCATTTATTTAACTAATTCCAATAGCTGGGTGTCTATATTGGCTATTATACTACGTTTCTTAGGCATAGGCGTACTTAAAGCTGTTACACACTTTATTCTGTCACTAAAATACAACTAGTTATAAGTGACTTCTGACACTGGTCTTCCAGATATTTCAGAAATTTCCACGTTGCTCAAGAAATATTCTGAAAAATGTCTTCTTTCGCAGCTTGAAAATCCCACTTCTAACACCAGTTGTGTTGTTACGTTCTTCGGGGTTCTGGATTTGTGGACTAACAAAACACAGCTTTTCAAATTACTAATGTATTATAACCAACTATCCCTAAAACTATATTTCACTATACGCGTTCTTTGATCGCTCGTTATATATCAACACTAACTCACTACTGGCTGACTCCATCTATCTTCGACTCGCCAAATTATATTGTCCATAGAGATTTTAGACCTTTCTGCATTGTGCCATACCTGTCACTTCTGGTAACTTTTAGAAATATAATTCCAGAGTGTTCCCTGTTACCAACACACTTTACAAGCTGCCTGTGACCATAAAAGTAACGGAGTTCATAAACTTAATTCTTATAGAAACGGATGTGACAATACATTTTGTTAACTATACAACATATTTTAGTCTCGTGGGTTTCTCTGATCACCCAGTGGCACCTAAATTTTTTTGTAACTTACCCGGATGTGTCTATGACAATTCACTAAAATTTAAAAGCATAGATGCTCAGTTTCACAAGGCTTGATTAAATATTAAACGGCTGATTAGTTTTTAAAGGCTTTAGGCGGCCAATCACAGCCTCAAAATATTTCGTTGTCAAGGCAAAAATTCCAATCATCGTATGTGAATGGTCGTCTGAAGCCTTGATAAATTACTAGGCTCTTAAATATTTAATCAAGCCTTGTAAGACCAGACATACGTGTTCTACTTAAAATAATAAAGTGTGTGGTACATCAAAATAACCGGAAAAAAATAACTTTGTTGAATAGAATACAATCGAAAAATAAAAGAAGACCATTTTAAATATAGCGATATAAAATAAAAGTAACTTTTTTCTAGATAAAGCGTTTTTAACAAATTTTTTTATTACAGAATTCCACCTATTGAGAAAATTATGGAGCCCGAACATTGGTACGCACTATTCAATAAAGAGGAGTGGTATAGGTTGTTGAAGCCGCATACCTTACGCTCCAAAGAGCTATTCCAGCTTGGCTACCCTGTCGACGTTACCGATAGGCGCTTGGGGGAAGTCATCATTTATAAAGCCAAAGTGTGTCAGGAGGAACAGGAATATTCTGATTTAATTAGGAACCTAAATAGTCACGAAGGTCCTTTTTTTAAAAGAACCTGTGTTCGTTGTCTAAGATAATTTAAAACAACAGTCACTGATTACCTTACAACAGAACCATGTAACTACCACTGGGGCAGATTGGCAAATACTTATCCTGTCCCTAGATATTGGTGTTGTCAAGGACTGGAAGGATCAGAAGGATGTAGGCAATGCTACGTTCACGTATGGAATGGGCTAGAAGATGGCTTGAACATTCGGAAAGGGTTTGTGCGAACGACGTACAAAACAACTGATTCCAATGATTCTAAAATTTGCGATGTCTATGCTCTGGACTGTGAAATGTCATACACAGTCCAGGGTTTAGACTTAACAAAAGTGACTGTAGTTGGGTTAGACAACAGAAAAATTTATGAGTCGTTTGTAAAACCAGCACAAGAAATAGTAGATTTCAATACAAACTATTCGGGAGTAAGCAAGCAAGATATGGTAAATGCAAAATCCCTAGATGAAGTTCAAACGGACCTAAAAAGTTTTATACATGCTGACACTATATTAGTGGGGCACGCATTAGACAACGATTTGCGTGCCCTAAAACTAGTGCACAGAAAAATTATCGATACGTCTCATATTTTCCCCTATAAATGTATCTCAGGGTATCCATCAAAAAGATCTCTCAAAGAGCTCTCAAAAAAAGTTTTAAATAGACAAATACAATACGGGCAGCATGACAGCAATGAAGACGCACTAACTGCATTGCATTTGGCGATGGCGTTTGTGCTACTGAATGAGCATTTGTAGTGTCAAAAACTTCTAAAATACCTGACACAATTCATACAGTGGGAGAGCTACAACGAAATAAAAAGAACTGCTGGAAACAAAAACTGATGTCTCCCACAACATGGCGAAATGAAGTTCAAAAATATAAACATATTTGTAAAGCAATTTATCTCAGAATGAAAGGTATTTGAATTCTCTGTTATCGCATATGCACCAATAGATATCGTGATGGGTTACCTACTAGCACCTTCATTCGTACCAGTCCCGAACGTGAACATATTTAGGACAGGTCTACTCAAATATTTAACCATGGATATAGCTGCTAGTATTATATGATATTGGCGCATCGAAGAAGAAACATCTAGAGCAAATACTAAGCCAAATAAACAGACTTGCAAGCGAAAATTTGCAAGACTATGTCGGTAAGGTTCCACAAGAAAAATCTACAACACTCCAAGAGGGTACAAATATATCTTGTTTCATTCATCTTGTATAACACTTGTAAAAGCTCAGATAATGTCATATAGACTTAATTGTATTTCATGTACTTATAGTTTACTAAAAATAAAACATTTCGTTGAGTCAATGTGTTTTTATTATTTTTTATGTCGTTATATAATATATAGTTCTTGAGTAATTCTATATGCAGTTAGAGATTATAGCGTAAATGGATAAACCTGGAATATTTTGTTTAGTATCTACACTTGATACTTGCTGTTTTGCTTTCGTTTTAACTTTTTCAATACAAATACTATATATTAGTCTCTTTAGAACATCTTGAATATTAAAATAATCAACATACTGTTAGTCAGTTTACTAAACAACATGCGGTTTTGTCAGAATTTGTTTTCAAATAGGAAAGCTTGTACTTTATTTTACAGTGAGAAAGATCACATATTTTTTAAAATTTTTAATTACAATAATATAAAAAAGTCTGGACGCAGCAAGAGCTTTATGGAATTGAATTTTCATTAAAATGTTTATAATAGCAAATATGTCTCTCTGATGCAAGCAGACATCAATCTGGTTACCGATATAGCCTATATAGTATAAAATGTACCATGTTTTATAAAAATTACTTACTGATTGAAAATGTAAAAAATTTTGCGAAAATAAACTTAAAATATTTCCGAGAAAACTGGTTTCCTAGCCAACAAACCTTAGGTTACTAGCAAATTGAGTTATTGAAATGATCTAATAAACATTCGCTACCAAAATGCACTTACTGCGTCTCGATTTTTTTTCCTACAAACATGCATCATATTTCGATAAACAATGCAAAAATGCAACAATATAACGGTGTTCGAAAAAACAATTTTAAGGATCACCAATGTCTTATGGACACCTGTGATTGTCAAAATATTTGATAAGATGTAACTTAAGACACCCTATAATTAACATTTACAACTTTTTTTCGTATCTTGTATAATAACAGCTATATTGAGCTTTACCGTATATATACAAACAGATCAAAACTGAAAGTAAACCCGGATATGGATTCTAGGGGGCTTAGTTTGCGCCCATTTGAAGAAATATTTTTAAAATTTAAAAGTCGCAGTCTCTTCATTAAAGAACTTTTCTGCGAAAATTAGCTAATGATTATAGACCGTTAAACCATAAACCTAACCAAACCTATAGCCAAAGCATCAACTTGACTAAACCTACAGTCAAAAGCATCAGAGAGAGGATCTATTTGATATGAGTTTTCTGCAAATATTTTAGGAAAATAAACAAGGGCGGTTGAAGCTGAACCGCACGGGTTTGCAGAACACTCTTCTTGTGACATTTTCTTTACATAATCCATATTTGCTTTAGGTTTTTTGCCTAAATGTTGCGAATTCTGACGTTTCAAATCGCGAATTTGCTGTTTTGAGGAAAACACCAAATTTTTTTTCTTTAAATGCCTATAACTTTTTGTCTTTCAACTTACCTAAATTTTGGAACGTGGGTCACTATTTATGGTGTAAACACGTGTACCAAATTTGATCAAAATCGGCCTATTATTATATGAGTTTTCGGTGTGATATATATATATATATATATATATATATATATATATATATATATATATATATATATATATATATACCAACCAAAGAAATATTGTCAAAAGATTTTACTTACATCATTTAATAATAAAATTAATTGAAAAACACTCTGTATATTAATAAGATGTGAAATGAACACTCATAAAAATGCCAGTGGTTTAAAAAGAAGACTTCCCAAGCAAGATTGAACATTTAAAAGTGTTTCTAGTTATATTGAAAATCATTGTTTATATTTAATAAGTTAGATTATCCAAATGTTATATCTAGAAATGGGAACTTTTCTTTTGTAAATCTCATTAGAGTGAAGGAATTGAATTTGGCGGGTATCTAAATTAGACTTACCTGTAAAGAGAAGCGACGATAATTTTCCTTGCTATACTGGTTGTCGGTGTATATGCAGCTCAGGATAAAAGACAAGAACAATGAATTGTTGAAAATAATTTCCAGACAGCTTGCCATGAATTGGATACAAGAACATGAAATAAGCTTCGAGATTATTTTTCGACGATATCCGTTTTCCGTTTTGAGGAAGTCGTTGTTTGATGAACGCCGAGAAGGGAGCGTCATTTACCATCCAGATAAATTATGAATTTTTAAGTGAATTTTGTGCGTTAACAGTACCAAATATGTCCAACAAGTAAACAAGCAGCTCAGTAGATGTTCCAAACCAGAAAATCACGACGAGAAATGAATATACGGGTAACATACAGCAAAACATTACCTGTACCACCAATCATCAGACGTCAAGGTACACCAAAATTCACATAATCATTATAAATCACAATTAAAGCAAGTTTCCTCTAAGTATTAAATCCAGGAGAACGATCCATCTGTTATTGGGAAATAAATGTTTATATGATAATAGCAGGTTTCATAAATATAACTGAAATTTAAACCAAATTCCCATAGTGTTTCACTAGCAAGATCATAGAGAGCGGATAGTGTATCAAATTTGAAACAGAAAGAATATATTTTGGCCATGTTGTTAAAAATCAAAGCAATTTTAAAAATCCTGTCACTCATAAAATAAAACTTTGTTAGTAATTTTAAACAGTAGAGGATCCAATAAGAAAAAATTCTAGAATATCCAATTAAATTTGAATAAAAATATTTGTTATACTTTACAATTTCTTGACGTATTTTCTTTGGGGGTAAATTTATAAAATATATAAGAATTAATGGCATATAACACCGTCTCTAAATTAAAACCGACTAACTAAGACTGGAGTCAGAAGCTGAATCAGCTGAGGAAATTTTAATTAAAGGGCAAGTATATTATATATATATATATATATATATATATATATATATATATATATATATATATATATATATATATATATATCTGTATTTATTGCTATTTAACAGAGGCAAAGAAACACATCAGAGTCTAAATAAACAGGAACACACAAATCATTTATTTATTAACACTTTAATACAAAATGTTACGTAAAATTTACTAAAATTGTGCATGGGCATTAAGTATAACCTGTAGGTATTATTTTCAAATCAAATCAAAATACTATACATATAAAATAAACTAGAAATCAGAAATTAAACATATTCACATTAAAAAAAATTTTAACCTAATAATATATATATATATATATACATATATATATATATATATATATATATATATATATATATATATATATATATATATATATATATATATATACAGGGTGATCTAAAAATAACTATGTACATAATAAACACATACACTCATTATATACATAACAAAAGCTATTAATAACAAAGCAACCTATAACAATTGTCGCCTAAACGTAAGGCTCGATAAAATTTAACCGTATGAAACCCATCTGTGTAGCTATAAAAAACTGGCATAAGAATAACAATTGACACACGAACGTAGAACCCGAAATTACTCGCACGATTTTACATAAAAACGTACAAATAAAACACAAAATGCCTAGAGGAAGAAAACCAACAACGTCAAAGGACAGACAAGGTAAAGAAGAACAGAGAGAGCTTGAATAACAGGAAAAAATGGAGATGGATGAAGAGAGAAGACAGGAAATGGAAATGGCACAAGTACCTCAAGAAGAAAGGGGGGAAATGTCGGAGAAGAGAGAGAAATGGATGCCCAAGAAGAAATAGAAGATAATGCAATGGAGGTGATATCGCAAGAAAGTATAAATGTGGGTGAATTAGAGAATGTGAGCAGAGAGGAAGAAGTCGTGATAGAACAAGAAACAGACAAGCAAACCGGTCCAAGCACAGACATAATAATGCAATATTTAATGAGTATGAGGCACGATTCGATGAGGATGGAACAACATATGGTGAGAAATGACTAAAATATACAAGGTATAAAGCAAAACATGAAAGGTGTAGATCAAAATATGCATGAAATAAAACAAAACATGGTAGACAAAGAAAATATGACTAGGATGGAGGTTAGTATTAAAGAAGAAATAAATGTGAAATTTGAAATACTAAATAATAAAATAATCGAACCGGAAACAAAATGGGAAAGAATAATTATATGAAAAAGTGAGTGAAGAACTAGGAAATAAAATACAGGAAACAAGGGAGGAAGTGGTTCAAAGTATAAAGAAAAGAGATGAAATAATACTGGGCATTAAGAAATTTGAAGACGAACATTATCTGAAAGTGAAAAGGATGAGCAACGTAACAGAAGGAAAACTAGAACATTTCTAACAAGAATTTAACATACGTCTAATAAATGACTACGATAGAGCAGAACAAATAAAAGGAGAAGTCAGGTTGAATACAAGAAAGATAAACACATTAGAGGGGACGATAAATGATAAAGATGGAGAAATTGAAAATAAAATAAGAAACTTAATAAAACAGCAAACAATCCAGATGATACCTACGATCATGTACAGCAAGTACGAGGGAGGTACAACATTCAACGGGGACGTAAAATATTTGCAATCAAAAGTATATATAAAAACTATTATGAACCAAATTAAAAATATACCTGAACTGGAGGATAAATGGGAAACGGTCAAGAGAAGTTTAGTTGGAAACCCTCTAATATGGTTTGTCAGTAAGGAAGAACAGTTTCAGGATGAAGAATACTTTAAAGAAAAATTCTTACAGCATCTCTGGGGAGTAGCGGAGCAAGCAATAGTGCGAGGACAGCTTTATTTTGTGAAGCACGATAGAAACCAGCAAAAGATCTGGTAAATTGTGCTTTAAAATTGTATAATATGGCTCAACACCTTCAATCAGAATGACGGAGGAAGAAATAGTGCTGTATATAGCCAGACACTACAGGAACTAGATAGCCGAAACTATAGGAATCCAAAATATCAAAACGTTAGACCAGTTGACCAACTACTTGGGAAGAGTGGAACGCACATAAAGAAATGAAGACAATGAAAAAAGGTCATGTGAAAGAAAAGAGACAGGAGGAAATGTAAATGGAATTACTAGATGGCGTGGTCACCAGAATAATCCAAATTATAATAACAAGAATCGAAGACAAAATTTCAACCACTATAACTACAACAATAATCGAAGACCACATGAGGAATATAATAGGAATAATCATCCCAATTATCAAAACAATGGTGAGAGGAGAGGAAGATTCCCTGGAAACTATCCGAATTATAATGAAAATAGAAGAAGGCAGAAGGACAGGTACCAGGAAAGACGGAATGAAAATAATCGGAATAACAACTATAGACAACAGGAGCAACCCAGAAATAATAATTATCAAAGACAAAATGGGCAAAACCGAGGACAAGGTAGTAATGACAACGCAAGAGTCAATACGATAACCATAGAAAGAAGCCAGGATCCAGTTGACAGTGACATTGTACAACATATGTCTACTGTCAACAGTAATAAACAAAATTTTAAACAAGCACAGCCCAATACCTCACAAGCTATCTAATATATGTAAATGTGAACATCCTAGAGAATACATAGCTTTTGAGAAGGAAAACGATACACAGGAATCCATAGGTCTAATATTTATTGAAAATATTTATTGATTATAAAAATGAGAAAATTAAAATGATGATCGATACAGGGGCTGAGGCGTCACTAATAAACAAAGAGCTAGTGACAAGATTAGAAATTCCATTGGAAAATATCCATAACATATCCAAAATCACACTTATCAACTCAGGGGTAAGAAAATATGTGAAGTAAAACAAGTTGCTATTATTCCTGTAAAGTTACAAGGTGCCGATATAAAATGACAACTACTAATCGTGCCAAATTTAGAGTATCAAGTAGTATTGGGAACGGATGAGCTAGCGAATAACCAAATTATAATTGATTATGAGAGAAAGAAAGTGCGAATGAGAGAAATAATAACTGAAATGCAAAAGGTATCCAAAATTAATGAGAAAAATGAGTGTATAAATCAGTTGAGTGTAAGGCAGAATGAACGTATGGCAAAGAATGATGTAGAAGAATGGCAAGTGGAAGTAGTATGTGAGGGGAAGTACAAGAGAGAGACAATTGAACTGTTGAGCGAGCATGTGGATTTGATAAATGAAGAGACGAGAGTGGCGTGGAAGTATGTGCATTCGATAGAAGTGAAAGAGATAAAACATTTTAAAGCGCAAACGTAGCCAATACCCTATAAATACAGAAAAGAGGTGGCATATGAAACAGAAGAAATGCTAAGCGTGGGAATAATAGAAAAGCAGACATACCTTTTGTAAACCCAATAGTAGTGGTAAAAAAAAATCCACTGGAGAGCTCAGACTGTGTTTAGATGCTCGAAGTATTAACAAACACTCAGTACCTCAGTACGAATTACCTACAAATTTAGATTCAATTTTTGGCCATATAACACAAGCAAAATTTTTTACAAAATAGTTCTCAAGCATAGCTCTTGGCTTATCCCATTAGCAGAGGAAAGCAAAGAGTATACTGGTTTTTCAATCGATGGAGTTTTGTATCGTTTCAAAGTAGTGCCGTACGGTCTTCAAAGTGCATGTGCAGCTCTGGTGCGGGCACTCCACGAAATACTAAATAAATATGAATATTTTGCTCTACATTATGTAGATGACTCTCTAATATACAGCAAGGATCCAGACAACCACAAGGAACATATAAAAATAATCATAGAAGAACTAGACAGGTCCGGATTAAAGATAAATATAAAAAAGTGTAAAAAGGAAGTAATATTTTTGGGTTTAAATTAACAGAAGAAGGGGTAGAAATGGGTCCTGAAAGAGTAGAAGCAATTAGAAATTTTAAAAGGCCAACTAATTTAAAAACATTGAGGGGATTTATCGGATTGATAAATTATTTTAAGAAACTCATACCGAACCTTAGTGAGAAATTATACCCGTTACTGGAACTTCTTAAAAAGGGAATAAAATGGAACTGGAACTATGCAATGGAAGAAGCATTCCAGACAATAATATCGGAATTCTGTAAGAAGCTAAAAATATATCAGCCTGACTATACAAAACACTTCATTTTGAGAACAGATGCCTCAGCGTAAAAGCTAGCAGGTGTGTTACTACAAGAAAGAGTGGGAATTGAAGTATCAATTTGCTTCATTTCTCGAACAACTAAGTCTCATGAAAAGAAATATAATGTGACAGAACTTGAGTTGGCAAGTCTAATTTTCTGCATAACCAAATTAGGATTTTATTTACTTGGAAATAAGTTTATGGTAGAAACAAATTACTCTACACTAACCAGTTTGCTCAAAAATAGATATATGAACAATAGGATTCACAGATGGTCGCTATTGTTACAAGAATATGATTTTATCATAAAATATATACCAGGAAAGACAAATATCGTGGCAGATACATTATCCAGGGATTATGAGAATGGAAATGAAAGAGTGAGGAAACTAAAAATTAATGTGAGCGTGTTAAAAATGAGAGGGGGAATGTTTTCAGAAGAGAATGTGAAAAACGATCAAGTATGTTTGACAGAAGGGGAGAAATAAAACCTGAAAAGGAAAAATGGAATGCATATGAAAGATATTAATGGGCAAGAAGTGTATGTGATGACAAAAATTTTAGCCAAACGAATGATTGAGACCATACATAGGGAATATGCACACATCGGCGCGTGAAAGGTATGGCTAATATTTATTAGAGAATGTTTTTATAGTTTAAATGATTATGTGATATGCAAAGAAGTAACGAGAACTTGTGAGGAACGCCAGATAAAAGCATAAAAATAGGGTGAATCAAGGAGTATGTAAGAGTATTTTGGCGAAAGAATGTTTAGAAGTTGTAGCAATTGACTTTGTAAGTGAACTAGTAACCAGTTATAATGGAAGTAAGCATGTGTTGGTGATGGTAGACAGTTTTTATAAATTTGTAAGAATGTCTCCATGCAAAAGAACGAACAAAAGGGTTCTAGTTGAGAAAATAAAATATTTCATACGTGAAAATGGAAAAATGAAAACTTTAATAATGGATAATGCTACGTATTTTCAAAACGAAACTCTCAAAGATTTCTGCACGAAACAAGGTATAGAGATAAAATATATAACCATCAGACACCCAATGAGCAATCCAGCAGAGCGACACATACAAGAATCAATCAAACATTTAAGAAGCAAATGCAGTAAAAATCCAAGAAACTGGGAGAATAATGTGGAAAATATACAGAATGTTCTAAACATTGTGCCAAATAATGTCACCGAATGTGCACCTATATTAATAATGAAGCAAATACAACCAGATAGATACTGGGAAAATCCAACTTTAGATCACCAAGAGCTTTTAAAGGAAGTAAACAGAGGGCTAAGAAGAAACGCCGAACGGTATATAAGAAAGATAACCATGAAAAGAAAGAAGATAGTAAAATTTAAGAAAGGGGATCTAGTAATTTTAAAAGCACTGAGAGTGGCTGATAACACAAAGGATCAATGTAAGAAATTATTATTACCGTTTGAAGAGCCATACAAAATAGAAAATGAGAATGGCGTTAATAGTTATGGACTAATCAATTCAGAAACAAAAGCTATCAGGGGTATATTTAACATAAACGACTTGTATGAATTTAAACAAACAAAAGTAAATTATGCCATTAGTTAAAAATAATCGGATAGAAAGTGCAAATTAAAAAAGAGGCCGGAGGCATAAAGATGGACAAGATCAAAGGGGCAGTGACAAAGTAAATGAAAAGAATAGGAGAGTAAGGATTTTGAATTAAATTGAACGATTTTTAAAGAAAGAGGCAATTTAATTTTGAAAATCAAAAGGCCAGAAGGCAAAAGAAAATAATAAGATCAAAGAAAAGGGGCGGTAAGCAAGAAAGAAGAGTAATGTGTAGGAAACTTGAGGCATATGAAGAGAAAATTGCAGAATAGGACAATGACAATGAACGCAGAGGATGGTATAAAGCAAGCAGAAATAGAAAATATAAGAAAATGGGTCAGAAAATTAAAAAGTTTGAAGAATTATATATATATATATATATATATATATATATATATATATATATATATATATATATATATATATATATATATAGGGTGGCGCATTGAAAACGAAACAGACCGATTTGCGTCCAGAGAAATTCTTTTTTAGGAAAAAACGTAAATTTTAATATTGAGGGGGACATCTTTTGACATAAAACTCAACTTTCTCACATCAACCCCTTAAGGGTGGTGATAACAACCCTTATATTTTAAATACGGAGCATGGGTCGAGTGTTACATCATTTGAAAGCTCTTTCTTTTATGAATTCAGCACATTAATTTTTTTGGAAATTTTATCAACTCGTTTAAAAATTATTCACAGTTGAAAACGCAAAAACACATTTCACTCATTCCGATAAGAAATTTGCTGATAGTCAATGTTTTGTTGGTTTGTAAACAAAAAATTGACTAACAGAACATTTCTTATCGGAACGAGAGCAATGCGGTTTATTATTTCAGTTTATCGGTCGGGTTGATACTTGATAGTACTACCAAAAATTAATTTCACAATGGTGTATTCTGTAGAAGAAAGAGTTGATATAATTACTCTTTTTTTTTTCAAAAACGAGGACTGTGCCAACTGTATCGTAAATTTGTTTAATGAACGACATCCGAACAGCAGAAAATACATTTTGGAATTAGTTGCAAAGTTTCGACAAAGTGGTTCAGTAGCCAACAAAAAACGGGATCCTAAACGTGAATTAATAAACTCTACAGTCAATCGTCATAATTGTCGTTATTGGGCAGATAATAATCCAAAAAATTTTCACGCAGTCCACACTCAAACTCCACAGAAATTACATTTCTGGAGACCGTTTAATCAGACCAATTTTTCTTGATGGCAATTTGAGTGGCAAAACGTATTTGGAGTTACTATAATATATCGTTTGCCCTTTACTAATTGACATTGTTGAAAATGATGATCGCTATCAATAAAATCAATTAGTGTTTCAACAAGATGGAGCTCCTCCGCATTTTTCGCAACGTGATCGGGAGTTTTTGAACAGAGAGTTTCCAGAGCAATGGATTGGGCGTAGAGGTGCTATTTAGTAGCCCCCTAGATCACCGGATTTAACTCCTTTAGACTTCTTTCTATGGGGCCATTTAAAGAGTAGAATTTTCGCAAAAGACCCGGAGTCTCAGGAAGAATTACGACGACGCATTGTTGAAGAATGCCGTCTAATAACTCTCCAATTGCTCCAGAATGTCAGATCTCGTTTTGAACAAAATTTGTACTTTTGTATGAAAGCTGGTAGTCAACAATTTGAAGACTCACTTAACTGAATTAGGTTTTGTTTTTTAGTTTTTTTTTTAACGAAAAATTGACTAATTAGTGAATTTCTTATCACAATGAATGAAATACGTTTTTGCAATTCCAACTGTGAATCATTTTTAAACGAGGTAATAAAACTTCAAAAAAAAAGGAGTGTGCTGAATTCAGAAAAGAAAGAGCTTTCAAATAATGTAACACTCGACCCATGTTCCCTATTTAAAATATAAGGGTTATTATCACCACCCTTAAGGGGGTGATGTGACAAAGTTGAGTTTTAAGTCAAAACATGTCCCCCTTAATATTAAAATCGACGTGTTTCAGCGTTACTTAAATAAATATTTCTCTGGACGCAAATCGGTCTGTTTCGTTTTCAATGCGCCACCCTGTATATATATATATATATATATATATATATATATATATATATATATATATATATACTAGATGGAGACGATATTTAAAAAACTGCTAGTCCGAGAAAGTGAATATGAATAAAATAAAAGGTCATTGTAGATTGATAAGAAGAAAACGTATGAAAACCTTAAATAAAAGAGAAACAAGTCTCGGATGTACCAACGTAAAATATACAAGTTGGTAGGTTGATAAATAGCAAGTACAGAATGAATAATGACAATCAGGGGGATAAATTAAACAACAAAATCAGGATTAGATTTTATAGACCTGAGATGTAAAAGATAAGCGATAAACAACGATGAATTAAAAAGCAAGAGATGAGTTCTTACTTAATTTGTGGGGAAACTTAAAACTAAAATTACCCTTGACATAGTCAATTAACAACGTTTTCATTTGACGTTGATGGCATTTCTTATAGCTAACTAAGTCGAACGTTGCTTAAGCAAACGTGACAGTAAAAAAGGCATATATATATATATATATATATATATATATATATATATATATATATATATATATATATATATATATATATATATATATATATATATATATATATATATATATATAAATTTGTAAGCGTTTGGGCCTCACTGCTGTTACTGCACCAACAATACATTCGGTACGTCTTTACACACTTAATTTTTTAGGTGACCCAATAGGAGCAAGTCACAAGGTTTTAAAATAGGTGAATGAGCTATCCACTCTATTTCTCCCTGACGCTCAATTAATCTATTGTGAATACGCTATTTGAAACTTTGAGAACATCAAACCCAGAGTAGAAAGGTGCTGAAACTTGTAACTATATATCTATATAATCATCTTGATGATTTTGTTATACTGGCAGGACACGTTCTCTTACCAAAATTAGGTATCTGTCCGTTGTCAACTTTTCTTCGATAGAAATGGTCCAACTAGCTGATCATCGTTATTGCCCGCGTAAACATCCACTATCTGGCGTTGCTAAATATAAACATGTATCATCCAATAAGTATTATGTTGGTCATACTGACAATGATGTCTGTTTAGAATCCTACTTACCATACAAGCGACGTTGTTTAAAGACAAAAACCTGTTTCTTTATTCGTATCGTTGAATAAGCAAAAAACAAAATTAAAAATAAAAAAATTAGCTACAATTGTATTCAAATTGGTGTGTATTTGATATTTGGCAACATTCAAGTCTATTTTCAAACTCTTTTTGGGTAGTACCAAACGTAATGGAGTTTACTGTGTTCGAATTATTTCGTAAAGGTACTCTAAATCGCGAGGCTTAGTTGCATTAACCTGGTACTCCAAATGCCTTCGCTCTTAAAATGGACCCGGATTTTTTTGATTTATTATAAGATTTCCTCCCCAAGGAAGTATTTATACTAATATGATTCCCAACTATACGGCCACATACATTTTTTTCTTGAGGATATTGCGTGCGCAATTCTCGTACCCAATTTTCGTGGGACCAATCTCTACAATTTTGCCTGTTTACTTTATCCAATAGAGTAAATGTTGCTTAATTTGAAAAAAAAAATAATTGCGGCGGAATATGGGTTTCTATGGTCAATTAGCATAAGCTATTAACTTGTTTACATATTTGAGGCAGTGGTCTAGTAGCCAACTGGAAGGTAACTTCTGTATTGTACCTTAGGTATCAGAAACAAAAGTGATTGTAATAAAATTTATATAAACAAAAACTTCTTATTGCTACCCTCATGAAAAAACCCGATATGGTTCAGACCGTAATTTAATAAATTTTCTTATTTGATTGAAGAAATAAACAAAACAAATTTTCATTGTAGAATTCGTGTTAAAATTGTATTTCAGACTGTGTAAAAGCATATACGGTGTGGAAGAGCCAAAATCAGTGTCTCATTATTGTGCATATTTATAAAAATCCCGTAACATGTCAATTTTAGATTAAAAACAAAACATCCTGCGACGTGAAAACATCACGCTTACATTTAATCCCTTTCACGTGACAGTTGTTATCCCTATATTTCAAAACAGGAAGTAGGAATTTGCAATACCTCATTTGAGAAATCGCTTCCTTTTCTATACAAAATCGCCATGGTTTTAAAAGTCATGGCAACAATGAAGGGTAAAAAAATGAATTCATCAGATTTACGAGCTTCGCTAGAACATCCAAAAAAATTAATTACTTATCGCGTTAGATTTTAATAATGGGAAAAAACGAAAAACATATATTTTAACGTAATGGATGCTCAAAATACATGTCTTAAACGTCTTGGCAGCATCCTAATCGCAAATAAAAATGTCTTATAACGTTAATCAACATCTCAGGCGTGACCGACCTAGGCGTAATCGTTATTCTTCTTAAGTCATCTAAATTGCGTGGTTTGGTTTTGTATATCATACGTTTCAAATACTCCTATTAGAAGAAGTCTAATGGCATCGGGTGATCATGTTGGCCGTTCTAACGATTCTCGCCTCCCTATCCACCGAACTGGATATATTTTAGGTCGAGGTATTGCCGGACATTGATTTGGTAATGTGCCAGTGCTCCATCCTGCTAGATTCATATTACATTCGTAAAAACTTGTGATTTTGCTCGATCAGGATGTAAATTTGCCAAAATTGGCAAGACTTTATTTTGGAACAGTGTCAAATAATTATCTCAATGAAAAAGGGACCAATAACATAGTTTCTACCTATTCCTGCCCAAACATTAACCTTTTCAGGGTATTACGTATGTTCTTCTCTCACCCAGTTTGGATTTTCCATAGACAATTTTGACGATCAGCATGGCCGTGAAGTATAAAAGTGCATTCATCAGAAAACTAAACATGTTATAGCTGTATAATATTGTTATCTAACATTTCCATCACACAAAAATACGTTATTCTAACAAACCCCTCTTCCATGAGTTCCTGATTGTACTAACTTATAGGGATGCGTTTTATTTTCTTTTGATATTCAAATAATCGATGAATGGCTAATATCCAATATTGTGGCTGCTTGTGGACTAGAAGTATGTGGGTTTTTCTCAAAGCATTACATCCAATTTAGTATCATTATTTAGTGCATAAGGTTTTTTGCTCCTGCCTTACATGTCCAGGCTCGCAAAATTGCTTTTCACTTTTACAAATTGTCACTTGGGATATATGCGGCAAATCCGATTTTTTTTCTTCTAGAAATGGGCGAGCAACTTTGATTTGTGATTGTGTTTTATCTCCGCAACTAATCATCTGTGGAATTGTTATTTTATGCATTTCTGTTAATAAACAATGTCTCTGAATTGCAGTTAACAACTGACAACTACTGTCATGCGGTTACAACCACACAGCAAGTTGCTAAGGCGTTTTCAATAAAGGTAACATTGCCCACTGTGAAGAATGTTGATAACATTTTTTGTCTACATTTTGGTTAATACCGTCCAAAAGGACACTGAAATTGTTTTTGCTTGCTTTCTTATTATCAAGAATAAAATGCGGTTAGCTATAATTTCTTTAGTGTGTTGTAACGAGGTTCGTTATTCAGATGACTTTTTTTAAAGTTGATTTTGGCAATAAGTTTTAAAATCATCGCATTTTTGAATAGAGAATGAAGGGGTATTTTTAATAAAGTATCAAAATTCCCCACTTTCTATTTGAAAATTTGCAGGTTGCAACTGTCACTCAACTGACAACTACTGCCATGCGGTTACAATCACACAGCAAGGTGCTAAGGCGTTTTCAACAAAACTAACATTGCCAACTGTGAAGAATATTGATAACATTTTATGTCTACTTTTTGGTTGATACCGTTCAAAAGGACACTGAAATTGTTTTTGCTTGCTATCTCATTATTAAGAATAAAACGCGGTTAGCTATTAATTTTTTAGTGTGTTGTAGCGAGGTTCGTCAAGCAGATGAATTTTTATAAAGTTGACTTTAACAATAAGTTTTAAAACCATAGCATTTTTGAATAGAGAATAAAAATGTGTTTTAATAATGTATCACAAGCCCCCATTTCCTTTTTGAAAATTTAGGCGTTGCAACTGTCACTCAATGGGGGTTAAAGGTAGACGTGAAGTTTTTACATTACATGATGTCATGTTTTTTAAATATAAAGTTGACGTGTTTCCGTATTTTTAGTGAATTTTCATTAAGAAAATTCACTAATAGAGAGGTATCGATGGTGAGACTTTTGAAAAATTTCTTCAAATGAGCGCGAATTTGGTCCTCTAGAACCCATATCCAAGGTCGGTTTTGATTTTTATATGCTTATATATATATATATATATATATATATATATATATATATATATATATATATATATATATATATATATATATATATATATATATATATATATATGTATCCAACTGATAACTCAAAAAATACTTGACCGATCTTCACTAAATTTGGGGATTACCTTGATTTTGTTAATGGCTTGGATGAGTTCGAAGATGAGCACCGTAGGTTTAATTTTTTGTATAAAAAATGTAAAGGAAATTTTTAAAACGCAATATTTTTTTTGTTTGAAGTACTGCAGTGATTCAAATGAAAATTTGCACATATAAGGGAGATGTCAAAATAAAGTTGGTAACCAAATTTCAACTTAAATGGTCCACGAGGAAAGAAGTTGTTCGAAAATAAAAAATGTGTAAGAAATAAATAATGTGTAAGGAATAAATAATCTACGACATCAGTTTGAATTGCATAGGCATTTCGCACATGCAACGTTGACAAGGATAGTTAGAGTATTAATGTGTTGTTTATTACTTTAGACCCGAAAAATGTAAATCGTGGAAGCCAGACAACGGTAGTTAAATATAAATAAGCAGGGTTGTCAGATATAATAAAAATTATGTTAGTATGAAAACATATGGACCTAACATATTTTTTTTTAAATTATTAATGACATAATTCAAACAATAATCGCGGTACAATAACCAAACATTTTGAATTACCAAATCCGTATCATATTTTAAATTAAAACGTATTTGTTACCAAATCCGTATCATATTTTAAATTAAAACGTATTTGTAATTTACAACTTTTTTTTATTTTCTTAAGTATAATTGAAGACGGGGATGTAAGATATATGCCCGGTTTCACAAACGCTGGTTAAAGTGCCGGTTAGTTAATCCTCCGTTAACGTTAATCAATGATTAAATATTGGCGAGCGTTTCACAAAGCATTTTTAACTCTCGGTTAGCTAACCGGCGATTAGCAGTTGATCCAACTTGGCAACAATGCAAATACGTCACTGCTTCGGTGTTTGACAGTTGAAAGACAGCATGACAGCATTATTTGTTATCGTTTGCGGTAACGGTGTTTTGTGAATTGTGTGATATTTGTGTGTTTAATTAATTAGTGATCAAAAAATGGATAATAAAGATAAGAAAAGGGGCAGGGGAACTAATTATTCTCCAGAGGAAAAAGAAATCCTGATGGATTTAGTGAAACTGTAAGTTTGAGTATCCTTACTACATTTATCACAGTAATTTGCCGCGAAATATAGTTGTTATATGTTATACTTTTATAATGTTTTATTCTGGCTTTGTTATTAGTTATTTATTCTAGTTTTTCCATCCTTCATATGTCCTACATCATTTTTTCACACAAATTATAAGTTTAGAAAATGCCCTTAACCTTAAAATGTTGACCAGGATTTTATGAGGTTAAAATTAAATCTTTAGTTATCTTCTTACTTTTTCGAAAGTAACATTACCTCAAGTAAACTTTTCTGATCATAATGTTCTATATTAGCTTCCAGAAGTACCTAAAAGCTTTTCACTTATAGCACAAGCATTCCTGTGTATTATAATCATACAAGTGACAATTTCCATATAAAAATTATTTTAAATTAACCCACACCTTCATTTTCTGTATCACTATTAAAAAATAAAGGAATAAATGAATGTGTTGTAAATACTACACACAAATCAGAAATGTATTCCCTTCCTGTTAAACGTTTGATATCCATAATTCACCTCCTATCCTTTCCACATCCCTTATGTTTTTGTTTTAGCTACAATAACAAGATAGAAAATAAGAGGACAGACCTTGGAACCTGCAAAGAAAAAAGTGATGCCTGGCAGCACATCACTGTCCAGTTTAATGCCCAGGTGAGAAGCGATAGCCGTTCTCAACAGCAGCTAAGGAACTTATATGACAACTTGAAAAGGAATGCTCGAAAGCAAATGGCTACAGAAAATGTAAGTCTATTTTCGGTACAGTTATCAACATATTTATTAATTACAATTTTTTTACTAACAGAGACAGCGCTATGAGGACCTAGGTGTGTCAAGAGAAGAAGTGGGAAAACTTCAAAAAGCAAGCTGCATTGGAGAAGGTAATTATATAACCTTTTTGAATAAAAAAGTATAGTAACTATGTAGTAGTTAGAGTTATTTTTGCTTATACTGTGGCATTCGATCATTGTTCGAATATAATTTTATGTTCAACCATATTTCATTATTTTTTATAATCATGCCTATATTTCTTAGATAAACACATAGGTGACATATACCCACTTACATAACACACGTGTGCTTATGGTTATAGATAAGCCATAACTAATTTATAATTTACTTGTAGAAAGAACGGCAAGAAACTGGTGGTGGTACCTGTTCTACCACTCTACCGGATGTTGGCAGTCAAGTATTGGGTTTGCTTGGGGACCAAGTAAAGCCTTTAACAAATCCTGCTGATAGTGCTGCAATATATTTTGGTAAGATCATTTGTATTCAAATGTAATATAAGTTGTTAGTAAGTAAATTATATTTTGATAAAAACCGATGTGGGATAAAAGCTTGAAGTTTTATTGTTTTTTCTAAAATAATAATCATATATACCTAATATACCTTAGAAATGTACTGTGAGATTTCCATACTTTAATGATTACATACAGTTTTTCTACTGTTCTAATTATTTTACTAGCAAGACAGGTCCTTACCTAGTTTCGTCAATAGTTGTTGATTTTATAGTTTCTAACGAAATTGTAATTTATCATCATAATACAAAACTTAAAAAAACAGCATATTATGGGCAAGAATATGTTTTTTTTACAATGAATCAACAATAGCTAAAAGCCAATGTATTTTTGCTAATATGTAAAATGGAAGGTACCTTTGTTTTAAAATATCAAAACCACTTTTAAGGTCGGCTTTTTAGTAAATTAAATTTTTATTTTAAAAAATTCCTCAATAGAGGGGTATCGATGGTGAGATTTTGCAAAAAATTTTCTAATGGGCGCGAATTAGAACCCATATCTGGGGTCAGTTTCCATTTTTATATGTTTATATATATCCAACTGATAACTCAAAAAATAATTAACCTATTTCGAAGAAACTCGACAGGTGCCTTTCTTTTATTTATGGCTTGGATGAGTTCGTTAGCTAGGAAAATCGGTCAAGGTTTTCCGGGAAAATTTTGAGTTTTCTTTCGAAACAAATTTTTTTCTTCGATAATTACAAAGCTCTTTTAATGAAATTTCGTTAATATCTTGCCTTGGAAAATACCTTACTACATACCAAAATTCAACTGTGTAAGTTTATAGAAAATTGAGTTATTCAAATTTTACTCTACATTATCAACCTCACCATTGCTACAGTACATAATAAACTGGACACTACACTTGCCCAGCTGCTGTAGATATCATTACATGATATGTCTATAATATTTTGACAAAGCAGGCTTTCAGAAAGCACATTTTCTTTAAGTTTACACATTTGTTTTAAATACACCTTTTTTTTTCAGATATTGATCTTCCACTATTTATTGAACCCACTCCCGAACCTTATACTATTCCTGATTTAAGTACTCCTGAAACTTCTGTACCCAGAAAAAAGGCTCCAAAAAAGATACTAAAAAGAAAACACACGGCTGAAGAGCTAAAAAAAATTTATTTTCGTAAAAAAATTCAAAATGCTGACTTGCAAAGAAAGCAAATACTGCAGCAGCATAAAATACAAATGAACATTTATAGGCTACAGTTACAAAAATTAAAGCAATAAAGTCTGCTTAGTTTTAAATATTTGTTTTCTTGAAAGATTGTTGATATTTATTTTTAATTTCCATTTATACATTTAACTTACAATAATGTGTATAACAATTTAATTTAACATTGATATGATGACACATAAATCCAACAACTCACAACTCCTGTATGCCACCTTAGTTATGTATGGTATTATCATATTACATTATATGTTTTAATCAGAGAACACTTCTGAAGATAAAAAAATTATATATAAAGTAACTACAACTATATTAGATTAAATTGCAACTAAATTAGATTAAATTACAACATATTAAAGAAAAAAGAGCATGGTCTCACAAAAGCAGTAAAAATTAAGCACTGAAAGCAAAACCTATAGAATAGCAACACATTGTTTTATCTAGAAAATAAATCTTATATTTCCAGTATGTATTAGGCAGAGGACCCTAGAAATTGATTGTTTCACTTGATTTGAAGAAATTGAAAAACTAGCACATCATGTTGGAGTATATTATTTTATGAACTCAATTTATTAGCCTAATTTGCCCAATCGACTAATTTACCTTACGTAATGAAGAAAAGCGATCTTTCCCTTGGGAGATGACAAACGTTTAATAAAAATAACCAAAACGCTTGGTATAACTTCACGCAAGTATACTTTGTTAGGTTGAAACACAGTGTTTCGGTCTCACAGTTATTATTGATGAACGTAAGATACCTATATATTAAAAAGTCTAGACACAGCAACATGATCTGACAGTAAACATTTTTTTATTTAAAGCTTATAACTTTTGTTCTTGTAACATAAAGATCTAAATGTTGGTGTATAGTTAACTTTTTATATCGTAAACCTTAGTACCAAAATTGGTTGACATAGCTTTTTTCTTTCGGAGATACGAATTTTTTCTGAAAGAAAACCCAAAATTTTCTCAGAAAACCTGGTCCAATTTTTCTGGCTAACAAACTTATCCACGCCATTTACAAAAGGAAGAAAGGAAGGTACCTGCCAAATTCTTTCAAAATGGGCCCATATTTTTTTGAGTTATTGGCGTGATATATATATATATATATATATATATATATATATATATATATATATATATATATATATATATATATACATATATATATATATATATATATATATATATATATATATATATATATATATATATATATATATATATATATATATAT
Organism: Tillus elongatus; assembly: GCA_964006375.1. Lineage (NCBI taxonomy): Eukaryota > Metazoa > Arthropoda > Insecta > Coleoptera > Cleridae > Tillus > Tillus elongatus. The sequence continues at coordinate 149,167,188 of OZ023262.1, forward strand.
ATATATATATATATATATATATATATACATGTATCAAAACTCAAAGGTCGTGATCTTCCCATTTGTAGATTTTTTATACAAAAATTCACTGAAATGAAGTGCATACTGAATTATTATGCACTGAAATCTCCAACTTAAATACAGATACATTTGTTCATCTTTAAAATAACCAAAAAATAGCTAGGAGACTTGAAATACTGAGACTGAGCTTAAAAGTTCAGTATATCCTATGAAATTTCATCGTGTTTCCATTATTTTTACTTGTCATACCTAACCCTGTAAGTACCTTGCTATTATATAATATTATATACCATATAACTAATTATTTTGAAACACGGTGTTTACAAGTGTTCTTCTTACAGAATCATTTTGGTGTGTTGTTGTTGTACTCTCCATGCCTTGATTGAAGACATCTTGAGCAGACACAGCTTCACCAAAGACATCCTCAGGCAGTTCTTCGTCATCAAAATCAATTGCCAAGTTATGGAAAATACAGCAGGCCACTATAACTCGTAATACCTTTTCTGTCTGTAAAGCCATACCATGCTGAAGGCAAGGAAAGCGACGTTTCAGTACTCCAAAACACCGTTCGATGGTATTCCTTGTTTTGATGTGAGCTGCATTATATGCTATCTCGGCATGGGTCTGTGGTCGCAATATGGGTGTTAATAAATATCTCCTACATGGGTATCCACTATCTCCGAGCAGGAAGTTGCTCCCATATAAACCCCTCTCAAAATCAGATGGCAGTGGAGAATCGTTAAATATAGTGCTGTCATGCACTGATCCAGGCCACCTAGCAATGACATGCATTATCTGTAAATTTTTATTTATTATTATTTGTGTATTTATAGAAAAAAAGCCTTTTCGGTTTCTGAACATTTCTGAAATGTCTCCCCCAGGTGATTGTATCTTAATGTGAGTACAGTCAACTGCACCTATTACACAGGGAAATCCCGCTATTGTAAAGAAATCCAGCACTGTTTTTTGAATTTCTTCTCCTTGTGGCATCTTTATAAATCTTTCACTCATAGAAGAAATTTTAATAGTAACTTTATTAACTATTCTGCATACTGTGGCCTTCGACACATTAAAAATGTCACCAATCACCTGCTGGAAGCTCCCTGTAGCATAAAACCGCAATGTAATGAGCATTTTATTCATTGCTGTCAATGCCTTATTCCTGTTAGTTGCTGGTTCTAGGTCAGGTCCAAAAATGTGAAGCAGCTCCATAGTGGCTTCTTTAGAAAAGCGAAAACGTTGCTTAAACTCAATATCATTATATATTTCAAAGGGATTAGTTCTTTCCCTTATAAAACGAATCCTTCTTGGCGATTCTCCATCAGAAAGTGATGACAAAGATGTATCAGGCATTCTAAAATATAAAAATATATAAATAATTGTAAGAAAATGCATATATTTTAGTTAAATATATATTTCTAATCATGTTTTGTTTCATTTTTATGTATATATTTATCGAATTTTGCTTAGAAACAGACATGAAATTTTGTAAAAAGAATCTGTCAAAATTGAGTCAAAAGTGTTTACTTTTGCAATTATCTTGGTATAATTATTCATTATGAACATAATTTGATATAATTTAAGCAATTACTTACCTTATTTCTTAAAAATATGTTAAAATTGCAATAAAATTGATATTTATGTTGAAAACAGCAAACCTCAAATGTCAAATAGCAAATGACATTGCCATAGAACAACTGCTAATCGATACTTAACCATCGATTAAAGTTAATCGACCGTTAAGCAAGTTTAACGGTCGATTAAGCCTTAATCGACCTTTGTGAAACACTTAACGGGGGATTTTGCATATTTAACGACCGATTAGTTAATCGACTGGTTAGTTAACTTTTGTTATCACTAATCGGGCTTATGCCCAGTTTCACAAAGCTTGATTAAATATTTAACGGCCGGTTAGTTAATCAAGGATTAAGACGACCAATCACAGACTAGAATTCGGGTTGTTGCCATGACAACCAAATATCCGGCCGTTAAATATTTAATCGAGCTTTGTGAAACTGGGCATTTGTGAAATAGAAAATACATTTTAATCAGTCGATTAAGCCTTAACGGACCGTTAAATATTTAATCGAGCTTTGTGAAACTGGGCAATAATTTTCTCTGTTAGTGGCCTGGGCTGGAATAGTATACGCATGCTGGGAGAGTTTCGAACGGCATGGTATTCGTTGATATGTGGTTGGTTGCATAGGCTCGAGGTCCGTAGATAGAATCGTAAGAATCACGTTCAATTGATGTCTGGCAACAAGGTACGATCATGCTGTCACTTGTCACTTGCGATGTTTAAAATTCAACCTGTTGCCGTACAAGAAAATTCATTTCATTGCTTTTATTCGCATAATTGAGATAACTGTAAGAAATTGAGAGATATCCTACATAGATTGCATGGAATAGCCGCTTTGCTGGACTACAATAGGTTGAGTTAACAGGTAACCTATACAGGACTCACTCGACATCAGTAGTGTCTAATTAAATCGAGGCACGATAACCCTCAACAAGAGGTAATGTAGACTTGCGAATTTATTTTTTTATATCTTTATATCCGATGTTTCGCATTTTACAGGGATGTAGTGTTAGGCAATTGAAGTCCTTGCTTTCACCTAAAGCGGCGTGGTGTTTGGCAATATCTAGTGTTGTGTAAATAGAGGCAATTTCTATTGTTGGGTAGCCTCTGGATGTTTTATGGTGTGTATTTCATTGTTTCTGGTTTTAAATTAATGGTCCAATTACGTATGGTACAGAGTCACAAGCATGGTATGGTAAGGAGACCATCTTTGGATTCATTTGCAGGTCGTAGTGGTAATCGATTGTCATAGTTGTACTTCCAGACAGTCGAATGTCAACCGAGAGATCCAAGGCAGGATATAGAGTTTATGGTTCAGATAAGTTGTAGCCTGTATGCTTATAAAAGACATATTACTTTTGACCCTTTTAACGGCATTTATGAATATAATAGCTTCCTTTTGACTGGTCATTAGGGTGATTAGTAGATTACGTTGCTATTAACAGACAGATAAAGGTATCTTGAGAGTTTGCAATGCTTCATGTTTATTATTTGAGCTGTCTGAAGCTTACATTGATATAATTGGTCAGAATTTTGCGTAGGTGACTCAGTAATTATTAGGATATTTTTACCAAGGTGTACAGCTTGCTTCACATACTATACAGAGTGATAATATTATTTGAGCTAGATATAGGATCTTAATACTGATATTTTTAAAGTGTATGTGAACTACACATATACACGTTTTGTGGTAGCTTCTTGATTTTAATGTAGTGATACTTTTTGCTAACTAATTATACAGCTTGTCTTGTCATTGATATCCATATAATTGATAGTAGTTTTTTATAACTGGAAACCATACAATTAGTTACAGCGTAGGATATTTTGTTAACCAGATTGGTTACGGTAGCTTAGATGACTCTCAATTTGCTTGCCCTAATATTTGAAGGTGTATATATTCATCGTTGACTCATTGTGTGACCTATTATAGTATCTGATTGTGTTTTTAATACACCAGAATGTTATTATATTTCTTTTTTGTACTTTGTGTTATATTTAGTCTGCATTTACTCTCTCATCCCCGAATCAGTGATACTGTTTTAACTAGTGTGTATTTGCTACTATATTAGCCCTGGGATATCGGACAAGCGAGCATAAGTTTATGTGTATGTGTCATATATTATTTAGGAGGATCTAATGGTTGCATATTTATGCCACTTACATGCACCCACGGGTACTTTCCTCTTTTAGGTTAATGTAAGTTACAACATTTTAATATCCAGTCCTGCAGAGTTTTTGTCATAGGTTTGACGTCCGACGTATCTCCCAGGTTGGTTTTAGGTACAGCTACCAGTGCAGTTCAGCGAGTTCTTGATTATAGTTGGATTGCAGGTGATTAAGGAGAGGTATTGTGTGATAACATCTTACTTTAATATCCGGTACTGGGTGTAAAACAATCAAGTGGCGCCCCCTTTATCTTAACATCGTGTTTAAGGAACCCACGGCCTACTCCACTGTCTAAAGGCTGCCGGCCACCTAGAATACCGGTAACTTTACTCTATATTTCCAATAGATTATAACGTTGGTTGTGTTTGAAGTTTAATAGGTAGGTTATAGCCGAGAGGGATTATATAAACAATTTGGGCGGTCACAAAGTATGCAATGGCTGGAAATTATTTTGCGCTATGAGGAATGTCTCTGAATGTAACTCAAAGTTAATAAGATGTTCACACTTTGAAAAGTGTTAATCGATAAAACACTAGAAATCAGGTTATATTTTTGTTCCATAATTACCTCAAATATTTTGTTTTTCTACCTAGTTCAAACTATTTTCTTCATTGATATCTTCTATTCCATCTCAAACAAATCGTTTCTGTGGAGTTCGAAGTGAAACATTTCTCTAGTTTGTTTACCTCTGTCTTGTAAAATATGTTTACATTTACTGATGAAATCCAATTTCCTTTTCCGAACTTACTTTTGCATTCCTTTATAGCATATGTTATAAAACCAATTGTATTTGCAGTAATTTATAAATGCTTCTCTTCTAACATATCTGATTACACAGATAACCATGATTACATAGAAATTAAATCTACTTTGCAAAGTATACAATGGCTAGCAATGATTTACCACTATATATCATATCTCTGAATATAACCCAAAGCTTAATAAAACTGTTTCAATTTTGAAAGGCATTAAATGACAAAATACTAGAAGTCCGATTATAGTGTTTCTTCATAATTAGTACCAATGTTTTACTTTTCTACCTGTTTCAAAATATTTTCTAACTTACAAATGCTTCTGTTATAGCTAATATGATAAATTATACGACAGTGATCACAGAAAAATATTTCCTCATACATACACATATGGTACCAGAACAGTTTCTAGGCGTGACAAACAGCTTTGCCAAGGGGTCCATTAAGTCCTGGATCAGAAACGAACATCAGGTGTACTGGGCAGACCAGGGCTCACACACGGGAAGTCAGTAATTGAGAAATCCAATTTAAAGAGAGCTGTGGAGCTGCTAAATCTTAGCAGAGGACAGCTCAGAAACACCACAAGACTCTTGACGGTACACATGGCCGTCAAGAAACACTTGCATAAAATGGGGCGCTTCCAGGGGGACCTGGCGTGCAGACACTCCCGCTAGGGGAAAGAACCAGCCCAGCACATCTTATGCGAGTGTAAAGCTCAGGACCGCAAAAAACTGCTCTACGATGAGTCTAGACCGGAGACAGGGCAATATAAAAATTCAGCTTGCCAATTACTGTGCAGACTAGTTCAAGGCGAAGTGATTTTTGGAATGTGTAAAGTAGAAAAGACAATGGGCATGCACAATAAACCAAAGGCTGCGGTGCTATGACGCAGACGACCCCTAAGGGAGAAAAAAATACATATACAACGTAGTGCATTTGACAAGGGTTTGAAAATACAAAATTCAGACTTTAATATAAATTATATCTTAACATATATTTTCCTAATTTGAAAACCATATTGCCACAGAAAACTGAAAATCATGTGGTAACACTTTTATATAGTTAGTAACAATGATCTGTTTTCTTAAATCAAAAATATTTCCTATTCTGAAAAACATAATGCCACAGAAAACTGAAAATCATGTGGTAACATTTTTAATATTTAGTAGCAATGATCTATCTGTTTTCTTAATTCAAAAATATTTAATTTATACATTATATTTGTTTTCTATGGATGTCAATATTTTGTTTATTTCATTACAACATGTGGTATAATTGCTGATGAATATTGTGCATAATTGACTGCTGAGGCCATAAAAAAATTTTTAGACGTAGTAGGCAAAGTAACACAATCCATATAATGCATATGTAATATATAAAAATTCACTAAAAATTGTTCGTGTAATATTTTATATGTTTATATATTCTTCTATAATAAAAAATAAAAATCCATGTTGTTAAAAAAAGATACAAGTAAATAATTTCAAGCATTTTAAAATACTTTGGTTGCTTGTTTAGTGTCACAAATAAACTGTTTAGCTGCTATAAAGGGTAATATCATTTGCATGTCCATTTTGAGTGTACTCTACATCATTGAGTAAGAAAACAGTATTGCAAATATTAAACTTAAAATTTTTGTACAGGAAAAAATGTAAACTGAAGAAAAAAAAGTTAATATCCATAAACTACATATTTAGAATAAAGATTAGCATAAAGTTTTCCAATAGTCCCTATTTCATTTTATAAATATTAACATATTTTTCGAAAGTAAAAATGTTTAAGAGATAAGAATTTTATAGAGCCTCGTTGATCCAGGGGTAAGAACGTGTGCCTCAGAACCAAAGGGTACTAGGTTTAATTATTATTTTTTTCGCTTTTCCACTCATATTTACAGTTCCTTTTCCTCGCCCTACACCCTTATCAACTCCTGGTCCTGTAACTTTTTTAGAGGTTGTTTATAAGAAATGTTTGTTGTGGGTTATGCACCTAGGAGAATCCTAAGCATGTTTCGGAAAAAAATTCTCAAAACCCTCCATGAGGTCAACTGCTAATTTACCAAATTTATTATATATATATATATATATATATATATATATATATATATATATATATATATATATATATATTTCATTTTGTGCTGTTTAGACAAATTAAATTCCCGATTGTCACTTATTTTGTTTATTTTATTAAATTAACCCACTATAAGATTTATCTAGAGATCTTGTATTTTATTTGTCCCTTTGGTAGTACCTTTCTTTTTATAAATCAAACATCTTAATCTTATGAAAATTCACTACCATAACGCACTTGCTGCGTCCCGAGTTTTTCATAAATATGCACAAGATTTGAGATACTGAATTCATTCCATTTGGCTGTTCCACATTGTAGAAGGCTGTATTAAAATTTTAAGGAAACTGTACGTCTGACAACAACGCTAAGGCGAAAAACTGATTTGTCATATTTGGAAACCCTACTACATCAACTTTGGCCAAAATCTAAATAACTGATGTCAAAATAATGAATGTTTTCCAAACTTTAGAGACGTAGTGTGTATGCTCAACCATGTACAGCTTCTGAAGGTGTCAATTTGAAGATATGAACATTTAGTAAATCAGTAAACGTTGACTTTTCTTTTATTACAAGAAACAGGCTAAAGACAAATGGCAAGGAGGATGAGTATTGGTTAGTTAGCAGACTGGTTTAGTTAGAGGACAGAATACTATGAGTGTGATGGTGTGATTGCAGTTAGAGTTGATTTGCGATGCAAAGCAACGAGGCGGCTGCAAACGCCACATAACACTACGACATTGATTGCACGCCCAATTACACCCCCGAGATCATGTTTACATAAGTAATCAGCGGGCCCGCACAGTTGACACAGCACCGCGCTGCCGGAATTAACTGATCCACGGACATGACGACTTCAAAGACACAATCACACACACCAAATTTAGACTAGTAGGACTCCGGAAGGGGTTGATTGATAATAAGCCTTCTTTTTTTTACAAAAATTTGCTGACAAATTAAATACGCAAAAAAATTTAGGCGTATGTTGAGAAAATAGTTGATTGTCATAGTGATGAGCCCCCGCTTTAACAACCAGTACCATGAAATTATTATATACCTTTCCTATTTGTTTTTAATTCACATTGAAAACTTAGTTACGGTTGCAAAATATTAAACAAACAAAATCAAACACTATGTCGTTTCAGCGAATTTCCGTAAAAAATTGTTCCAATTTCGAAAAATTTCCTCAGATAAGCACTAATTAAATCCCTCAGAATTCACATTTGCTGTCTCAATTTATATATATATATATATATATATATATATATATATATATATATATATATATATATATATATATATATATATATATATATATATATATATATATATATATATATATATATATGTGTGTGTGTGTGTGTGTGTGTGATGACAACGTTTGGAACATAATTCTTAAATGCGTTACTTAATGTTTTCAAGAAAAACGCTCGTACAGATTACTTTTATATTTTCAACTACCAACTTATGTCGTAAAAATTACATTTATGACGTCACCTATTTCTGAACGGTGACATAATCATGAGTTTTTTTAAATGACCACCATATTTTTTGCCGCTTTGCTTACTGCTTACTGCTTACTACTTAAATGATGAAAAAAATTGGACCTAACATAACAATTATTTTTTGTTAATTTACATTATTTACTTTCAAAAATAGAAACGTAAGTTTAATGGAGAAAAAACTATTGAACCAAGGAAAACAAACAAAATATAGCGCAAATGTTCAAATTGTTTACCATCTACTATTTGGCAATGACCGATACGAGTGTAAGGACTGTATCACCGCGCACTGCGCTCAAAAATGTCAGGACTAATTCGCCCCACTTCAGCGCTTATTCTTTGCTGTAGCTTCTCCAAACTATTGGATCTGTTGAAATAAATGTTATGTTTTAAATAACGCTACAGAAAAATATCCAAGAGAGTCAAGTGTGGGGAACGCGGTGGCCAATCATATGCTTCTAGATGCCCTTTCCATCTTTCAGGAAATGTGGCATAACGGAGGTCTACGCCAAAGTGAAGAGTCCCGTCTTACTGAAACCAAATATCTTGATGAGGCACACCTGTCTCGTGATTGTTTGAAGAAATTACTGCCAGAGCTGGCACTAAAGCAAATCGCAAGAAATTTAGGTAACGTGCTGATGTAAGATTTTCATTAAAAAAGTAAGGCTGCAGGAAAAGCCATATACTTATTCCCATTCATACATTCACTTTGCCATGTCGTTGACTGTGGGAGTCTGGAGTCCAGTGAGGATTTTTCCATGGCCAATATCTTGAGTTGTGACGATTTACTGTCCCATTCAGACAAAAAGGCGCTTTATCAGAAAAGAAAATGTTATTAGTTAAATTTGGATCTTCAACGCAGCGTAACTTGAATGATTCACAAAACTGTAAACGGCGGCCTGAACCATTAACGTTTAACTTGTGTATCAATTGTACTTTGTAAGGATGATCATCTTTGGATAATTTTACCACTAAAGATTGCTTCACGTTGTTATTTAGGGATAGTTGCCTTGTAGAATGGTGACGATTTTCTTCAGATTGAAGCAATATATCCAACCTGACTTCTTCACTTACTCGAGGTCGATCTTGTTGAGAAAACTATTTTACGGATCCCGTTTCTGTGAATTGGGCAATCAATTTACTTACTGTAGACTGCAATTGACGGTCTATCATGATGTTGGCTAAATAAATCGCATGCTTCCTGGTGACTTCTAAGCCTGTCACCAAATCCAATCGTCATTAATATCTCTCTTCTTTCCCTTCCACTTAAACGTGCCAGTTTTTTTAAATTCGAATTAGAATTGATTACTTTTAGCACTTTTACACTTCCACCACTAAGACTATTAGGTAATTTAAACGACAGAGAATGATTGAAATTAATTTACATTTAACATTATTGTCATTATTCACTTAATTCCAAATCCATACTGCGATAAAAGTCCGACAACTAAATACTGATAACAGCAAATAATCAATAAATTATCATAACGAGAATTGATTTTGACTTTACTGTTTGTTCTACCTGTCAAATAGTTACATGACAACGTATATCTAAAATAAGTATGCGTTGTATGTTATTTTTAAGTTAAGATAAAATGTCAACAAGAAAAATAAGATCAGATACTGTGAATCTTGCTCGTTACAAGTAAAAACTAGCGCATCTTCTGGACATTTTCATAATGAAATACACAATTTAAAACTATGTGAGCCGTGGAAAGTTGAAAAAGTGCACATGTAAGCTCAAGCTTTCAAAAACAGAATGGCGATTTATCGTATATACGAAAAGGGCATTATTATTAAATAGTTGATGAAAACAATAAGTAATAAAGTATTTTATCTGATTGAACCTGCTTTACTTGACATAGTCAAATCAACATCAATTTATAATTGTTTGATTTGTATGTGCTTGAAAGTCGAAATAGAAAAGAAATGAAATTATTCAATACCACAAACAAAAATGTCACAGTTTCAGCTAACTTTGAAAATATTTACCAGGAATGTCGGGGAAACTTATGAGTGTGTGTGAGAAAACAAGTTAGGTATGGCTTCAGACGAGTCCATTAGCCACAGGTAAAAGGGGAAATTTATAAAAAAGCTTTGCAGTTTGCAGAAGGCGAGAACGGATGGATGTTATAGTGGCTCATATGGTTGGAAATATATCCTAATGAATATAGTTATTACTAAACTAGCAGGAAGTGATAGCAACATCTATAAATTTTTGCCCACCTACTCATGTTCGTTCAAAATTCAGTTGCAAGGTAAAATGTGCTTCAGCTTGTTTCCGTTATCCAAGTGTTCAGTAGTTTGTTTAAATTTTAAATGGCTACATTGTGTGAGGTGTGTTGCCAGAAAAGTAAAGAAGCTTCTGGTATGGTTTACTTGGAGACTTTTATTTAATTACCGATTAGTAACTGGTTATTTCAACGCAGCAAAATTGGAGAGAAACAATTCAGAAATTATTTGGAAAATAATAAAACCCAATATTTGATTGTCTATTACGAGATAAATTGTCGGAACATTTGGGTAGCCGCAATTTCGCCCTCCCATGTGTTCCTAAAATGACAACTGCTACATACTTAGTAAACATTGGTTACATATCTATGTAATGATTTGATTTTAAAGTTATGGTGTTGGATATCTAATCAGTTGCATGAAAAAGTTAACCAAAATATTTTTGATATTTACATAAATGACTTTAATGAAAAGTACAGACACCCTTAAAGAAATCAAGGTAAATTTTATGGAGATAGGTGATGGGGTACAGCTCAGGCGAGAAATAAACTATAATGTCACAAAACATCTAAAGAAATATCGCCAAACGCAAGTTATCCTGCCTGGAAATTATTGTTTTTTTTTTTGTACTTTTAAGAAATGATAAAGACGCTATATATCCAAATCAGGCTGTAATAACTCAAAAAAAAGCTTATGAAGAGCTGTTAAGAACTTTAAAAACAAACACGCCGAAGTAATCCTACATAAGTTGCATGATCCTAATTCAGTAAATCTCTTTAATATAATGAAGACAAAAGTGAAATAGCTTGCAGTAAATATAAATGACAGGAGATAATTGAGTTACGATATGATTATTAATTGTTTAGTTCGTTTTTTAATTGTACTCTAAGTTCAATTTAAAAACTAAAAGTCTATGAATATAAACTGTAAGACAATTAAAACACATTAATTCTAACAAAGATTTTTATTTTGTTAATAAGTATATTAAATAAATACATGTAATTTAGATAAGTTAATTTAAAATCATCTGAATTTATCACAGAAATGTGATATTTATCAACGCACCATTTTACATAGAGTTTCTTGCTTTTTTTCTCGTGATGCATTTAACCACCTGTTTGTTAGGTGTTTTGTAGTTCTTCTCCGTAGAACCCTCCACTGATAGGTTTGCCTTGCATGTCTTCAAAGAAGTATGTTGCTGGATTTGTGAAAGGGTCACCAACAATCTTCAATAGCTCTATTGGCCAGCGAGGTGCATAGCCTTTTTAAAACTGAGCTTTACGCACATACGCACATCTCCAAATTTAAATTTACTTTAATCAAACCCTTTGCTATTTAAGGAGATTTTTTTACAAACAGCTTCTTCTTCTTTTTGTGATTAACGCCTTTAGGCTTTTTATCCGTGATGGATGGTAGCGTTGTAAGCATCAGTAATGCCTATTAGTGTTTTAAGCTATTTATTTGTATGAACGAAATGAGTAAAAGTTTTTATATCTTCTCTTGCAATGTACGTACGATTCTTTTCATTACTGTAGGATTTTTCACACTATAAGTGCTATGGTGAATAATGTTGTTTTTTTTTTCATTGAGGCATTAAACCTTTATTTTTTTTTAACATGGGCCTACTTCCGCGACTACGGCCAATGACTGACGCGAGGGAGCAGTTTCACCTCATTATCCTGCAAATTGTGCTGAAACCTTCCTTTTTAGTAAGAAGGATAGGGACCTCTAGCGTGCCCAACATCGCATGATACACAAGTTCGGCGGCTTTACGCCCCCTCCGAAGGGATGTGCAGACATTCAACTTTCTCAAACACAATGACACAACCACGACTAATGTTAATTTACCGTATAAACTGATAAATAATTTGACGCTTCTCCTGCGAATCGAAACCAAAAACTTTGAATTCAGAGGCGCACGTCCTTGTCGCTGCACCATAAAGGCTGCTGAACTTGTAATTTAAAAATTTGTTTCCAAGGTCAGACTGGATGTTAATGGGACTTGTACCTTTAGATATATTTTTAGGCATCGCTTTACTTACCTCTCCGGATTTTTCACTTAAATGGGCGAGTCCACACATATTTTCAAAATCGTTTAATAACCATTAAAATATATTAGTAAGAAGAGTTTTTTCGATGACAATGTGTGACTCAGCCAAATCAATCTGCCACAAGTCATCCAAACCATTGATTATTGTACGTCTACGGTTAAAATTGATTCTTGCTGATGTGTTCAACTCACTTAATACTTGCTTTTCAGCATCATATGGTCTAACCGTTTTACGTTTCATGGTGATGTTGGATTAATATCCACTTTTTGTTCAAGTCTTTTAGTTTGTTGTTTATTTGACTAGGTTTCTTCCTCAAATTGCTACCCTTTGATACCTTAATGTCTTGTAAAACATGTTCTGGATTAAGGTTTTCAATTGATTTTGAAATTAATTTTTCAATCCTCCAACTCCGGTTTTTGACAGCCTTAAGTGGTATGGTAATTATTCGTCGCGCTAACTCATCTTTTTACTCTGGTAGTCGTCTAAACATGCATCAACAAAACTTTTATTTACACCATCTGCTGAATCAGGTATGTTACCAAAATATAGGGGTTATTTTTCATAAACAAAAGTTTTTAAATGTTTTTGGTGAATTTTCTTTAAAAAAGCATTAATGGAGAGATTTCTGTTGGTAGGTGGCTTCCATTTGTAAGTGGCTTGGATAAGATCGTTAGCCAAGAAAATCGGGCCAATTTTTCCTGTCAAATTCTGGGTCTTCTTTAGGAAAGTTTGTGTACCTATCTCCGAAAATAACAAAGCTATGGCAACCAAATTTGGTACCCAGGTTTACACTATTACACTTATCCTACATGCCAAAATTCAAATCTCGAGGTTGGAAGAAAAAAATGTAGATATTTAAGGAAAAATTTTTGGGTGCTACTGATGTCCAAAAAAATGTATAAAACCATTATATTTTGTGAGGATAACAAAATTGATTGTATATTACAGACAAAAATTAGGTTTTCCTGAAGCAAAAAAGGCATGAAATGATAGAAAAAATCCTTTGAAAATTTTATAGGTTTTCTTTTGAAAATAGCAATGTCCCGATTTGAACGGTCAAAATTTGCAATATCTAGACGGATAACCTGAAACAGATACGTGTTATGTAAAAGAAATGTCATAATAGAGGTGTTTTACAAAAAAGTGCATTCGCTCTGTTCCCCTGGTAGATCTGTTGGGGGCAGCAGGTAGAGGAACTATGGAAGAAAGCTCCTCTGAGCAGTACCCGTGCAGATATCTATAAAATAGGTCACCAACGGCACGTCGGTGGGCAAGGGATGGAAGCCTTTGGGTGAGGGTAGAGTCACCGATGAGACGTATAGCTCTCTTCTGAATGGAGTCGAGTATAGCGTGTGTAGAAGCGGCAGCGGTATCGGCACGCAGGTGTGGGCTATTCGAGGTTTGGCCTTATTTGTAAAGTATATAAGGTATATAGATTAGTTGGTGAAATGTATTTGCGAGCCCGGAAGAGGAAATCTAATTTCTTAGCAGCCGCTTCTGCAACTGATGTGACATGTTGGTGGCAATTGAGGTTTCTATCCACAGAAATAGCAACACGTGAAAAGGACTCATTACTTTGAATAACTTGGTTGCTCATTGTGATGGGTCTAGGGCCGGTGTATCTCTTATGAGATTTCTACTTCCCCAGTCTAATATTTTTTGGAGATCTACAGAGAGAGAATCTTCCATGAGTCTTCGATCCTCATCTAATTGGGCTAAAGAGACAGCTTAGAATATTGTATATATCAGTGGAGGGTGCTGTCGTCCGCGTAACTGTGAACTGGGTTGGATGTGCTAGAGAGGAGGTCATTGATGTGGAGAAGAAACAAAGTAGGGGCTGAAGCTGAACCTTGAGGAACTCCTGCATTAATTGGATACAGTTTAGAGGAATGGCCATCCACGACAACAGAAATGCTCCGGTTGGAGAGGAAATATGCTGTCCATACAGAGTTATGGTGGTAGGCCATAGAACGGAAGTATATTAAGCAACGCTGCGTGCCAGACCTGGTCGAATGCTTTGGATATGTCTAGAGCGACAATCTGGAATTCACCGTGTAGTTCCATAGATTTTTTCCAAAGGAAAGGAGGTCGGCAGTTGATCTGAGCTGACAGAATCCATACTGCCTTTCGTGGATTAGACTGTGTTTTTTAAGAAATTTTAGTAATTCGGTGTTTATATACTTTTCCATCGCCTTGGAGACGACTAAGAGGAGACAAATAGGCCTGCAGTTGCTAGGAAGCGCTTTGAATCCTTTCTTAGGGACGGGTTGTACTCAAGCAGTTTTCCAGTTACTAGGGAATGTGCCTCTATTGTAAGATGTCTGAAAGAGACGAGTCAGTACAGGAGCAAGTTCTGGTGCGCATTTTTTGGGAACAATTGCTGGGATCTCGTCAAGGCCAGAGGCTTTCCTGGTATTAAGAGAAGAGAGCATATTTCGTACCTTTTTAGTTTTGAAAATGATATTCGTCATTTTATGCGCGGCATTGGGGACTGTTGGTGGTTGAACATTTGGAGGTGGGTTGATAGTATAATTGTCGGCGAACAACGAGGCAAAAAGTTTAGCCTTGCCCAGAGCGGCAGAAACAATTTCATCCCCTGAAACAAGAGTTGGGAACGTGCTCTTGCAGAAATTATTCCCAATAGATTTAGCAAGAGTCCAGAAGGGTTTGTTGCCGTTTGAGCGTGACAGGACTTTGTTTTTGATGTGATTATTAAACAAGTTTTTTGCCTCAGAAAGAATGCAGACATAGCGATTTCTTGCATCGTTAAATGCTTGACGGTTTTCTTGACTGGGATTGTGTAGAAGCGTTTTGTTAGCTTATACCTTTTCAAGTCTGGTCTTGTCGCTGGATATAGAGAACCAGCTTTTAAGTGCTAAACAGGTTTTCTGTGTACGTGTAATAAATAATTTCATGCCAGCTTGGATAGTTTTGGTTACTTTTTGTAAGATGTCAGAGGGGTCAGGATGAGAGAAGCAGACAGACACCCATGGAAATGAGGAAAAGTGATTCCGCATTTCGTCCAAGTTCGCGGAGTTGTAGCGCCAAACGATACGTGTGTGTGATGACTGTCTTAAGTAAATATCTCGCCGGGACATAATTTCGGTGCTTAAACCTACATATATATTTACACTAGAAAAGTAACGTCGTAACAAAACATTTTCCAGAAGAAAATGTAAAATTTTCCTAGCTAAGCTAGCTAAGAAATAAAGGTACATGCCAATTTTATATTTCCTTTGTAACTTAGTTAAACGGTTTATTTCCAAAAAAAGTTTTCCTAAAACAAATGTGTATTTCTGAAACTAATTATTTTGTTATTTCTCGTAGTTTTAAAGATTTCTTTGGAAATTCACTCTCGTAACGCACTTGCTACTTCCAGACATTTTCATAATATTTTCGACTTTCCTGATCAATTACTATTGTAAGGTCATTATAGAATAAGCTTTCTCTTCTTATGACGCCGTCTCCCTGCGAAGCCTGGCGATCCAATTGGCTACTATGGTTCATGAAACTGCAAATCTGAAGACCTAGATGGACGTATGTCCGAGCGGTCTCTGCAGATCTCTCAGCCATAAGTTTTAGCGCCGTTCAACACACCTCTTTCCCTCCACCTTTCCTTGGATGATCAGCCGAAGGATCTCATATTTTTCACTTCGTATGACTTGTTCGATGTATCTCATTTTTCCTTCTTCGGCAGTTCTCGTCAGTTCTCCTGTTTTTTTTTATTATCTTGAGGACCTCGGCGTATCTCCTTTATCTTTTTCTTTACCCAAGATATGCGGGGTATCCTTCGGTATAGATACCTACATCTAGAAAGCGTCTATACGGTTCTCCATTTTTGAACTGCAAGTCTAGCTTTTGCACCCATATGGTGCCACAGGAAAGACGTAGCTGCTGATAAAACTTTACGAGCTTTTTTAATTCGTGCTTTAATTTCTTTGCTCGGGTTTCAAGATAGCTCCCAAGTACAGAAACATCGGTACGTGTTTCACAGGGTTATAGTTAATGTACAGAACCAAATTGTTTTTGGTGTTTGGAAAAACACCAGCTTTGTTTCATTGACAATAAAGCCAAAATCTTGACTGTACTCCACGAGGAAATCCATAGCTCTCTGCAAATCCGAAAAGCTGTCGGCTAACACCACGATATCGTCAGCTTTGCGCAGGTTGTTAATTATTCTAACGTTCATCTTGATGCAGATATACATGCCTCAAGTGCCTCTTTGAATATGGTTTCAGAATACAGTTTCAACAGAAGAGGAGACAGAACACAATCCTGTCGCCCACCCTTCCGTATTTCCACTTGTTAGTATGTTGCTCCATCCACCCTCACTTGTGCGGATTGGTGGCAGTAAACTTCAGTGAAAACACGCAAGTCTCTGTCATCGTGTCTCTTAGTATTTCTGCCATTTTCTGGTGTGACACGCGGTCCAAAGCTGTACGGTAGTCCAAAAAGGACGCGTACACATCCACGTTCATATCTCTACACTTTTGTGTAAGTACATCCAGTGAAAATAGGCTTCACGTGTTCCTAGTCCCCTTCTAAAGCGAAACTGAATTGGATAGAATTGCTGTTTATACTTCCGGTAGATTCGAGTGTGTATAACGCGCAGAAATATTTTTAGAACGTGAACTATCGAGCTAATCATTCTGTAGACATCACAAATTGAGGCTCTGGTTTTCTTACGCAGGGTAAAAAAGGTCAGCCAGTCCGATCGCACTCTGCCCATTTTATAGATGAAGTTAAACAGCTTCACCAAAAGTCTGACTTTTGCGCCCTCTTACCGCGCTATAAACTTAGAAATCTCCGCATAAATTCCATCCGGACCAAATGGCTCTACCCTCCTTTTGCAGTACGATGGCTTGTACAACCTCATCCAATAAATTTAGGGCTACTTTAGTTAAGCTCTGCAGCTTGTGGGGGTTCGCTTAAAAGTATATCTACCTATTCTTGCCATCTCTTCAACGTCTCCTCCTTGCCGACCAATATCTCATTGTTGGTTCTTCTCAAGATTCCGCTTCGCTCTCCACGATATTGCCCTGTCATTTATCTGATCTCTTTGTGCATGTCAAATAAACCATTTAGAGGGCCTCTATTTCCTTGCATTGCTCCGTTAGCCACTGTTCCTGGGCTCTCTTAAATCTTCATTGAATTTCTCTGTTCAGTGCGTTATGTTTGTCTAATCCCTCAACTGCTGCTTCTTTCTATCAAAAAGTAGCTGTAGGATCTCATGGGTCATCCATATTTGTCTCTTTTTTCTGTTTACAGTTTACTGTTTATACACTATGAATTTCTGCAAACTCGGATGGGACCCTAAACTGTTTACCTATCCAGAAGCTGATCGTGTCTGACGTTACCCAGCTTCGATTAGGTAATGTCGAAACGTATCACCGAGGAAATTATTTTAGCCTTCTTTCACATTGATTATGTTGAAACAATATTTCTTGTTTAATTGCCCAACTATAATTATTCAAAAATAAACCTAAGTGGCTTTGTGCAAAACTTAACTGTATGGCGTACAATGCATAAGTGATAGCCAGTAAGAGCTAATACGTAGTTTAAAAATACAAATGTGGTAACTTAGTTAAAATACAAACAAATTTGGAACGATTTATCGTCACGAATGCTTAGTTTGTCGTTTAGTGAACGCAAATGTGTATTTTAGTCGTGTGTAAACCAGTCTCGAAGAGGAAGAGCGAATCAGCAGACGTTTTGCATATAGACGCTTGATGAATATTAACAGGAGCGGCCGAGGCTGTAGTGTAGACTGTAGCTTCTTCCTCGTATCTCTCCTAACTCCAATTTACCCCATCCGCAATTCAACCAGCGCAAATACAACCTCACAATCACTCACATTCTCTCTATATCTCCCTGTAAAGTGTCTATAACTAGTCTCTCTAGACTCCATTTTTTCTTGTAGATGACACAAAACAAATCGACACTAAAACTAACAAGGACGCTTATTTGCATAATATAAATTTAGATATCTTTAACTATGGAGCGAAAAAACCGATTAATGAAGTAAAACTATTTAGCAGTTGCAAGCCAAAAAAAACACAGCTTTAAAGTCACTAAATACAAAAATGATTTTTATTTGGAGGTAAACTAAATTGGATTTTGTCCTCAAATTGAGTTCACAAAATACAAAACTGGAACCTTAACATTAAGATGATGTTTCAAGGGTTACCAAAAAATATAAAGGCATTTTTTAGATGATAATGCCTGATTGAAGATTGTAACATGCAATGATCATTGAAACTAAGTTTGTCCACTCCTCTGATGATGCTTACTTACGAAACTATCGTGAGGCTTAAAAAATGCCTTGTGGTGAATTGGGTTCTCGTAAGCATACTTATGATGATAAACTTTGTATTATAAAATCTCATCGGCTAAACATCTTTTGACACGGCGTTGTGGCAAATGTTTCAGGAAACTAAAGGAATGTAAAAGTAAACTAGTCTTTTTAACAATTTTTTATAGGTAAGATATAGACAATAAAACTAAAAACTGGCAATTTTTCCGTCTCTTGTATTTCAAAAACTAGATATTCTAGGAGTCTAAAATTTAACGCACGGCCATAATTAGTTATTCTGCTTGTGATGAAGACCTCAAAAAATATCTAAGCTTATGCGTTTATGAACCACATTATTTCACTTTGTTTTTTGTGGACGTCATATTACATATTTTTTAATAAACAAAAGAAGACGTTTTTGGCTGCAGTAATGTATCATTTGGAACGGTAATATACTTTTCATGTTAAATGAGCGAATTGAAATAGTAAGTGTAAGAAATAATAGTAGTAAAGCAGTAGAAAGTATTAAAAATAATAAATAGTAAGTAGGCCATGATTTACTAACAATTCAAAGAAAATATTTTCTGTCATATTCAAGTGGTAGTAAAATAAAATTTGAGAAAATTAAAAAGACGTAATATAAACATCTGTGTTTTCAAAATTCGGAATATAACAAAAATATATATATTTTTGCCCGTAAAACTCGTAGTTTGGATCTTGGTGAGAGGAAATGGGTGGTTGGGTTAGAAATAGGTTACACCTCATTTTTTTTTACCACAAATAACCAATTTGTTAAGTTAACTCCAAAACCAATGGACTAGGGCATTTCAACTATCTTCGCGCAGGCAATAGTCAACTTTGGTTTTTCTATGGACGTCATATTGGATTTTCAATTTTCTAAATTCTGCTTATCAGCGACTTTTCAATTACAATTTTTTTCTTCAAGGAGTGCAAACCAGGACCCCTATAACACCTATCAGTTTCAATATTTATATATTTACACTCACACGCGAGCGCGCACGCACGTGCACGCACACCCCAACACACTCTAACACACACACACACACACACACACACACACACACACACACACACACACACACACACACACACACACCACAAAGTTGCGATCTAAACGTTTAAATTGGCAACAGGATGACGGATTTTCATGGTAAAGCTCGATATGTACCTTATTATACAAGATATTATACAAGATACAAGCAAAAGTGATGCACGTTAATTAGATGGCCTCTTGAGTTTTATCTTATAAAACTGTTAAACAATTGTTTTTTAATAGAATACCTCGTATGTTATTAGATTTTTACATTTTCCATCGAATTATAATGAACGTTTGTAAGGGAAAAAAATGATATCGTTCACCGTTTTTGCGTTATGTTAATGGTTTTGCAACTTGTCTTGTTTTTTGCGCATATACAAGCTGTGACACGGCCGTTTTGTCAACAGATAGCGGAATCTGATCAAAATGACGTAGTCTTTGTTTCTGTTATTCAAAAGAATATGATGTCATACACAGGGCGCCCTCAAATAGTGGTTGAATTTGATAAAATGAAATTCAACCGCCGTTACCCAATTTTTTCAAATGGAAAACCTTATGTTTTATGTTTCAAAAGTGAAGAGCGTGCACCCTGATTCAACTTTTTTATGATACTCCCTACACGTAAAGACTTTAGTTTTTAATATTTTATATTGATAATCGCATACCATGATTCACGCAGGGATGATTTTTATTAAGTGAAGATTGGAACCTGTGATAAGTACACTTGGAGAACCTAAATCTCCACATCTTTTTAAAGACCTGACGATTGTTTCACTAACAAAGTTATCGTCATCAGAGAATGAAAAATTTTAACTACTCACTAGTGAGCAGTCAGGTCTTTAAAAATATGTGTTGTGGGGATTTGGGTTCTCCAAGTGTACTTATAAATTTTATTTTTGTTTTCAGTTTTTTATTCAATGCTAATAAGAGATTATGTTATTATTTGGCTATTTTTCGAAGTAAAATATTAAAATATTTAAATTATCATTGGTACAAAAAGGTAATAAATCATTAATTTGATAGAATTGTCTGTGTTTACAATTTCATTGATATATAAGTAGTTGATAAATTGTTTTCACATCTTTTCAAAAATGTCAAATGCAACTTCAAATAGTGACATACTTAAATAACGTTCTTATTTCTGACAGCTTGTGTCATGAAACTATAAGTACTTTTCCATTTATGTTTTTCCACGGTTCAAATTTTCGTGAAAAAAAAAATACTTTTTCGAATTTTAATTTTTTTGAAATTTCAAAAACAGATACTGTAAACATTTTTTTCAAATTTGTTTAAAAAAATGTTTAGAAAATTTTCGTAAAAAAAATTAATTTTAGTTTAACATTACTTTAGCCAGTTTTTGTAAAAAAATGGCAAATTTTCGTGAAGGAAACTGTTTAAAATTCGTATGTAAAAATGTTTGTTGAAATGTTATTAAAAAACGTTTTGTAAATATAAGTATATCATTGCAGGTGTGTAAATACCTTGAAGAGGTCCATTGGTCAGGAAAATTAGACCATTTTTGCGGGAATATTTTAAGCTTGTTTTAAGAAAATATTTGTACTTTTCCAAATAATAAAGTTATTCTCCTGAACTATGGTACATTGTATCCACTATAAAGGTTATACATATAGTTATACAAATTTGATGCCTTTCATTAAAACAAAGACATATTTGTCATTCGATTTTTTTTTTAATTTGCTACCCTAACGCACTTGCTGCGCCCACACTTTTTCTTTTTTTGATCCCACTCATAATATAATGTTGAAAATATATTACCACAAGAATAACACAAATCACAGTATAAAACAAGGACAGCAGGGTAACCTAATTAAGCAGGTTTATTTAATGTTATTTACGACCCCTATAGTGATTAACATAGCTGCGTCTACATGTTATGATGTGACGAATCAAATTTCATTGAACAATAATTTACCCGCACATTGTGAAAACAAACAA
Source organism: Tillus elongatus (assembly GCA_964006375.1). Classification (NCBI taxonomy): domain Eukaryota; kingdom Metazoa; phylum Arthropoda; class Insecta; order Coleoptera; family Cleridae; genus Tillus; species Tillus elongatus. Next base: position 149,188,863 of record OZ023262.1, read on the forward strand.
AGCGTGTGCTCGGTGCTCAGTAGTAGACCTGGGCTCGATTGTTCGTAGAGTCGCGATGCTCATTTGCTTCAATCAGAGCTTGTCATAACTGCAGCCGGAAATTGTCATTCAACTGTTTTGATGTTACTGTCATATACGTTTATTATTAGAAGAGGATCGTTTCACTGTTTTCACAGCCACAGAGCAATGTTGGGAGTTATCATAGATACAATGCGTAATTTCCATGGTTGTAAAAACATTGTGGCCGCAGCGGTAAAACAAGTCACGAATATTTTCATTTTAGTATATCAGGTCATTAGCGGTGATCGCCCGACGGACGTTTACAAAATATAGTCAAGCTACAAATCTAAAAAACTACCACTATATGTTTTCGCAATATTGCTGAAGTCCGCTAAACTGTAGTGGTGAACAAAAATATCTCCAAAGCAATTTTTAGCACAATTTTCAATTAGCTGTTACTTTTTAGCGAATAAAAAAAAATCGCTAATGAGGAAATCTGTGTTATATATATATATATATATATATATATATATATATATATATATATATATATATATATATATATATATATATATCCGACCGATAACCGAAAGTGGCTTGAATAAGTTCTTTAGCCAGGAAAATCTGACCAGGTTTTCCGGGAAATTTTTTTGTTTCCTTTCTAAAAAAATTCATATCTCCGTAAATAACAAAGTAAGGGCAACCAAATTTGGTACGCGTGTTTGTACTATAAAGAGTGAACTTTGTACCAATTTAGGTCTCTAGCTTTAAAGACAAAGAAGTTATGGGCAGTTAATTTAACTAATTTTGGAGTTTTCCTCAAAATGTCAAACTCGCAATTTTAATCGTCAAAATTGGCAATGTTTAGGCAAAGAACGTGAAACAAATACCGATTGTAAAAAGAAAGTGTTGCAAGAAGAATGTTCTGCAAACCCTTGAGTTTCAGATTCAACCATCATTGCCCTCCATTTTACTAAAATGTTTACAGAATATTCATTTCAAATAGACCCTTTCTCTGATGCTTTGGCTGCCGGTTTAGTTAAGTTAAGGCTTTCGCTGTATGTTTGGTGAAGTTTATGGTTTAACGGTCTATAATTTGATTTAGCTAATTTTCGTAGAACAAATTCGTTGATGCATTTTTGCATTTTTTATCGAAATGTGATGCGTTTGTAAGAAAAAAATCTGGACGCAGTAACTGCGTTTTGGTAGCGAATTTTCGGTAAATTTGCAGTTTAGCTCCCAAACGCTTTCAGAAACCTGCCTAGGGCCCGCCTGTATCCACAAACCCCAAGAAACATTTCTTGTTCACATCCCCCAAGGAAGTTACGGGACCAGGAGTGAGAAGGGGTGCTGGGCGGGGTAGGTAGTAAAAAGGAAATAAGAGCAGAGAATGTCAATAAAACGGGCTTGAAAGCTGTCTTTTTCACATCTTGAAGCCATATCCCCCTTAAACCCTGCCTACCCCGCACAGCAACCCTATCCGCCCAGGTGCCGTAACTTCCTTGGCGGGTAGTAACAAGACATTTTTCTTGTGGTTTATGCAGCGAGGGTGGTTGTATACACGCGATGGGGAAGGAAAATCCCCACGACGAAGCAGCCACCACCCAGCCCCCCGCCCCTGCCGCAAGTCGAACGGGGGAAGCTGCTTCGTCGTATGCCTCTTCCTTCCTCCCTCGTGTGCAGCAAACCACCCTCGTTGCATAAACCACAAGAAAAACTTCTTCTTCATACCCCCCAAGGAAGTTACGTGACCTGGGGCAAATAGGGGTGCTGTGCGGGGTAGGCAGAATTTAATGGGGATATGGCTTCAAATAGACAGCTTTCAAGCAGTTTAATGCGCATTTTCTGCTCATATTTCCTTTTTACTACCTACCCAGCCCAGCACCCTTATTCACTCCCAGTCCCGTAACTTCCTTGGGGGGTGTGAACAAGACATTTTTCTTGTGGTTTGTGCATTCAGGTGGGGTCCTAGTAATGTTTCTGAAAACAATTTTAAAAGAGCGTTCAGGAGCTAATCTGCAAATTTACCGAATTTTCATTAAATTCTTCAAATTTCAATAACCTAATTTGCTATTAACGTAAGGTTTGTTGATTAGGAAACCAATATTTAAGTTTATTTTCGGAAAATTTTTGTATATTTTCAAACCATAAGTAATTTTGATAAAATAATTACATTGTTTCTACTACATAGGCTATACAGGTAATCAGATTGATGCCCGCTCGCATTTGCTATTAAAAACATTTTTATGGAAATTCACTTCCATAAGACACCTGCTGCATCCAGACTTTTGAAAAATGTTTATATATTTTCAAAGAATAAAATTATTGCGATGAAATATGGTACATTGTTTCTACTATATAGGCAAACAAGTTTGATGCCTGCTTTCATCAAAGACATTTGCTATTAAAAATATTTTTAAAGAAAATTCATAATCGCACTTGCGGCGTCCAGACTTTTTTAAATGTTGACTTTTTTATATAGTTTGCACTGCGAAAAATCCACGTGGTCTATGTTATGCGGAAAAACACAATTTTTTGAAAAAGGTAAAAATTTCATATTATACTGGGTGTTAAATGAAGTCTTGTAAAATTAGAAAAAGCTTCGTTGTCCGCCATTTTGTTTTGAAACAAATCTCGTCGCCTATTATGGATAATGAGTGAGCTAATATCAATATCTCCAGAGTTCCTCGACAGTTTTTTGATAAAGACCTTTTGGCATTTTATAGAGGGCGAAACGAAGAAATTGTTAACATCTTGGTAGCGATATTTTAGGAGCACTTTAATTTGGAAACGCGCTGGCAGATTTTGGTGGGCCTTGCGTGGTTTAAAAGCTAATTTACTTAACTTTTTTTCTGCAGCCTGGCTAAAAATTGAATACTTTCATCGGTTATGCTGTTTTCTGTAAATTCAGCAATATCCGCTAAGTAAGCGATGTAGATGTAAAAAATGTTGTCGGGGATACTTGTCAAGAAAAGTTGGCTAATATTTTTTTACCAAAAAATCAAGTTATCTGCGAGTCAATTGACAAATGGAACTAGGTAGTTACGATGTCGTGGAGTTTAATGAAATTCGCAAAAAAAAATGGTTAGCGTGAAAATTCACTAGTAACACTTTTTCATAAAAAGTCCTTAAAAAACTTTTGGTTTATGAAAAAGAGCCACCTTTATATGGAAATTCACTAAAATAATTTTTACATATTTCCCAATTCTTTTTACGAAAATGCACCTAAAAAAATCACCAAAAAAAGGTTTTTACAAGCATCAGTTTTGAGATCACAAACCGGTCACCCACCTAACGAACTGATCATCGCTCTTGATGTTGCTCAACTCCAATTAGCTAATGTCGACATGTATTTGAACTGCGCCATCGAGCAGCCATTAATATTTGTATTTCACAAGTTGTCAATTAAGTTGTCCTAGGGGACCCCTGTTTATCCTATGTATTATGTATAGAAAAGAAGACACGGTGTTATGTCAATAGTTTTTAAGCTTAAGTGGATGCTGGAGGATTTAATTATATTTTCAATTTCCAGGCGCATTTGAAAATGTGGCGTACGTGTAGTAGAATATTCAAATGAATAAAAGTCTGTGACCAATAAAACGTACGTTCCAGAGTCATATTTACCGATACCACCAACCACCACGTCGTTTCGAAATTTTTGTTTAAAAATCACCAATTTGTACACGTAAAACAATTTTACCTTGCCTTTACCTCATCGGGTTTTTACCCAGAGGCGTTAGGTAACACCCACGGCTGCAAATCTGCGAGCAAGAGATTTGAATATTTTCCTTATCACAATCGGGTAGTTGTTACTATAGTGTTTTTTTTAGTAATATTAGTAGAAAACAAGAGAAGGAGTGTAAAAACACAGCACCAACGCCACAAAATGACAAGTCTAACTTCCAAATTAAAACCAAGTTTATTAAAATTAGTTTACGAAACGTTGGCAACGATATAAAACAACGACTATTACTTTGAAATGGTGACAAAATAGCCAATGGTTTAACTAGAATTTAGTATCAAATAATAGTACAGTACGCCTATATACGGAAAAACATTCTCATGAGTTTACCTGTAATATTGACCTAAAAAAATAAAATAAAAAGTTCGGGACGCAGCAAGTGCGTTACGGTAGTGAATTTTTATTAAATGCTTCAAACTTGAATAACTCCATTTTCTATAAACCTAGAAACTTTAGTTTTCGTATGTAGTAAGGTCTTTTCTAAGGTAAGATATCCGCCAAATGTCATTTAAAGAACTTTGTAATATTCAAAGAAAAAAAAAGAAAATTCAAAATTTGAATAACTCAATTTTCTATATACTTAGAAAGTAGAGTTTTGGTATGTGGTAAGTTATCTCCCAAGGTAACATATCTAGTAATTTTGGTTAAAACAGCTTTGTAACTTTCGGAGAAAAAAATTTTTTTCGAAAAAAAACTAAAATTTTTCAGGAAAACCTTGTTCAATTTTCCTGGCTAACGACCTCATCCAAGCCATTAATAAAAGAAAGGCATTTACCGAGTTTTATCAAAATCGGTTATTTATTTTTTGAGTTATCGGATGGATACATACATACATACATATATATATATATATATATATATATATATATATATATATATATATAAATTTTAAGGGACCTTGTTCTTGGGTTCTAGGGGCCCAAATTCGCACTCTTCTGAAGAAATTTTTTTAAAAGCTTTTCATCGTGACCTATCAGCGAATTTTTTTAAATGAAAATTCGCTAAAACATATACTAATAAAACTTTTAACAGAAGATCAAGACATAATTCTAAAACAAAGACAATACATCAATACGGACAAACTGAAGGAGACGACATGTTACGACAAAAAACTTAATTATTGAACCCAATCATAAACAAAAACTATCTTACAGCTAAAACACAATCCCACAACACAGTAAAAATCACGGATAACTTTTACGAATTAAAATACTAAATTTTACAAAGGCTATAATTTTCAAAATTATCAAACATTTATCTATTGTGGATATTGTGTGTGATTCTGTCGCATCTATCTTAGATTTACCCTTTCCCAATATCTGCAGTTTTGACGGTTAAGTTCTCCATATAGTGTAAAAGTAGATTCGTCCGAAAACAAAATATTCGGTACTTGCAAAGAATTATCATTACATTTGTCCATTAATGTTGCACAAAAGTGAATCGTTGGGTCTGAATAGTCATCGGATAACTCCTGCAAAAGCTATGTTTTATGAGGATAAAGCTTTTCTAGTTTTAATACTTTATGTGCCGTCCGAAGTGAAATTCCATTGTATGACGGTTCTAAATATCACCCGCAAAATTTTGTAAATTATAGCTCAGACATTAACTTCAGTTTTATTAATTTATTAAATAAAAGTTGACACGTACTATAAGTATATTCAAACCAATAAAATTGGAGAACGAGCTATAAGTAAATAGCAGATAAATACCTTGACATTTTATGTTAAAATATTTCCAATTGCCAGTTCTTATCAGTCTTATCTTATCCACATGTTTCTTATATGCTGATTTGCAAATTCGTTCTTTGAAAGGACAGAGTTTTTAAAAGTTATTTTGTTGGAAAGTGAGAAGATGAATTTAGGGTCTTGAATATATAAGTTGCAATTACCTACACCGGTTGTGCTGAATATCGTAAGGATTACTTATTAAATATTTGTACTGAGAGTTGTACAATATACCATTTTAGTGGGATTTAATTCATCATCGGATATCATCTTATTAATAATGTAATTAAAACCCCTGGATGTGTATATACAGGGCAGTATTAGTTTTCCAGACTAGTATTATTCAGCCTGTCTTAATCTTTATTTCCACTGGTAATTTTACTTAAAATGGATTGAGTTTTTCTGGATAACTGGGTTTTATTAAATGCTGGCTTATTGTGTGAATATCATTGGACACAATTGATTGTTGCTTAATTAACTCCAACAAAGACGTTTCGGCATAACCAACATCATAGCAGGAAAAGAGGCAGATAAGTTTACCTCCCCATTTTGACACTTAATAAACATAACACTGTTCATAAAAACTACTATTGCGACATTTGAGGTCATATATCTTTGATTTATTGTTGCATGAAAACGTTTGCGATCACACAGGGTATAACTTGCTTATTCACTATAAACATAATTAAGATACTTTTAATAACTTAGTTTTCCCTCAGGTACACTACTACTTCACCATTTAATAGCACTTTTGAATTTCTTTTATTCTAATCTATGTGTCAATCTTTAATCTCTTTTATTTCCTGTGATTTAAAACAATTTAACTGACAGCGAATATATATATATATATATATATATATATATATATATATATATATATATATATATATATATATATATATATATATATATATATATATATATATATATATATATATATATATATACTTTAATTCCTTGTATCTTAACACGAACCCGAGCTGTCTCAATTGCCTCAACCAGTAACACTACTGTAGGATTTTTTACCACTGCCAATAAGGCATTTAATTTCACTTCTTCACTTATAGACCGGCGACCTGTTTTTAGCAAATCTTTCACGCTAGACGTTTCTCGAAATTTATTATCTATTCGACACCCTATTGATTGATTAATAGACATAGCCAAATATTTAGTATTAAACAGAATACAACACCTCTGCCTGAGTTTGGATCCAGTCACCATAACCAATCATCGTTAGAACTTTAGTTATTTGATCAATTGATAAACGCATTTTAGCAACAATTTAATAATTAACTTCAAAAAGGAAAAGTTGAAAATTACACGTATTCGCTTTGTGCAACCACCAAAACGTAAATTGACTACTATTATCTGTAAGTGTATCGCAAAAAATTATCAAACTTATGCTTGATTAGTTTTTATGACACATGTCACACATCAGATAATTGTCATCATCAGTCGATTGTTACAGATGCGACATAGTATACAACAAAATCTCTAGAGTTCTTTTCGTACAAAAAGCCCAACATTTTGAACACTGTCTACAGATTTTCAGGTATTGAAGTATTATATCATAAGTATCATATCAGTATCAGAAGGCTATGTAATTCTTTACAGGCTTCACTAGTTTTGGATGTTTTTGATAATGAAAATGGTATTATTCACTTTATTTTATTCCTACAAAAAAATTTGGTGTTCCTGAATAGAGAATTGGATAGCTTTAAAAAATGGATCACGCTACCCACCATTCATTTCATAATTTCGAAAGGGTTGCTACCCTTCGAAGAGGTATGACGATAGGCATGAAATCTTTATATTAAAGAGTTAGTTTTTGACAATAAAAGACGACCTGTTTTTGATTTTTTCTTAATAATGGTCACTTTCAACTTCAGTGTACACAGTGAGTCCGCCCAGAATTGAACAAATTCCGTAAAATCTTTCAGGGGCTAAAAAATCGGTGAAAAATGTCAAACATAAGATTTGAATGAGCACATTTTGATATAATTTTTTTTTTGTGACCTCAACGGTTTCGGAGATGTGACGTCATTGTAATTTTTTTTATGATAACTTCTACTTTGGACAATTCTATTGAAAAGAGCGCCTTTTTTTAATACGCATGGCCAAATTTCACGATATATATATATATATATATATATATATATATATATATATATATATATATATATATATATATATATATATGTAGGAGGTATAAATTTTGAACGCTTAAATAAAACAATATAAAAACAATAACAAGGCATGAGACAATATTAAATGAAAAGTTCAAATTATTGGCCATTGACTTTGTGACAATAAGCAGGGCGATTTTCAAATTCCTAGGTTATTTGTTTTAGTGAATTTTCTTAGAAAAAATTCACTATTGGGGAGATTCCGACTTTTGAATTAAAAATATATTTTTTTTCAAATGAGCATGAACTAGGACCGCTGGAACCCATATCCGAGGCCACTTTCAATTTATCTATATCTATCTATATATATATATATATATATATATATATATATATATATATATATATATATATATATATCAATCACACCATCAATAAAAATGTACCAATAATTGAGGTACCCATAACTGCTCAAAATATTAATTTTTGCGGAAATTTGGTATGGCTTTCCTTTTCCCAATGTGGAAATGTGGGTGCCCAATATGGACAATTTTGCTTATTTACTATACCATTTAAATAAAATGTGGCTTTATCAGAAAAAATATTGTAGAGGCCATAGCCAAAAGTAAGCCTTCGAGTTTTCCTGGTAAAGGATATCACTTTACATGTACATGTATTGAGTACAAGATTATTGGAATCACACTATGTGCTATAGAGCTCCAGATCCCGTTGAAGCAATGCTACGTCCTCAGGAGAAGCTATCTCTCTGAAAATCTTGATGTCATCAGCGAATATGAGACACTAAGAGCTCTTAAGTATTTCTGGCACATCATTGGTAAAGATGGTGAAGAGAAGGGGATCAAGGTGGCTACCTTGTGGGTAACCCAACGGCACCTTTACTTCAGGTGACTAATAATGTTTACCACCTGTGTTTGATTCCTTTGATAATCTGACAGTCAGGCGTGCAACCACCCATGCACGCCGAAACCGGTCAGCTTGGAGCATAGAATTGGATGATTCACAGAATCAAAACCCTTGGAGATGTTTGTGTGCACTGCGTCTACCTGCGAGGCCCTCTCCAAACAATTCTGGATGAATTCGGTGTACAGCATCAGGTTGCTGATGACAGGTCGTTCCTTGCAAAATCCATACTGCGCATGAGTTATAACCTGCCTATATGTGTCTGTAGTTCTATAACACATCTTCAACCAGCTCCGGAATGGCGCTCTGTTCCTCCTTTAGAGATTGGGATAACAAAGCTTGATTCCACCTAGTGCAAAAAAACAGATGCAAGTGATGGCCCGAAAATCAATGCTAACGGATAAGCAACGCAACTGCGACAGAGTCTCAGAACCTTTGGAGGCGCATCATCAGGGCCAGGCCCCTTTCTTGTATCATGTTTGGCCATATGCCTCTCTACATCAGCTACCTCAATGTTTACGTTAGCAAGCGTGATTGATGTCTCTGTCGCTATCTGCTGTGTTCGGCCAGTGGGTCCTCCCACCAGCTCCTGCTGGTACCCGATAAAAAGACGAGAAACGTTTAGCGAACATATTTCTGATTTCACCTCCATTACTGCTCAATGTAAAATGGATTGTTTGGAAGCTTAATGCAAAAGCTTTCAGATCACTTTAATATATAAGCAAAATGAATAGTACGCTTAACTTGTAGAGTTTGTGTAAAAGCATTTTAATTCCTTCAAATACAGAGAAACAATTTACAAACCAATCTAAAATCGGGTTAAGTAAACGAGCAAGCATTTTTAACTTTATTGCGAGTGATTAACAATAAAAGAACAGTATTAATCACGAAAGCCGCAATATTCATTTTCCGGAACTCTATGAATTATTACTGTAGTTTGCGAAATCCATGTGAAAAATGAACTCCCAACTGTAGAACATGTAAAAGTTTGTTGTATATTACCATTACAAAATCAGTTGGAAAAGTTGCTAATGCATCAGGCGGCGGCAAAACCAGAGAGCTGTGTTCACATTTTATGTATATAAATATTCAAATAATCCAGCCAAATCAGATTATAAAAGTAGAGTTGGCGTATGATGTTATGGTTTTGTATTAACTGAGCGCTCGTCAACACCTGTGCTCTTCCCAGCGCTTTAACAACCACAGGGTGTATCATCCGACTCCCCAATGCTCACAGCGCTACAAGGGCAATACGTTAGCTACAAGGGCAATACGTTATTTTATTACAGTTTATTTAAATTTCAGTTTGAAACAGGGTGCCAATAAATAAAGAGCTTCTGATAGTTGATTGTATTTAATATAAAATGTAATATAAATGTTGTTGCTTTTCCGTTCTTTGATTTCCTAATCGATACCTCATAAGGTTGAAATATCGATCAAGAAATGTTAGAATATAGATGTTAGAATTTGGATATGTAGCTATGTGGGGTGATTAACGTTTGTGACAAAGTAGGTCAAATACCAATGGAGTGGCAGATAGATAATGGTTAGCTTGGATAAAGATAAAGAAGGCAAGAGTGAGTAGCGAACTAATTGAGAGAATAATGACGGCAGAGTGACACAGCTGACCAAGAGCAAATTTAGGATTTTCAGAGTGGATTCATAACAGAATAGGGGCTCTTCTGACCAAATGTTTGCAATTCAGCAGGTGGTTCAACATTTCTGTAATGTTGGGGAAAAAGTGTAGGTATGTAGATTGGAGAGAGGTGTATGATATTGCACATATGCAGAAACTGTGGAGTATTTTAAAAGTATATGGTATGGATGGTTGGCTAATATAAGCTACTAAGTCACTATATGATCCTAGTAAAGCATAAGTGAAAACTAATGGAAAGTTCAGTGACAATTTTAGAATTAACTGTAAATATGCAGAAGTGGCGTAGTATTTTGTTAGTATATGTTTTAGATGGTTGTATAATTCGAGGCCTCAAGTCTCTATATAATCGTAGTAGAGCATGTGTGAAAACTAATATAAAGCTCAGTGATCATTTTAGAATTAAACAGGGTGTCAAACAACGATGTGGAATGGCTCCATGAGTGTTCAACATATTCATGTACCAATGTATAAGAGAAGTTTAAGTGAGTCCGAAGAGGAAATGAAGCGGGTTTCTTCTTTTTTTTTCAACCCTCAGGGCTCGTCCGCGGCCTGGCCGTCCCGATAGCACTGCAACCTTGGGTTTCGTCTTACCTTGTCTGAAACTGATTTTGATTTGCAGCATTGCGTGTCAGAATAAAATATTAAAACTGTATACGAAACTTAATACAATTAAGTGTGTATGTATTATATTTTGGCATTTTGTAAAAGTAACCTTAAAAATAAGTTTCTCACAAAGGCGAATCCATAAAATTAATTTTATTATTGACAAAATGGTAGTTATCGTTGCGTACATGTGCTTTAATCTCCAAAGCTTCCAGACGTCAGTATTAAAATGTAGTGGCTTTATGGAGTTATTTGCGGTGGGTATTTTGCAAATGTAGATTCACGAGTTGGTTGTTTCTTAATTCAGAAATGTATTCCTTGTATTAAGCATTTATGGTTCTAGAAGTCTGACGGATCTGGACAATGTTACAATATATAAAAGCTGATTTGTAATTTTGTTTCTTAAAACACAGTAAATCGCATGTCGAGGTATAACATTTGGAAGCTACTTTTGTTTTTGCACTGTTACGGTTGGATCACGCTGTATATAAATATAAAAAACTAGGTATAAAAAGGATATCTAATATAGCTTTATCAAACTCCATCTGAAGCAGTGGACATATAAACAACAACACCTAAAAGTAGTAGTAGCAGTAGCAGTTATATGTTTGATAGTTGAAGACCCATTGTTCATTTAATATTTTACGTTTTGATAACAAACCAATGCCACTGTATAGTGTAGTCCATGGAGCATTCTTTAAATTTATCTTATTTTCTTTGTTGTATTTTATATTTGCCGGTCTTATCACAAAATAAGGAAAAATTTGAAAATTCCAACACTTCTGAACAAAATTTAGAATTATTCTCTCATATATTATTGTGGGCAATTAACTTTTCATTGAAGAATAAAGTTAATAGAAAATTGATAAAAACAATTACTATTAGATATTAGATAGCCTAATCTTGTATTTAAATAAAAGGAAAAACCCTGGGCCTGTTTTTTTTTGTTTTCCATCTGGACTCTTTTTTTAATTATTCTGTAATTTTATGGCTGGAATCAAAGCCTGGTTTATTGGCGAAAGCTTTGATTAAGAAATTTTGAGTGTCAGCTGGTCATATATAATACCCTAGTGTTCTGAAAGTCTGGAATTCCATTGATAGGGGTTTGTTAATGGTCAACCCGTACCTTGGAGTTCTGTAAATGTTAGTTTAATGATGGTCAAGAACCTATAGCAAATAAATAAGTTATAAAGTTAATTTGGTAGAGAAAAATGTTCATCCCACTTATACATAGTTTATAATAACTAAAGGTTAACTTACCTGACGTCCATAATTAACATTTGTCTGATTTTTTATGTAAGCAAGACTGTACGTGCATTTTTCAGAAAGAGATCATGCCATATTAAAGTCTTATTAGAAATAGTAAAGTGGGCAATAAAGAAACAATTCTTTGTTTTTTCGTGATATTATTAGGTTAGTGTTTGACTGTATGTAACAATTTTATAAATTAGATGCATATAGCATGTTTGATAGGGTATTTTCTAAGTCAGAAATAGGAAAACATTAAATAAATAAATCTATTGATAGCAGTGATTAGTTAAAGGAAAATATATTTTCATTCGGTAAGTTAGAAAATAATTTACTAACATCCCTCTTATTAAACTACATACCACATCCCAAAATAACTGGCACCTTTAACGAAACTACATTATGGCAATTCTTCCAGGATTAATTAATTACGTCACAACACCGATGTGTAGTAAGGGCAATTTTGAGAACCGAATTCATCACAATTCAGTTTTTAGACCTCACGATCGCTCCGCTAACAAAGTTAGCGTCATCAGAGTAACATTATACTTAGATACATTTTTAATATATTCAAGTTCCCTGTTGTATCTTGCTTTATTTAAGGGAAACTGTACTACTCTATGAATTATAAAATTCGAACAAGCTGTTTTTTGTGGATAACTATGGTGTGAGTCAATCGAAACTTAACTCACAGAAGTGGTTTCTTTTCTGTGGATGTCAAATTCTAAAGTGCCTCTGTTTAATGGTGTGAAATTAACTGTTTAATTTGGCAATATCAAATACATTGTCCACATAACGAAGCTATATTGTAGGAAAATAATCATTATCGTTTATTCGGTCTGTTTAAAATCTACTCATGTAAAGGTCTGCAATGAATGGGAAAAGGGGGTTGCCCATTGCTGTGCTATGGGTTTGTTTAAAATATTCATTATTAAATTGAAAATTATTCTTATGCATGCAAATATTAGCTAAATTTATATATTATTTGCAGACCTCCTCATCTTTGTTGTTCATTTTTCAGAGATGGTCTAAATACCTTAGCGTTTCTTTTATGGGAACACTGGGAAACAATGAGCTCACATCACACGATATTAAAGCCTCGCCTTCAACCAACTCAATATTTTTAACTTTTCTAATAAATACTCAAGTGAATTTTAAGTTGAAAATCCTGTTTGTTTGATAGGCAAGCCTTTAGTTTCGTTTGCTACCCATTTCGCTATATTGCGGGTCGGGAAATCTATAGCTGAAACAATCCGTCTCACGAATTTTAGATTTTGGGGAGACAATACTTTTTAAGAACTTTAGAATTTGAAACGTGTAAATTTTTTACTAAGTGTTTTGTAATAAGGTTATAACATCTCTTTAAATTGTTTTTAACTTCTGAAATCATTTTTGAGAGAGTTTTTTTATACGGGATTCGATTCCACTATATACTCTTATTAATTGCTTTTGCAGTATTTAATACAAATGTTTGCAAAGTAGATGATTTTTTGCCAAATGAAATAGTAAGTTCGACTCCATTAAATTCACGCATGGAATAGAAATTAATAACAAATTGCCTTTTCTTGATATGTTGACATCTACAGAAAGGAAACCACTACTGTAACTTACATTTCGATTGACTCACACCATAGTTTTCCACAAAAAAAACAGCTAATTTGAATTGTTTAGTTCATAGATTAATACAGTTTCTCTAAATAAAGAAAGATACAACAGAAGACATGAATATATTCAAAATGTAGTTAAGTAAAATGGTTACTTTGTTTGCTTAGTGGAGAAACTAGTCAATAAACATAAAAAAGGAATTGTTTGCGGAATCTACGACTTTCAGAAAAGATAAACCAGACACAACCGTTGTGTGTTTGCCATTTAAACCGCGAACTACAAGATGTTTTAAGAGCGTTTTTAAGAAAATCAAAAAAAAAATACATTAAAAAATTTGCTAGGGAACCCAACGGGCAAAGATAAGACCACAGAAGTGTCAGGAATCTATGAAACAAGTTGTAAGGATTGTGAACTTAAATATGTTGGGCAAACTAAAAGAACTATTGAAACTAGATTTAAAGAACATTTAGCGCAACTGAGATATGACACTATTGACAAATTATATATCACTCAGCATATTTTGGATAATAATCATCATGTAGATAAAGAAAATCTCAAGTTGCTATCCAAAAAACGTTCTCTTCCGTAGTTTTAAACTACCTTCTATTAATGTTAATATTAGCTAAAAAATAATTTTGATGACATTTGGCAGGTATCTCTTTTTGTAAGTGGCTCGGATAAGTTCGTTAGCAATAAAAATCAGACCAGGTTTTCCGGAAAAATGTTAGACAGTCACGTGAACTAGATGCTTACGAAAGTATATATCGTTAGAAATTTGAACAAAAATGTTTAGATGAATAGAGTAGGTCCGGTTCTATGTAGTCTATTAATCGAATTGTTATATTAGTAACCAGCGTGTCCTTCTTAGAAGGAATATTTGATAATGACACACGGTGTAAAAAAGACAAGTATTCAGGTTAAATTACAGGGACTTAAGACTCAACAGTGGGGTCTGCCTGTATACCTTCCTAGAAGACGCTGTTCGCAACTGCTTGAAAACTAACATACAAATAGTAGTTCTATTCTTTATTCACTTAGTTTATTCATACCTCCGATGATGCTAACTCTGTTAGCGAAACGATCGTCAGGTCTAAAAAATTCATTGTAATGAAGTGAGTTCTCCAAATTGTACTTATCAGTGCTCATCACAGACTCCAATCGTTACTCACTGATATGTATATTATAATATTTTTCGTTTTTGGTCAAGTAAACTTCAGCAATAAGTTACGTTTGAAAAATTTAATGAAAAAGTGATGACACTAATAAACCAAAATATATCAACACAGAGAATACTAAAGTTATACTGTGGTTATGAGTAAATGTATATCTAAATAGGCCAAAGTCGCTGCACATAAAAGAGTACTGATTGCAACTGTGCTAGATGGGTTTGAAAGTTGGAAGTGTCAGGCAAAGACCACCTGAACCGAGTGATGGGTAAAATAGGAAGATACGAAGCTAGAGTTGAATTTATTTTGAACCAATGTAATGTATAAACGTCTATAAAAAGTGAATATGAGAGCAGTGTTTCTAGATGGTTTGAGGACAAATACCGAATTGGCGATGATAAAAGGACAAGCAGAGTGTATAGAGAGGGTATGTGGGTGGTATGAGAGGCCGCTACAGAAGAAGGACGACTTGGTTTGATGTTGTAAGCGATATATTAAAGACGAAAGTTGTCAGAAATTTACGTAATAGGCTAGCATGTAGGAGGAAATATATAGATGTGGAAAAACCTAATATGATGTGTCAGAACAGAACTGCGAGGATAAATATTGTTAGGAGATATCATAGGTTTTGTGCCTATCCATTTGTTGGAATGGCGTTACGGGTGATAGTAGTAGTAGTAGTAAATGCTGTGGTGTTCAACGTTTACAAAAGCTGAAACCATATTCGACATTGTGATAAAATTTATTTATTTAGTTAATACTGTCTAAAGTTTTCTGAACAGTGTAGAAGTGTATGAGTTTAGGGACGTGAAAAAGCTAGTACAAGCAATCTATGTGTCGTAGTATGCAACAAACGGGTGCAATTGATACTGACATCCAAGAAACGTTTCCTTCCGCAGTTGCAAGCTACCTTCGATTAATCTTTATATGATCAAAAATAATAATGGGCACATAGAGTCTTTGTATTTTTACGCTATTGGCCGCCATATTGGACGCCATCTTGGATTACGTCATCCCAGGTTAGACCCCTTGAAATACTCTATCCAACTATTTTGTTTCGTGACTCTGACGGCACACGCCTGCGTATTAGCCCGGTGGTCGAGCACTTCCGGTGGTGGCCCCAGAACATACCACCTATACCTACTTATGCCTCTGAAAGATAGACAGGCTGATTACTTCCAACAAGACGCTCACTCGGCGCATTTAATGCGAATCGTGCTAGAATGGTTAGATGGTCAATTTGCTTGGCGGTGGTTTGGGTAAAATGGCCCAATCCTTGGCCTCCTAGAAGGCATGATCTAACTGCCATGGATTTTCACTTATGGTGCTTAAGCAGAAGCAGAATCAGAAGGGCTACGCGGCTTTGGGGGCATTTGGCAGATACCTCTTTTAGTAAGTGGCTAGGTCAAGTTCGTTAGCAACTGAAATCAGACCAGGTTTTTAGGGAAATTTTTGCTTTTTCTTTGGGAAAAATTGTTATCTCCGAAACTCAAAACGCTGTGGCAATCAAGTTTGGCGCGTGGATTTATGTTATAAACAATACTACTAATACATTTACCAAAATTCAGATCTCTATGTTACAAGAACCAAAGTTATAGGCATTTAGTTAAAAACGGGTTTCGTGACAGATAATTTCCATGAAAATCCACTACCATAACGCACTTGCCGCGTCCAGACTTTATTTTAGTGAATTTAAAAAAACTAGTGAGAAAATCTCGACTTTTAAATTTTCAAAAAGTTTCTTCAAATAAGCTAGAACTATGCCCCCTAGAACGGGTACCCGCGGTCAGTTACAATTTTTGTATCTTTTAAATAAACTCTTGCAGTAGCTTTAGTTATATATGAATATATATATATATATATATATATATATATATATATATATATATATATATATATATATATATATATATATATATATTTATTTGTGTGTGTGTGTGTGTGTGTGTGTGTGTGTGTGTGTGTGTGTGTGTGTGTGTGCCCTAAGAAGAAGCTTTAGTTATATATTAATAGCCTGTAATTTTTAGCCAATTTTCATAGAAAAAATTCGCTATAGAGGAGACCACAACTTTTGAGTTGTGAGAGTATTTTCTTCTTATGAGCGCGAACTTAGCCCATAGATCCCACATATACAGGATGACGCATTTCTACGGTAAAGCTCAATATGTTATACAAGACACACAAAAAAATTGTATACGTTAATTATAGGGTGTCTTGAGCTGCATCTTACAAAATTATTTCGACAATCGCAGGGTGGCCCGTAAGTCGTTGGTGATACAAACTTTCTCACAGTGAATTTTCTTTAAAAAAATTTACTAATGATAAGATCGCAACTTTAGAATTTTAACAAAATTTCTTCAAATGAGCGCAAACTAGGCCCCATAGAACTCATATCCGCGGTCAGTTTCAGTGTCATGAGCTGCATCTTACAAAATTATTTTAATAATCAGAGGTGGCCCATAAGTCGTTGGTGATAAAATTTTTATTTTTTCTTTAATTTTTTATTGCATTTTCCATCAAATTAAAATGCACGTTTGTAGGGAAAATGTTTTGCTTTTTACATTTTTGGCGCATATAAAATATTATGATAAGGCGATTTTACCAATAGAAAGCGGATTCCATGAAAATGACTCATTCAGAGATGCTTTCTTTATATTATTTGTTAATTTGTGTATTTTTCCGTAGAATGCATTCATTTTAATGAAATGTGGTGTATTGTTTTTACTACATAGGTTATTGCATACAGACTTGGAGAATACTTCTCTGGCTTCACTGTTGGTTTTTGTAGGTGAAGGACGTAACCAGCGCGTGAGCTAACTGGAGCAAGTGGCCCTTCGAATTCTGGAAGTTCTAGGATGTTCTTCAATCCTTCTGTGACTATAGTTTCGCTGCTTGACAGCATTTTCAGACAGATTAAAATTTAATTAGTACGAAATCATGACAACTACAAATAAATATCTGTTGCTACGTTATGATATGATGTTTTGATCAAAAAATTTTTATCAAATTGAAAATAAAATGAAACACAGATGACAGATGAGGTTTTCAAAATGTCTATGTGATGTATGTCAATATTTAACATAAAAACTAGAACTAGCCTATAATAACTATGATAACAGTTACAACAATAAAATAACTAAACAATAACAGTATGATTTCGTACTAATTCAATTTTAATGTCTGAAAATGCTGTCAAGCAGCGAAACTATAGTCACAGAAGCATTGAAGAACATCCTAGAACTTCCAGAATTCGAAGGGCCACTTGCTCTAGTTAGCTCACGCGCTGGCTACGTCCTTCACCTACAAAAACCAACAGTGAAGCCAGAGACGTATTCTCCAAGTCTGTATGCAGTATGAACAAGTTTCACCAAGTAAGGGCGACAACAATCAATGAATTACATAGGTTATACTGGCAACTCAATTTGACCCCTGCTTTCATTAAAAAAAGACATATTATGTAGTTATTAAGAACATTTTAATGAAAATTCACTACCATAACGCACTTGCTGTATTTGGTAAGTTTTCAATTGATTGATTTAATTAATTACAACAAATAGATTTTTCCCGAAAACCGTTGAATTCTTTGAAACAAATAAAGCCTACCCTGTTTTAATAGAAATGCCCAAAGTATTTAAAAGAGGTGTTTTTAGTTAACTAAAATGACACATGTCGAAACTTTGACCCTACGACTGCGGTGTTAAGTGCGTTCCTAGTTTTCCTGGCAATATACAAAAAAAGTCTGGACGCAGTAAGTGCGTTATGGAAGTGAATTTTCATAAAAATGTTTTTAATAGCAAATGCGAGCAGGCATCAATCTGATTACCGGTTTGGCCTATGTAGTAGAAATAATTTACTATATTTTATCAAAATTACTTATTGTTTGAAAATGTACAATAACTTTCCGAAAAGAAACTTAAATGTTGGTTTCCTAGCCAACAAACCTTTGGTTAATAGCAAACTGAGTTATTGAAATTTAAGGATTTAATAAAAATTCGCTACCAAAACGCACTTACTGCGTCCAGATTTTTTTCTTACAAACATGCATCGATAAAAAATGCAAAAATGAATTAACGAATTTTTCTGCGAAAATTAGCTAAAAATTATAGACCGTTAAACCATAAACTTAACTAAACCTACAGCGAAAGCATCGACTTAACTAAACCGACAGCCAAAGCATCTGAGAAAGGGTCTATTTAAAATGAATTTTCTGTAAATATTTTAGTAAAATGACGGGCAAAGACGGTTGAAACTTTAACCTAAGGGTTCGCAGAACATTCTTCTTGCAACATTTCCTTTTCACAATCCGTATTTCTTTCACGTTCTTTGCCTAAACATTGCCAATTTTGATAATTCAAATCGCGAGTTTGACGTTTTGAGGAAATTTGTTTTCTTTAACTGCCCATAACTTTTTTGTCTTTTAACCTAAAGACCTAAGTTTTGGTACAGGGTTGACCCTTTATAATACAAACACGAGCAACAAATTTCGTTGCCCTTACTTTGTTATTTCCGGAGATACAAATTTTTTTAGAAACAAAATTTACCGGGAAAACCTGGTCCGATTTTCCTGGCTAACTAACTTATCTAAGCCACTTACAAAAGGAAGGTACTCACCAAATTTGATTAAGATCGGTCCATTATTTTTGAGTTATCGGTACGATATATATATATATATATATATATATATATATATATATATATATATATATATATATATATATATATATATATATATATATATATATATATATATATATATATGTAAACACGGATCACCTCAATAGTGAATTTCTTTAAAGAAAAATCACTAAAAAATCTACGTTGCCAGGGAAGCTGCTGCTGTGTAACGTCACAGAATTTCATTAAAATATACGGGTTGCTTAAAAGTTAGTATCGAAAATGTAAATCTTCAAGTGCGCCTTTGGGGCCCGCTATCTTTGTTACGGGGGACATCAGGAAAAATAATTGTATGATCTAGTAGTATTATTTTCACATCCCCCGTACGCTGGAGAAATATTCCCCTATACTTACCGGATGTATGTGCAACATGGTTTGCCAAGCTTGTTTGGTCATTACGCAAGAAAATTTGTTATGTTTACAATATACAAATTTTCTTCACGAAAACTATTTGAAACTCGCCAATTCAATATTACGAAATCTATATTATATATTGTCATTAATCTAGAGATGCAATGTATAGTTTTTTGAAGAATTGTAATCCAAGTTTTTCCGTAATAACACAACAGAATGTCGAAAATTCAGCATATCATATTCGTTGTTGGTAGAAAAGGACATTAGTGTGCAGTGTAAAATTAAATAGAATAAACAAAGATGAATATGATAAATGATGTAATCCTTGTCAGTGTTTCTAATGTACGGAATATCACACAATTTGAGTGACTTTTCATATTGAATTAACAGAAAAAATTCAGGTGCTTTTGGATCGAATTGTTAATAAAATTAGCTACCCAAATTTATCAGAAATAAAATTAAGCAGGTTCAGTGACTTGCTTGGTAGACGAAGTAACTAGGGTGAGGTATTAAAAAACTTATAAAAATTCGCTATTATAATGCATTTGCTGCGTCCCGACCTTATGTTTACTTTTTAACCACCAATTTTGCGGATGGGGCTATATAACTTGATATATGTTTCTTTGATATTATTGTATTTTATTTTCTTAATGAAAATTCACTAATAGAGAGGTAACGATGGAGAGACTTTCTGAGAAATTTATCAAATGAGCGCTAATTCGGGCTCTTAAAACCCATATCCAAGCTCCGTTTGAATGTTTATATATATATATATATATATATATATATATATATATATATATATATATATATATATATATATATATATATATATATATATATATATATATATATCTGTGTGTGTGTGTGTGTGTGTGTGTGTGTGTGTGTGTGTGTGTGTGTGTGTGTGTGTGTGTGTGTGTATCCGAGCGATAACTCAAAACGGACTCAACTGATTTGAACGAAACTGGGCACATTTCTTCATTTTGCTTAGATGACGGACGACGTCGTAAATCAGCTATAACGGACATTTTTTCCCCAGAAAATATACAAAAATATTTTTGAAAACTCTATATTTTTCTAATTCAAATGAGACTTTACATGTAGCTGGCAATGGTGTAAGTAAACATCTGTCGTAAATTTGAGGTAATATGTTTCACCAAATTTGGAGCTTTTTCCAAATTAAAAATAAATCTAAAAAACATGAGTTGAAACCACCTAAGTGATTAAGGTCCAATGTTACAAAGACGGACTAGTTTTCTGCCATGCGTACATACCACAGAACTAAATAATACATATAACTACAGCATTCCAGCACTACCGTAACTAGCGATCGGCAAATCTCGGCCACTAAAATCCCGAACACTAGAACACCATTGTGAATGGTAACACTCAACACCATACCACTGTCACAGCCGTCGACATACTTATGCTGTTACCATGCCATTACGCGAAAATACAGATAACATGACTTTAAAAAGGATGCGATTGTAAAAAGTAATGCTTTTTAAGTAGAAGATTCAATACATTTTTAAAATACAGTATATTTGTAGCTTGATGAACGGCCCCAATTAAAGTTTGAGACTAAATATGTAGCATGTAAAGACCAGGGCTTATGCACGCGAATAAGACCGTGCCAATAAGCAACTCTATTAGCCGAGTGGTAACCGTCTTCGACTTATAACTAAACTTGACGGCGGGTGCGTGTTCTATTCCGGCACGATCCACATTAACGTTTTGTTTCATTTTAATAACTTCAATATTTGGCAGGAACAATATTGTCCAAGTTTCATACGTTTGGAGCAATATATATATATATATATATATATATATATATATATATATATATATATATATATATATATATATATATATATATATATATATATATATATATACATTTTAAACGCCTGGATAGCTTTGCCACCTTTAAGTCTATAATTATAAATTTTATCAACATTTTTATTGTTGATAAAAAAGAAGATAAATTGCTTTTTAATAACTTTTTTTATTGTTGGAAAAATACCTGCCACCTTTATGATTTGGCAGACACTTTTTTTTTAATATGGGTTAAGTTTCCTTTTAGAAAACTTTTGTAGCTTTAATAAAATTTTTAATGCAAGTTTCTTTTAAAGATACTATTACTGTACCTATATAGGTCGGTATGCCAAATTTTAATTTTGTAGCTTCATAGAAAATCCAATTTTGGGCATTTGTCTCAAAAGCAGCTAGAACACAAGATGAAAATGTTTTTTTATGATAGAGATATCGATTGTAACACTTTACAAAAAATCCTTCAAATGAGCCTGTATTAGAGCTTTTAATCCCATCTCCAAGGTCCGTTTAAGTTTAAACAGTTTTTCTAGTAATATGTCGTACTAATAGTGTACAATTCTTATGAAAATCCTCTACGATAATTCACCTGCTACGTTTCGAAATTTTTCAACTCAACTCTTACCACCTGTTCAACTAAGCATTTTATTTTATAATATTTTTCTGAACATTTGCATTTGCTACCTCAGAACTTTTTTAGTCAATCACTCTGATAACTAATATTTTTAGTGACTTTTTTTTAAAAGGATCCTTTTGAATTTATATGGACATATATATATATATATATATATATATATATATATATATATATATATATAGGTATGTATATATAGGTATGTATGTATCTGAGCGATAACTTAAAAACTAATCAACTGATTTGAACGAAACTTGGCACATATATTCATTTCGTTAAGACCACGGCGAGTTCGTAAATCAGCTATAATGGACATTTTTTTCGCTCAAAAATATATTAAACGCTTTATTTTTAAGAGTATTAAAGTAACTGAAATGAGACTTTACATGTGGTTAGGATTGAGGTAAATAAACTTCTGTTCTGAATGTTAAGTAATTTGATTTAGAAGTATTGGGGTTTTTCCAAATTAAAAATAAAATCTGAAAGACCTGCATTGAAACGACTTAAGTTGGTAAAATCCAATGCCTGACAAAGGCTGACTAGTTAGCTGTCATGCGTAGATTAATGCAGATCACAGGACCAAACAATACAAATAACAATGGTAAAACATAATATCCGACCGAGCGTTCGAGAAATCTCGGTCAATAAAATCTCGAAAACCGTTGTCACCACCGTGTCGATAAGCGAAACGGAAATATCCAGCCGACTCTTGCACGACGTCGGAATGGTACAAAAAATGATGTGATTGTAAAAGTTGTTATTTGTAAGTGGGTGATTCAATACGTTTTTAAAATATACTACATTTGTAGCTTGATAAACGGCCCCAATTCAATTTTCAAACTGAAAGTAGAGCATATACGTGGAAATATCAATGTTTATGGAAGGAGATTTTTACTGAACTTATATTAAGAAAGTATGACGTTTTTGTCAAACCATGATTTGCTAAAATTAATATTATAAAACGTGGGAAACGAAAGCATGAATTAAATATTGTAAACAAAATAGGTTTACATCTCTATAAAAATGATCTTAAAACAGTTTGTTAATTATGTAATTATGTTTGCTTATACGCTTAAAATATAACACAGCGTGAACAAACACTTGTTACCTACCCTCAGTGGCCGAGGGGTACCGTGTTCAACAGATACGCAGCTGACACGCGGGCGGCTTATATTCCTACGTGATCCATCTAACATCTTGTTTTGTTTCATTTTAATATTTGTTCCCATTTTTCTTTAAACCGCCTGTATAACTTTGCCACTCTCAAGTCTAAAAATATAATTTTCAGCACACATTTTTATTGTTGATATTAGCGAATTTTTACTTAAAAAATTATCTAATAGAGTAATTGTTAAAAAAAAAATTGTGTTGTTGGACAAACCGCTTCATTTAGGTTAAGCAAAACGAAATAATTTAGGAGATTAATAAGAAAAAATACCAGCCCCGTTTATAATTTGTCAGCTACTTTGTTTTCAGAGCACCTAGATATACGATATATATATATATATATATATATATATATATATATATATATATATATATATATATATATATATATATATATATATATATAAGTTTTAATTTTATAGCTTCATATGAAATTAAATTTGTTCATTGTTGAACACAAGATTAAAATATTTTTTGATAATAGAGTCGATATCGATGGTAACACTTTCACAAAAATTCTTCAAATGAGCGCGTATTAGGACCCCTAAAACCGATCATCAAAGTTTTACTAATATGCCTTATTACTAGTGTACAATTCTTATGAAAATTCACTACTAGAACGCACTTACTGCGTCCCAAAATTTCGATTGTTACGGTGGGAATCGAATTTGCGATCAATGATAATTTTGTCCAGGCAAGATCGACTTCTTGTTGGTGCTCTATAGACTCTATCCCCATCCTTCGCACTTAGCACATATTTATAAATTCTATTTACGCTTTTACGTTAATAAAACTACTTTAAGGTATACTTATATATTTCAAAGCCTCTTAAGTTTTATAGACACCGCATTATTAGTTCTAGAAAATCTTCATACTTCATATTGATACTGCCACTCAAATCAGCGTCGCGTGCCTTAAATACTTCAGTGTACTTTTGTATTTGAATACAAGTTATTATAAATTGATCAAGCGATATCCTATCAGGAGGAACATTTCTATTAACCAAATATTTTATAAAATCAGGGGCAAAATGAATATCCATCATCTTGAGAGTATTCTGGAACCCTGCTTCATCTAGAACTCCAGACTTGGTGGTATCATAAGTGTTAAATGCATTTACCCATTGCTTAACATAGAAGTAAAGAGTCTCAAACTCTTCTGTATCTAGGCCACCATTTTTATCCAAATCAAAAAGTCTTACCACAAATTTACAAGTAGCATCAGAATATTTCTTTCCCTGAATAGTCTCAAATGCTTCTTGTAGTTCTTTCGCGGTGATTTTACCCTCAACTTTCATGTCGACAGTTTCGAAGAGTTTTTGAACATCAGGGTGAATGGCAGGTGTAGGCCTTTGCGTAGACTTTTGAACTTCTTGCAATACTTCTCCATATTTTCGTTTTAAACGAACCAAGTCTGCAACCAGAGAAATGAAAACAAACTAAGTACCAATGAGTTGAATCAGACATGCTTTAGTCAGTGCAAGTTAGGAATATTTTTAGATTTTCAATTTACTTATTAGTAATAAAACAAATACCTCGCAAGTTTGTATATAAATAACTATAAATCTTTACCTTGGGAAACAGATGGTGCTTCAAAATATTCATCCATTTTATCTGTTATTATTACTTATCTTAACGCAAAGTTTTATGCTGTAACTATTACTAAAAATTTTGTAATGTCAAATCGACATTGGAATGACATATATGTCAGAATAAAGAAAACTGTTAAATAGATTCGAAATACATTCTACAGATAATAATGAGTTTTGCATGTAAGTGCGTCAGATTTATTACTCTTTCCTGTATGTAGGTAAGAACGCACAATTTTTACAAATGGCGTTTGCAGTGGTTTTTTTAATGGCAGATGCTATGCGTAGGCGTTAAAAATATTACATCATATAACAGCTAGTATTTTATGAAAAATGTAGTGATGCAATAAATTCACTTTATTGGCAGCTCTTTAAAGGATGAGGCGCCAAGAGTCGCCATAATGACGATTCCTGTCTTACATCTCACTATGTGCTGTGAGGTTGGCTACCATAGCTGCAATTAGTATACCGTACTGACGAGCTCTAATTAGAGCGAAACCGGTCTACGGTTCCAATTGTGGTGAGAATACATCTAGCCTTACATACATTGTCCCTATATTAGGGAAGAAATGGTCCAGGGCTGACAATTTACAAAATTGTTAATTGGTTGTACACAGTCTAAATTTAAAACATTTTGTGTTATTTGGAGCTGTCGTGACAACATACTACTTGGTTCCGCAACGGGATGGCGACTCCTGTCTTACATCTAACTATGTGCTGTAAGGTTGGCTACCATAGCCGTATTACTTGATAGGTGTTTTCTCGCTGCAATTAGTATACCGTACTGATGAGCTCTAATTATAGCGAAACTGGTCTACGGTTCTAATTCTGGTGAGAACACATCTAGCCTTACATACATTGTTCCTATATTATGGAAGAAATGGTCCAGGGCTGACAATTTACAAAATTGTTAATTGGTTGTACACAATCTATATTTTATAACATTTTGTGTTATTTGGTGCTGTCGTGACAGCATATTACTTGGTTTCGCAACGAGATGGCGACTCCTGTCTTACATCTCACTATGTGCTCTTTAAAGGATCTAAAATGTGATATCGAAACTAATGGAGTTTATTCAAGAGAGTTGAGCTGCACAAGTTTAGCTGTGCGTGTTACTCTTTTAGCGAATTTTCGTAGAAAAAGTTTCATCAAATGTGCACGAACTAGGTCCGCTAGAACCAAAATCCGGGGTCAGTTCCAATTTATACATAATACACAACAAATAGAGAAGTCATCGTGCTTGCAAACTATTTTAACAGAGTTCAATTTGATTGTGGCAATCGAGTGTTACATCTAATTTAAAAAGGGTAACATTTTTGCGAGCGACGCTTTGAGTGTTGAGTAGAGTGTATACACGCTGTATTATGAGCTTGGACTGTTAGCCGTATATCAAGAACTAATTTGAATTTAAAAATGAACATTTCTAGTGTAATGTTTTCCATAATTCTCTGTTCAAAGAAATCGTTATAGCTACAAATCGTTTCCGGTTATAACGGAAGTGAATACCAACTTCCTTTTTTCAAATAGAACACTCTATATGTTATTACATTTTTAGGTTCCTTGTCAAATTTTAATATGACTCTATGTACCATAGTTGGTACTTATCTCTGATAGTTTCCAAAATATGGCGATCTGAAGACAAAAATTGACATCTGAAGAGGTTTGATAAAACTGTTTTTGTTAACTGAGTTTTATCTTTGAAGTTCCAATATTCTTATATCTTAATGCTGAAGAATTGCTTGATCTCAGGCAGTTAACAGTGGCTGAGAAAGTTGTATAGGGTGCTCCTAAAACATTTGTTTAAACTTCAAACAACAGTAACTTGACTTTTTCAAATGAAACATCCTGTATATTACATTTACATTTGCTACCTCAGAACTTTTTTAGTCAATCACTCTGATAACTAATATTTTTAGAGACTTTTTTTTAAAAGGATCCTTTTGAATTTATATGGACATATATATATATATATATATATATATATATATATATATATATATATATATATATACATATACATATACATATATATATATATATATATATATATATATATATATATATATATATATATAGGTATGTATGTATCTGAGCGATAACTTAAAAACTATTCAACTGATTTGAACGAAACTTGGCACATATCTTCATTTCGTTAAGACCACGGCGAGTTCGTAAATCAGCTATAACGGACATTTTTTTCGTTCAAAAATATATTAAGCGCTTTATTTTTAAGAGTATTAAAGTAACTAGAATGAGATTTTACATGTGGTTAGGATCAATCCTAACCTCAAGGTAAATGAACTTCTGTTCTGAATGTTAAGCAATTTCATTTAGAAATATTGGGGTTTTTCCAAATTAAAAATAAAATCTGAAAGATATGCATTGAAACGACTTAAGTTGGTAAAGTAAAATGCCCGACAAAGGAGGACTAGTTAGCTGCCATGCGTAGATTAATACATATCACAGGACCAAACAATACAAATAACATTGGTAAAACATAATATCCGACCGAGCGTTCGAGAAATCTCGGGCAATAAAATCTCGAAAACCGTTGTGACCACCGTGTCAATAAGCGAAAATTTTCATAATTCTCTGTTCAAAGAAATCGTTATAGCTACAAATCGTTTCCGGTTATAACGGAAGTGAATACCAACCTCCTTTTTTCAAATAGAACACTCTATATGTTATTACATTTTTAGGTTCCTTGTCAAATTTTAATATGACTCTATGTACCATAGTTGGTACTTATCTCTGATAGTTTCCAAAATATGGCGATCTGAAGACAAAAATTGACATCTGAAGAGGTTTGATAAAACTGTTTTTGTTAACTGAGTTTTATCTTTGAAGTTCCAATATTCTTATATCTTAATGCTGAAGAATTGCTTGATCTCAGGCAGTTAACAGTGGCTGAGAAAGTTGTATAGGGTGCTCCTAAAACATTTGTTTAAACTTCAAACAACAGTAACTTGACTTTTTCAAATGAAACATCCTGTATATTATTGCATATTTGAATTCTACGTTTATTTCTTGGCGGAAATATCTTATATTGTTTTATATTATTTTTGTGGATTAACCAAAATATTTCTGTTTTTTTTAATTTAAGCCACTTTTTTTTCATGTTCTCTTCGGTTTGATACTATAAAATAAATTCTGGGTAAAAAAAAGCCTAAACTTTGTCGAACATGATACTGGTTTATATATTTTGTAAAAAATCCACAAAATATGATAGTAATAATTTTATGATCATTTATTTGTGGTATTATGTATCAAGAACTGTCAAGTTTTGCCTTCAGCAAGGTTGCTATGAAATAAACACCAGTTGTCTTAGGTTTGATTCTAACTTCAAAAATCAGTAACGGTACTGTCCTTTACTGCTCCCAGTTAAGGTTTTTTTTAATCTAATTTTAACAACACACCACGAGGGCTTACAGCCTAAATACTATCGTACCGTGGGTGTTGATAAGGGGGAAAGAGGCAACTTGTTAATTCTGGACTTGAAGGTTTGGAGGTTCGGAGGAGAAGGAAAAACATGTGCCGGCAAGGAATTCCACAACTTGGAAGTCCTCGGGACAAAAGAGCGGGCATAACAGGATGTTCTATGTCTGGTGACCTGGACAGTAAAAGAGTGCATTCGCTCTGTTCCCCTGGTAGATCTGTTGGGGGCAGCAGGTGGGGGAACTATGGAGGAAAGCTCCTCTGAGCGGTGCCCGAGCAGATATCTATAAAAGAAAGAGAGGTCACCAACGGCACGTCGGTGGGCAAGGGATGGCAGCCTTTGGGTGAGGGTAGGGTCTCCGATGAGACGTATAGCTTTTAAATTGAGTCCAGGATAGCGAGTGTAGAAGCGGCAGCTGCACCCCAGATGTGGGAGCAGTATTCGAGGTTTGGCCTTATTTGTGAAGTATATAAGGTATAGAGATTAGCTGGTGAAAAGTATTTGCGAGCCCGAAAGAGGAAACCTAATTTCTTAGCAGCCGCTTCTGCAATTGATGTGACATGTTGGTGCCAATTAAGATTTCGATCCACAGAAATGCCAATAAGAGAAAAGGACTCATTACTTTGAATAACTTGGTTGTTCATTGTGATGGGTCTAGGGCTGGTGTACCTCTTATGAGAAAGAAAGCAAGACTGAGATTTGGTGTCTAATATTTTTTGGACATCCACGGAGACAGAACCCTCCATGAGTCTCCGATCCTCATCTAATTGGGCTAAAGAGACAGGCTTAGAATATTGTATATTTGAGTGGAGGGTGCTGTCGCCTGCGTAACTGTGAACTGGGTTGGATGTGCTAGAGAGGAGGTCATTGATGTGGAGACGAAACAAAGTAGGGGCTAAAGCTGAACCTTGAGGAACTCCTGAATTAATTGGATACAGTTTAGAGGAATGGCCATCCACAACAACAGAAATGCTCCTGTTGGAGAGGAAATTTGCTGTCCAGGTACAAAGTTTTGGTGGTAGGCCATAGGCCGGAAGTTTATTAAGCAGCGCTGTGTGCCAGACCTGGTCGAATGCTTTGGATATGTCTGGAGCAACAATCTGAGATTCACGGTGTAGTTCCATAGACTTGTTCCAAGAATGGGTGACAAAGGAAAGGAGGTCGGTAGTCGATCTGCGCTGACGAAATCCATACTGCCTGTCGTGGATTTCAAGAAATTTTAGTAATTCGGTGTTTATATACTTTTCCATCACTTTAGAGACGATTGAAAGGAGAGAAATAGGCCTGTAGTTGCTAGGAAGCGCTTTGGATCCTTTCTTGGGGATGGGTTTTACTCGAGCAGTTTTCCAGTTACTAGGGAATATGCCTTTATTGTAAGATATCTGAAACAGACGAGTCAGGACAGGAGCAAGTTCTGGTGCGCAATTTTTGAGAACAATTGCTGGGATCTCGTCAAGGCCAGAGGCTTTCCTGGTATTAAGAGAAGAGAGCATCTTTCGTACCTTTTTAGTTTTGAAAATGATATCCGTCATTTTATGCGCGACATTGGGGACTGTTGGTGGTTAAACATTTGGAAGTGGGTTGAGAGTAGAATTGCCGGCGAATAACGAAGCAAAAAGTTCAGCCTTGCCCAGGGCGGTAGAAACAATTTCATCCCCTGAGACAAGAGGTGGAAAGGTGCTTTTGTAGAAATTATTCCCAATATATTTAGCAAGAGTCCAGAAGGGTTTGCTGTCGTTGGAGCTTGAGAGGACTTTGTTTTTGATGTGGCTATTAAACGAGTTTTTTGCCTCAGAAAGAATGCGGACATAGCGGTATGTTGCGTCGTTAAATGCTTGACGATTTTCTTGACTGGGATTGTGTAGAAGGGTTTTGTGAACTTTGATCTTTTCAAGTCTGGCCTTCTCACAGGATTTAGATAACCAGGGCTTTTGAGTGGCTGAAGAGATTTTCTGTGTACGTGGAATAAATAATTCCATGCCAGCTTGGATAATTTCGGTGACGTTTTGTGATATATCAGAGGGCTCAGGATAACAGAAGCAGACAGATGCCCATGGAAATGAGGAAAAGTAATCCCGCATTTCGTCCCAGTTTGCGGAGTTGTAGTGCCAAACGATACGTGGGTGTGATGACTGTGTGACCTCGGGTTGCATTGCGTAGGAAGCAGTGACCATGCCGTGGTCTGAGCGACCAAGGGGGGCGGTGACTGATATGTTATAGCATTCAGGTTTTGTAGTAAGAAGGAGATCCAAGGGATTTGAGCTGTGTGTTGGGATACGAGGAAAGTAAGTAGGTTGCTGAACCATATTGGCTAAAGAATTGCTGATTGCAAAGGCCTTCGCTGCTCTCCCTTGTGGATCGGTTTTTGAGGATCCTAGCCATTCCTCATTATGGACACTGAAGTCACCAAGAATAGTGACCTCGGAGGAAGGATATTCAGAAATCAGTCGGTTTTTTCAGAAAGGTAGTCAAAGAGCTAGACAAAGTTGTTGTCAGAAGGTGACCGGTAAATGCAACAGATGAATTTAGTTGCAGCCCTGAGAGAGAGTTTTTATCCATAGTATGTCTTTTCTTCCAGCTTCTAAATTGGGGAGTCTGGTGCAGGGTAGATTGCTACGGACGTATGCGCATACGCCTCCATGCAATCTAAAGGAAGTAAGGAGCTCATACCCCGGGAAATTAAAGTGATTAGTGGCTGTTTTGGCACTGATTTGGGTTTCGGTGAGGAAGAGGAGTTGGGGCCTGTTAGCCTGGAGGAAATGGTGGACGG
Organism: Tillus elongatus; assembly: GCA_964006375.1. Classification (NCBI taxonomy): domain Eukaryota; kingdom Metazoa; phylum Arthropoda; class Insecta; order Coleoptera; family Cleridae; genus Tillus; species Tillus elongatus. The sequence continues at coordinate 149,220,111 of OZ023262.1, forward strand.
AGTTCAGGTTAGAATTTAGGCCACATATATTCGAAAAGGATATGTTAAACGTAGATGTTGGCGCCCCCTGTACACCCCGCTCCCGGAGATCCGAATGGAGAGGTATTTTGCCTCCGGAATATTTTGTACAAGGAGGAGCCATCATCATTTTTGCCTATAAGGGAAACCCACTCATACACCAGAACCGGAAACGTCCGTTGGGACTTCACCGGCCCCTTTATGCATGGGGTGGTACCTCCTCGGGCGTGAAAAAAATCCTTTACTATTACGTAAAGGAAAATTCCACTACCACCTGCATTCCACTACCACCTGCAAATTAAAAATCATTATGACTTTGTCATTTGGAAGATATTAATAACGACCTGCTAAATTTAATTACAATTTATGGTAAATATCACAGAATTGCTGAGAGGGAGTGTTCCATATTTGCATAATGCTTTCCAAGACCCCTAGACCTACGGCGGAGATAGTTAAACAAGTACTTAAAAATCTCGATGAATTAGGAACCCTCCATGACAAAATTCAAAACCATAAACCTCCGTTAGGCATCCGAGAGTTAGCTACAACTGTTCTGGGATACTTTACAGCATACCCTGAAAATTTTGTGCGACAAGCTGAAAAAGAACTGGATGCACCTAAATCTACTATTCTTAAATTTCTAAAAAAAGTATAAACGGAAAGCCTATAAGTCAACTCCTGTCCAACACCTGTTGAATGAAGACTTCAATTGCTATGTTAAGTTCTATCATTGGTTTTTGTTACGAACACAAGATGACATTACGTTCACCAGCAAAATAATATGGACTGATGAAACAAAATTTACCAAAAGCGGTATAAAAAACCGCCATAACCGTCACTACTGCAGCCCTGAAAATATCAATATAGTGCAGCAAAGAGGCTTTCAAGACACTTGGAGTCTTAACGTATTGAACTCCATCAAAGGAAATAGAATTCTGGCGTTGCGTTTTTCGACGAGAAAATGATATTAGTAGATACGAGTATTGTACGATTCTACCAGGTGTTGTCCGACCAACAAAGAAAATATGCAATCTAGAGTAAGAGAAGCATTTAATTATTTAACAAACGCCAAAACAGATCAAGCCACTGGGAAATATTTATTGAAAATAATAATAAATGTCTTGGCTGAAAAGTCTTTGAACAATTTCTTTTAAAGAAGATTATGTTTACATATTTTGGCCTGTTATATTATTGTTCAATGTTTAGTTTAGTTTTAGTCAACTCTTTATTATTACGCGATTTGTTGGCCACGTATTTGCTAGAGCTAATAATTAGACATTTCAATTGTATCACTCTGTTTTGATGTCATAGTGGAAGTCATAATGATAGGAATAGTTATATATTTGTCCTAACATTGTACAATGTGCTACAAAAAAAAAAAAAGCCTTAGCTTGTAGGTACTTGTAAAAATATAATTTAGATTGTAAAGATAAAAGTTAAAACAAAGTTGTATTAAAAATGTTTGTCATAACTGCCATATGGCTGGTTATAATAAAAAAGTCTGGACGCAGCAAGTGCGTTATGGTAGCGAATTTTCATTAAATGCTTCAAATTTGAATAGCTCAATTTTATAGTAACCTATAAGATTGGCGGCGAAACCAGTTTTTTCGGGAACATTTTAAGTTTATTTTCGGAAAATGTTTCTGCATTTTTTTAAAATAAAGATACTTTGATGAAATATGGTACATTATGTTTCGCATATACAGATTATACTGGTAAGCAAATTTGATGCATGCTTTCTTTAAAAAAACATATTTGGGGGACGGTCGACTTTACCGCAACTGGAATCTAGCAAAACGGCGCACACCACAAGTAAGAGTACGTAACGTAGATAAGTAATCAGCAAAAAAAATACGGAAAAACCACAAAATTCCGAATAAATCGTAATTAAAATTACGAAAAATGCACTATTTTCAAGTGTCGAACTGTCACTTTTTAACAGCGTTGCTACATTTAATATATAATTCCAAGAGTGTTTTGCCGCCTGAACGCAACAAAAGATCTTAAATGCTTTTTACACACACTCCTGCCGACCTGACTTTCTGGACCTGACAAGACACCACCACGTCAAAATAAAAACCGAAACCGTTAATAAACAGTGTTAATATATGTCTTATAACTAAACACATTAACTGTCAACTGTCAAAATCGTTCAGCAATATGGTTTGCAAGGCTGCGACACCTTTGCGTTGCCGTCTTACCGAAGTATTGCCTCCAGACGAAAGCGTCAATATACTCTGGGAGAAATGGAGACGTCATAACCCCCAACCTCCTGAGATACGCCTTAAGGCGGGACCATAATCCCTGAATGTGATTCGTGCACACACCTGTCGACGGGTCTCTAAAATGCCTTGACTGATTAACAGTTTTATGAACATGACCTAACTGTGCCAAAGAACGGTACGCTCTCCACTCATCCGTCCAAATTTCTGAGCCAGCAATCACAACCCTTTGGATTATTGGGATTAACGTTTCCGCCGTTCTATCGGGTACATAAACAATATAGCCCCTCTTCTCCACCGTGTCGTAAATCCCCAGCACCCACCTTGTAGGAACAATTCGACCCCGGTGGTATTTCCTTCTAGTAATTGCAGATTCGTCGATCTGCACCACATGCCCCTCTCCACCTGAAATGTTGAATAGTCATGCCTTTTTTAAGCATAGGTAATAAAAACGTACCGAACTTCATGAGTGAATCGTCCTGTAACAATTTCCAGGAGACGACATCCCGAAAATATCGAAACTGCTGTATAACCATTTCCTTCGAAAATCCTGTGTGGGTTACAACAGAACCAGTGGGTGTCTCACAGCACCAAAACCACATAAGGAATAAGACATCCTTAACTGGTAAATGCTGCTTTGCGAAAAAGATACCAGTTAAAATTGAATAACTTCTGCACCGACTGCAGAAGAAGACAGTATTCAACGAATTGTCTTCCTTCCGCATAACACAACACACTCTTCTGCAAGCCTGAGTTTTACAGCGAAACACACTCTTTAGCAGCCGAATGCCTTGCAAATACTCAACCAAATTCATATTGTCTTTATGTATTATATCATACATATCATTAATATTCAGCACTTCCATGCTGATTTGAGAGAAACGACAAATTTATGAAGAATTGATGTGAAATAAACAACAAACTGATGAAGAATAACAGTTTTTAATTTTATAAATCATTGTGCCATAGCTACCACATAATATTTCCCTAAAGAAAAAAGAAGACAAATACTACCCTGTAATAAGGAAATAGATTCCAAACTAACAACAACCCCTATCTGCATGAAGTATGTCAACAAAACAACAGTCAACCTCTGGTACAAAAATATACGTTTTCATAGTAAATCTAAACGTTTTAATTGCTTTTATCACTGAAAGGTCCATGAAAACGAAATATACCACATTGTTTAACTTTATTAAGGTATGTACAACTGTTTTAGGCCATATTCTATTATAATCACGTTAAAATGTAGTTGCGGTAAAGCCGACCGTCACCCATATTTGCTATTTTTATCAAAATTCACTACCCTAACGCACTTGCAGCGTCCAGATCTTTTATTTTTGAATTGTGATCAAGAAAATAAAATGGATTAATTTAAACCAATTTTTATACCTAATGGAAATTATCACCTTGTATAATAGATACACAGAAATGCTTGTGCTATAAATCAAAAGCTGTTACTTCTGGAAGCTAATATACAATTGAAATATCAATTGAAGTAGTGTTAAATTACTTTCAAAAAAGTAAAACCTAACTAAAGATTCAATTTTACCCTCACAAAATCGTGGTCAACATTTATGGTTAAGAACATTTTTAAATAGTTACTTGTAAACTGTGTGAAAAAAAGGCTCAAGCACATTTGAAGGATCGAAAACTTAGAATGAATAACTAATAAGAAAGCTAGAATGAAACACTATGAACATATAACATTCTTTAAATATATTTCGCGGCAAATTACTTACTCTGAAAAATGTAATAAGTATAATCAAGCTTACAGTTTCACTAAATTCATGAGTATTTCTTTCTCCTCTGGATAACAATTGGTTCCCCTGTCCCTTTTCTTATCTTTATCCATTTTCTGATAGCACTAATTAATTAATAAACACAACATTGCAAAGAGAACGCCATTACAACAAACGATAACAAATAATGCCGTCTTCTTATTATTGTCATTAACTGTCATGTCAAACACCGGAACACCGACGTGTTTGCATTGTTGCCAAGTTGGATGAACTGGTAATAGCCGGTTGGCTAACCGACAGTTAAAAATGCTTTGTGAAACGCTCGCCAATATTTAATCCTTGATTAAAGTTAACGCAGAATTAACTAACCAGCAGTTTAATCATCGTTGGTGAAACCGGGCATTAACATAGCTTTTTTTAATAGTAAATCAATTTTTTTAAGAATAAATATTAATTTTCTAATTCCCAAATTTGAAAACAATCTACGACATCGGCTGTATTATCTGTTTCTGTCGTACTTTACATATGATACAGCAGAAAGCTGAACATAAAACAAATTCCCGTGGTTCATGCATTGAGGGTGATTGTATGCATGCAGAAGGGAAAAAAGAACCTCCAGGATGAAGAGGGTTTCTGCAACTTCGCTCAAGTTTAAAGGACGTATTGCTGCAAAATGTGAAAAACGCATCTTTTCAAAGTCCGAATAAATGGTTTTTTAGCATTTTCCGCTCATATTCCCTCCCCGCCCAGCACCCCACTACATTATTTGTCCCTTCACATTCTTGGAAGCTTTTTGTAACAAAGTTGCCTTGTGGCTTGTGCATTCAAGAAGGGTTCTAAACATGTTTCTGAAAAAATTCTAAAAACTCTCTGTGCAGTAAACTGTAAATTTACCGACTTACGTTCCATTTCGTCTCCGATAATGTCTTTTTCAGATAATATCGAATACAGCACTAAAGTAGATAAATTCACTTGCTGTTTCACTTCTTTTTTATTTTCATATTACATATATAAGCACATACTAAGTGGGTATAATAATGGGGGGGGGGGGATTAATTAACTTTGGGGCTACCCAAGGTTAAAAGCAGAGAAGACATTTAGATCGTGTCTAACTCTATGCACACAAAAATTAGTAAAATACATGTATAAAATCTAAAAAAACAACAGTTTTACGATATTATTTTAAAATAAACCAATAGAAATACGCTTTAAAGTCCCCTTTATTAAGAAAAATATTCACCTGCGATATCATCGTTAAGAAAAATAATGGATCTAATAACTTATCTATTAGTACCGTTCTCGTTTTGTAAGCAGGGTTTTATACTTGCAAAGAACATCAAGCCGCTTTCAGTCGCGTGCTAAAATTTAGCGATTTTGGACGCAAACACTGTCCCGGTATTAGGAAAGAAGTGGGCCAGGGCTGAAAATTTACATTGTTAGTTTGTACACAGTCTCCATCTATAACATTTTGTGTTAACTAGAGCTGTCGTGACGACATACTACCTGGTTCCGCACCGAGATGGCGTCCCTGTCGTACATTTCACAATGTTCTACATTCTGACATCTTGCAACGATTTTAATTTCCATTGTTTAGATTTTTATCTACCATTTATTTAAACAGCATAGCAGTACAGGTAACGTCATCTGCCTTTGTCCAACATTGTAGATATTGCATTACAGAATCTGTGATGTCGAGGATTATTTTAATATTAATTTCGAATAACTTTATTTACATAACATATAAACAGTAGTCCTACTTTTTATTCACTCAGTTTATTAGTCCCTCTAATGACGCTAACTTTGTTAGCGAAACGATCGTCAGGTCTAAAATCTGTATTATGATGAATTGGGTCCTCCAAAATGTACTTATCAGTCCTTATCACAGGTTACAATCTTCACTCATTCAATATAAGAGCTGCTTTAGGCAGTACAGGGAGGAGCTTGCAAACAATCGGGCACCCCATAGACAAACCTTTACCAACATTGAACGACGCTGTGGGAAAAAATTAGGGAGCGAAAATAACTACTGCCATGGCTAATGCCACGACGGGCGTTGAATTACATCACTTACTAGCCACCATCAAATCCAGTCCCGCCGGGACTTGCGGCATGATAGTGAGCATTTTTTTATCGAAAAATTCACTTAAATAATGTAGAGAATTGCCCAGAAGCTTTAATTCAAAATTAACACAATTCTGTCAATTATTAAACACGTCAGAAAAATATTAAATACCCTGCGTTATCAACCCTCCTAGGCAATGCCTTGATTCGTTTTCTGTTGTCCTCCGTTTCGCAGACTTAAAAGTCAAATTTCATTGCAAGCTTGTCTTATCCGGTTCTAAGGAAACTTGAGATTTAAGATTTTATGGCACTTCTCAACAATTAATTCTAGTAAAATTTGTCGCTTAAAAATGCCAATGTTTCTTAATTGTGTTCGATTAATTTTGAAACTATAGGTGGCTAAATTTTCGGCAATAAGTAGACCATACACTGTATTCTATCAACTTGGCTTAATTCGAATAAAAACTGAAGACACTTTACACTTTTGAGTGTGACAAACGGCATATATATGAACTTGTGACGGTTTATTTCGTAATCAGCAATAAAAAATAGTGCTGCAAATTAAATCATAACTTCCACATAGCTGTGAGAATCTACTCTTCTCGAAAAGACATTTTCATGAAATGAATTTAGGGTGCATGACTTGACCATAATGAAAATATTTGTATTCCTGTACCAATAAATTACTGAAACGTTATATCCCTCGAGTTTTAACGAAAAAAATTTAAATTTTTACCAAATCACCCTTCATTTATCCCCTACCCCCTGAAACGATCTTGTCCAAAACCAACTCGAAGCGTTCCTTTGTCGGATTCTAACTTAATACTACATTTGAAGATGATATCTCAGTCGTTGGAAATTTATTTCGCCTACTAACATACGGACATACAGGCCGACAGACCGACCCACCGACAGACCAAAAATTTGCGGTCCAGAGTCCAGTTATGCGCCGTTTTAGCAAAAAAAAAAGATTTTCGAAATTTATGCCAGCACACATTCAACCCCTAATTTAATTTCAGCACAGAATACTACATGTTTGGTGAAATTGAAAATGTCCTTATAAACAAACCCTAAAACGTTATATAGCTCGAGTGTCAACGAAAAAATATCAATTTTCACCAAATCCCCCTCCTATTCATCCCTTACCCTTTGGAGCGATGTGACCTAAAATCAATCCAAACCATTGGTTTGACGGCTGCTAACTGTATACCAAAATTGAAGGCGATATCCCAATTCGTGCTAAAGTTATCGTAGCTACAACAGACAGACATACAGACCGACAGACAAAAAAAAGTTTATTCCCAAATCATGTTTGCTATATGTGTTGACACTTTTCATGATGTTTAAGCGAAAAAAATTCTGGAAATTTTTGTCGCCGATGCCATACTTCCACACATATTGACGATGTGGAAGTAAAATGAAATATTCAGGTCAAATTTTGATTTGGAACAAGTTAATTTGCAATTTTCTTTAATTGCTAAAAAGGAATCGTTAACCTTCCAGAAATAATTAATTTACAGCACCAATTCGGGAAAACTTTTGCATGATTTATTTTATAATTACTAAAGTACACTCTTATAAATTTTAATTGATATCTCTTAGAAAGTTTGGAAAGACAGATGAAGAGAGACAAAAGAGACTGAGAAAGGCAGAGAAGGATACACATCTTAAACCAAAGAGAATGATTGAACAAAATGCTAATTAAGGACAATATGCAGTGGTCATAAATATGTATGAGATGTGGCCTAAGCTTAATCCATCATCGGGCTGAGTTAGCGTCAAAAGTCACGAAGAAGGCGGTGAAATGACTAGCGATCTGTCCATGAGATGTTTTCATTATGGGTTCCATGACTTGTCAAATAATATCTGCTATGTATGGTCTTCATAAATCATTACTGCTTCTTCATCTTCCTCTTTGAGTTTGACTGTAGGTATACTATCAGCATTTTGATTCATTTACAAAGCTTTATACTAGTAATTAATGTGATCCTTTTTATACAAGATATGTTTTTAAAATAACCATTGAAGAAACCTTTTTTAGTTGTCACTCAGAAAAGCAAATACAGTTTGAAGAATTGAATTGATAACTTATTTAAAAGTAAACTATTATTCTGTGTCCTATCTACAATGCTTACAGAAAAAAATGTATTCGCCATAAAGAGTTTTGTTTGTCTCAAACTGTATTGGAATTACGCGCAACATTTAGCATCGTTTAGTGTAGAAAATCCAAACTCAAAAAAAGTTTGGGCACAAGTACATTATGGTATCGAATTTTCAGTTGAAAAAATCTACGATTTCTTTTAACGAAATTTATATCTGCATACAGGTGTTCCGAATATGAACTGCCATACTCTAATAACGGATTCTACATAAAAAATTCTACATAAAAAAAATAAAACTGGTTTGCTTCAAAAATGCTTAGTTATAAAAAAGTTATTAAAAAAATTAAACTTTATTAATGCCTGTGCAACCGCTTGAGATATTTTAACGTATTATATATTATATATTAAGTATTGTAGGCATTAACACTTATGAAAAGTCCATATTGCGCAATTAAAAAAACTTTGAGACCTCCACTGGCGTCCGTACCATCACTTCACTGGGCATATGTTAAGAAAAAAATTGTACGCCAGAGCGTTTTTGCATAGTAACGTTTTAGATTCCTTGTTTAATGTTAAAGCAAAAAGTTCTCTTGAGTTTTTTCGTAGGACGCTCTGTTGTTTACAAAAAAAATCCAATTTAAGGCATTCCATAATACGTACGAGTATAATACAATACATATTTTTAACGGGATATTCTTAACACTCGTTTCAACAGCATTTATTTATAATATATACAGAGTGTCCCAATAGTGTGTAATTCCTCTATATATCCCTTACCCTTAGAACTAGCCGAAAAAACTTGTAGCAAAATTTTCTTGTGATTATCTATGCTATGTTGAGAAAATATATTCAGTTTTGTGGAACTTCCGGTTAGACCAGAAGTAGCTATCAACTTTGTTATTTTAAACGAAATGCTATACTTTTTATTGCATTTTTGGATTGAGATTAAAAAATAAGTGTGACTTTGTGTAGCATTCCCTATAGCGATCTTTGATATTTATGGAAATATTACGACTTTCTTTTTTTTTAGCTCCGATTTATGTGTTATTTCAAACGTATGTTGTGGGTTGAGTTTTCAGTTTTGCTACCTTAGATACGAAATATCAATAGACGACATTTAATGCTTTAAAGTAGCTAAAGAATAATTTATTATGATTGTACATGGTGTATTATTTTTGGTTTGCAGCATATATAATTTTAAAGTGGCATAACTTGTGTTTTTCAAATGGAACACGCTAAATTTTATGAATTGGTCAGGTAGATCAATCAATTCTACATCAACGTCGTATAGACTTTCCTATTTCTATAGTTGATAGTTTTTAAGTTTCAGTGGTTTGTTTTAGTGTTGGTTGTAAAACTAGTGGTACTGTGACATTGTCACTATATGAGGCACAGAGCATGTGAACAATGTCAGGTGACACCTAAACGCCTCGTTGACAAGGAAGTCAGCACTTTTTATATCTCCATTGTTTGAGCTTACTTCCGTCTAATAAATATTTGTTTTAACAATAATTTGGAATTATCAGAAATAAAATGAGCTGGTCACGATGCAAATTATTTGATCCTATCCTCGTAACTAGATAATGTGTCGACACAAAAACTTATCGAATGCAATGATTGTTATATTATGGACTTATTTATATTTTTACTATACAAAAAGTGAATTACAGTTCAATAAAAGTAGTTGTAATTATGCGAACCATAAAATGAAGTGAACCATAATAACATTACTATAATAATAATAATAACAATCCACAGTTATTAATATAACAAAATAATCTACAAAAAGCGATACATTAGAACTATTCGAAATTTTGCCCTTTGACCTGAATACACAATCTAACGCTCATTAAGATTTCTCCTTGAACATTGCACAACATTTGCGAAGTTATTGCCCTCCACGCGTCTGTAATTTTATTTTTTAGTTCCTATAGGGTGTTGGCTGGTGTTTGATACACAATTTCTTTGATATACCTCCATAGGAAAAAATGTAGACATGTGAGGTCAGGAGACCTTGCAGGCCACGAGACGGGATCACCTCGCCCTATCCATTTCTTGGGGTACCCTGATCATTTAGAAATAGGCGAACATTTATGTCATAATATGTTGGTGCCCCTTTCTGCATAAACCACATACGTCGATTGTTATCTAGAAGCAAATATTCCAAAGACACCTCTACATCTTCTTCCAATATACGCAGATATCTCTACCCGTTGAGGTGGCCATCAAATAAATATGGCCCAATAAGAATTGTCTCAAATATTCCAGCCCAAACATTTATCGTAAAACGGTGCTGGTTGTCAACTGATCTGTAAAAGTTTGGATTTTCTGAAGCGTAATAATGAAAGTTGTGCCCGTTAACCTTACCATAACTTGAAAATGAAGATTCATCACTGAACATCACGTAATTAAAACAATTCTCACTTTCATTGTACTTGCCAGCTGCCCACTCACAAAAACTGTGGCAACTTAGAAAATCTGCATTCGTCAATGCCTGCTGCAAATTCATTTTACATGGGTGAAACTTGTATTTTCTCAATGCTCTGTTCACTGAAGATTTTGATGTTCCTAATTATTTCATCATGCTTGTGTGCGGATTATCTAATGCCGATCCAACAATGCAAAATTCGTTTTCTTCAAGGCCACTTACTCTCCCTTGGTATGTTCACATTTCATAATTGGCGTTAGCAGTTCGCAAGAAACGGTCAAAACAATTTTACGAAACATTTTTCCTGAGGATGTCTTCGGTTCGGATATGTTTGTGCGTAGACACAAGATGCTAGAAAACAGTTTCGCTGACATTCGCCTATAATAAGTATCATATTAACTAATTCCTCAGTATTGTAATCCATCTTAAATGAAATAACACAAAAGTTGGAATATAAGACTTGGCTCAAACACCTGAGAACTAAAAATAGTTATAGTTTTGGTTAGGTAACGTTTATCTGCCATCCGACAATAAATATTAGTTGTTTCATTCCCTGTGCCTCCTGTATCTGGCAGAATACAGTTTTTGCAACCGAAACTAAAACAAACCACTATAACTCAAAAACTATCAACTATAGCTATAGGTAAGGAACTTAATGGTCTACCTGACCAGTCCATAAAAATTAGGATGTTCTATTTGAAAAACACAAGTTACGCCACTTAATATTAGATATTCTGTAACCCAAAAATAATACACCCTGTACAATGATGATAAATATTTATTTAACTATTTTAAAGTACTAAATGTCGTCTATTCATATTTCGAATTTACGGCAGCAAAACTCAAAACTCAGCCCACAGCATACGTTTGAAATAACACATAAATCGGAGCTAAAAAAAAGAAAGTCGTAATATTTTCACAAATATCAAAGCTCGCTATAGGGAATGCTATGCAAAGTCACACTTATTTTTTAATCTATATCCAAAAATGCAATAAAAAGTATAGAATTTCGTTTAAAATAACGAAGTTGATAGCTACTTCCGGTGCAACCGGAAGTTACACAAAGCTGAGTATATTTTCTCAATATAGCTTAGATAATCACAAGAAAATTTTGTTAAAAGTTTTTTCGGGTAGCTCTAAGGGTAAGGGATATATCGAGGAATTACACACTATTTGGACACCCTGTATAGATATTTTTCTTTGTAAACTAATTAAAAAATTCATAAATAATTTATGTAATGAGAGAAAACACCAAAAAACCTATTCGCGATAACAATTGAAAATGAGAAAAAAATATATAATTTTAAAAATAAAGTTCAACACATTCTTGGTAATAGTTTTCAGATCGTATTTTACTTAGCGCAAAGTAAGCTTATGTCATAAACAAATGTAGGACACTGTTTTGTCAAAATCACGACTTGGCATCAATACTTGCCGGGACATTGTTTTTATAATAAAGGAATGCTAGATGGCTGTGCAAATATGTATATTAATTGACGTAAGGCGTTCAAAATATATGCTAAAACGCCTTTAAACAAAAGACAGCCGGATCCTAAAGTATTCAAAATGACAAAAAATCATTTCATAGTCTTCTAGAGGCTGAAGCTCCTTAGGGGTTCATTTTAGGAAATAGTTTTATGGAGTAAACTACATTTATTTTTGGTGTACTATTCGTCCTAGAAATTTTGGCAAACATTTTTAAAACACCTTGTTCATAAGTATCACACCGCTAACTCAAAAATTAATGGGCGGATTTTGATAAAATTTGGTGAGTGCGTTTCTTTTGCAAGTGACTTCGACAAGTTCCTTAGCCAGGAAAATCGCAGCAGTTTTCCCGCAAATTGATAGATTTTCTTTTGAACAACGCTATGGCCACTAAATTTGGTACTCAGGTATATGTTATAAAAGTCTGGACGCGCCAAGTGCGTTATGAAAGTGACTTTTTATTTAAATGTTTTTAATAGCAAATATATGTCTCTTTAATGAAAGCAGACATAATTTGGTTACCGCTATAACCTATATAGTAGAAGCAATGTACCATATTTTATCAAAATAACTTATTGTTTGAAAATATACAAAAATTTTCCGAAAATACACTTAAAATATTTCCGAGTAAACTAGTTTCGTAGCGAATGAACCTTAGATTAATAGCAATTTTAGTTATTGAAATTTAAGGATTTAATGAAAATTCGCTACCAAAATGCACTTACTACTTCTCGATTTCTTTTTATTACAAACATGCAACACATTTCGTTAAAAAAAATGCAAAAATGCAATAATATGAGGAATGTTCGAAAAAAACTTTAGGTGCACCCGGCCTTTGATTGTAAAAATAATTTAATAAGATGCAGCTGAAGACACCATATAATTAACGTATACAATTTTTCTCGTATCTCGTATAAGAACAATTATATTTAGCTTTACCGTAGAAATGCGTCGCTCTGTATATATGAAACTAAACCCAGATATGGTTTTTAGGGGACCTAGTGTGCACACATTTGCAGAAATCTTTTTAAAATTCAAATATCGCGCTCTCCTCAGTAACGAATTTTTTCTACAAAAATTAGCTAAAATTATAGACCGTTAAACCATAAACTTAACTAAAACTAGTGCCAAACCATCAGAGAAAGGGTCTATTTGATAAATAAATTGACACATTTTAGTAAAATGAAGGACAATGACGATCGAAGCTGAAACTCAAGGGTTTGCAGAACACTCTTCTTGCGGCATGTTCTTTACATAACGTATTTGTTTCAAGTTCTTTGCTTAATGTTACCAATTATGATGTTTCAAATCTAGACTTTGACTTTTGAGGGAAGCTCCAAAATTTTTTTCCTTAAATGCCTATAACTTTTTAGCGAATTTTTATTACAAATAATTAATACAGACGTATCGATGGTGAGACTTTGCACAAATTTTTTCATATGTGCGTGAAGCGAATTTTGGCCCCTAGAACCCGAAATCCACGGTGCGTTTGAATTTATATATATATATATATATATATATATATATATATACATATATATATATATATATATATATATATATATATATATATATATATATATATATATATATATGTCTCTGTGTGTATATGTAGGTATCCACATAATTCAAAATTTTTTTAACCGATTTTGATGAAACTCGGAAGGAATTTTCATTTTATTAATGGCTTGGACGCGTTCCTTAGCCAACCCTATTAGACCAGTTTTGCTCAAAGAAAATAAATTTTTCTGGAAAAAAATTTGTAGCTCAAAAAATAGCAAAGTTATTTTGATGAAATTTAGTTGCTATGTTGCCCTCGTAAATACCTTACCACACACCAAAACTCACCTTTTTATGCTTATAGAAAATTTGCAAATTTGAAGCATTTAATGAAAAATCGCTACCATAACGCACTTGCTGCGTCCCGAAATTTTTGCCTTTGAACTTACAGACCTGATTTTTGGTACAACGTTCATTCTTGATAATACAAATACGCGTACCCTTATTTTGTTATTTCCGGGGATACATTTTTTTTTCGAAAGAAAACACAAAATTTTCCGAGAAAAACTGGGCCGATTTTCCTGGCCAACGCACTTGTCCAAGCCATTTTCCAAAAAAAAAAGGTAAAAAAATAGAAGAATTTAATTCAAAATCGGACCATTATTTTTTAAGTTATCGGTAAAGTTCCGATCTACTCATTAGTGAATTTTTTAAAGAAAATTCACGCAAAGGTATACTATATAAGTGTCGATTTAAAACGTGAAAATTGGCACCATTTAGGCAAAGAACCAGAAACGAATACGGGTTATGTAGAGAAAATGTCGCAAGAAACGTGTTTTACAAAGCCATAAGTTTCAGTTTTAACCGTCATTGTTCTTCGTGTTACTAAAATATTTGCAGAAACATTATTTCAAATAGACCCTTTCCCTGATACTTTGGCAGTAGTTTTAGTTATGTGGCGTATGGTTTAATAGTATCGCTGTTGAAGACACTGCGACTTGAATTGTGAGGAGATTTTTTTAAATAAGCGCAAACTTGGCCCGCTAGAACCCACAGATCTAGGGTGAGGCATTTCTAAGGTAATGCTCAATATATCCTTTATTATACAAGACAGGAGGAAAAACTGATTACGTTAATTATAGAGTGTCTTGAGCTGCATCTTACAAAATTATTTTAGTACTCACAGGATGGCCCATAAGCCGTTGGTGTTCCAGATTTTATTCAAATCGAATATCCCTTATTTAATTGCACTTGTGCATTTTCGATCGAATTATAATACATATTTGTGAGGCAAAAATTTATAGTGTTTATTGTTTTTGAGTTATTTCAACTGTATTGCAACTTTACACATTTTTGGCGCATATGAAATATGATCATACGACGTTTTTGTCCATAGATAGCGGATCCCATGAAAATAACGCCTTCAGAGATGCTTTCGTTTTTATTAGTGAATTTTTATTTTAAAAAATTCATTAATAGAGAGGCATCGATGGTGAGACTTTTTCCAATAAGCGCGAACTAGGACCCCTAGAACCCATATCCGGGGTCAGTTTCAAGTGCCTTTTGTTTATTAATGGCTTGGATGAGTTCGTAAGCCAGGAAAATCGGATAAGGTTTTCCAAAAAAATTTTGAACTTTATGCCAAAAACAATTTTTTCTCCGAAAGTTAAAAAGCTATTATGATGAAATTTTGTGGATATGTTGCCTTGAGAAGGACCTTACTACGTGCCAAAATTCAACTTTCTAAGTTTATAGAAAATTGAGTTTTTCAAATTTTGAATTTTCTTAAGATGCATTTTTTTCCTCCGAAACTTACAAATTTTTTTTATGAAATTTTGTGGATATGTTGCCTTGGGAAAGGCCTTACTACGTACCGAAATTCAACTTCCTAAGTGTATATAAAATTGAGTTATCTAAGTTTGAAACAATTAATAAAAATTCACTACCACAACGCACTTTCTGCGTCCCGAAATTTTTTATTTGCTAATGTGTGTACTTTTTCAAACAATAAAGTTATTTTGATGAAATGTGGTAGCTTGTTTCTACTATATGGGTTATACATTTGAAAATTTATATTTAGATTTTAGGCTTATTTGGTAACTTATTTGATAAAATAAAGGCAACGATTGAAATTGAATATAGAATTAATAAGTGGTAAAGTAAATTTAATTAACTTGATGTATCCAAATTCAATCTGTCAGTGTCAGAATTTGTGTTTTGGAGACAATAATGTTTGGAACCTACCTTGGACCAAATTGCATTAGAGGCAATGACAAATTTAGAACTTATTTACCATATTGCACAATTAACTTCAATGAATAATATTCTTATCGTTATTGAAAAAGACATAATATTATGTAGTTTTTAAAAATATTTTTATGAAAATTCACTACCATACCACACTTGCTGCATCCGGAGTTTTATTTGATCATATTGCTCAGAAAATTATCTTCAAACTCAAACTCAACAACAGTTATTAATCTTACTAGAATATACAAGAATGCACGTGAAAGGATTTTACAAACTACCACAAACCAATATAAGCTCGGGACGCAGCAAGTGCGTTATGGTAGTGAATTTTTATTAAATGCTTCAAAATTTAATAACTCAATTTCCTATAAAGTTAGAAAGTTTAATTTTGGTATGTAATAAGGTCTTTCTCGAGGCAAGATATCCACAATATTTCATTAAAAAGCTTTGTAATATTCGGAGAAAAAAAAATTTCGATAGAAAATTCAAAGTTTGAACAACTCAATTTTCTATCAACTTAGAAAATTGAATTTTGTTCAGTGGTAAGTTCCCTCCCAAGGCAACATACCTAGTAAATTTTATTAAAACAGCTTTGTAATTTTAGGGGAAAAATATTTCTTTCCAAATAAAACTCAAAAGTTTCCCGGAAAACCCTGCCTGATTTTCCTGGCTAACGAACTCATCCAAGCCATTAATAAAAGAAAGGCACTTGCAAAGTTAATCGGTTCATTATTTTTTGAGTTATCGTATCGATACATACATATATATATATATATATATATATATATATATATATATATATATATATATATATATATATATATATATATATATATATATATATATATATATATATATATATATATATATATATATATATAAACATATAAATATTGAAACTGACCCCGGATATGGGTGCTAGGGGTCCTAGTTCGCGCTCATTTGAAAATTTTTTTGCAAAGTCTTAGCATCCATACATCTATTAGTTAATATTTTTCATAACTTTCTTTTGTAAGTGGCTTCCAAAAAAAAAGGTTTATGTTACAAAAGTATATTATGTGCCAAACATTAGATCGCTAAGTTAAAAGCAAAAAAGTTAGAGGTAAATATTTAATTAAAAAAACCTGGTGGCTGCTGGAGGTAGAGCACTGCACACGACCAAAATATTTTGTGTGGTAAACAAATCTATTACATACTTATTACCGACAAATTTTAATTTGTCTTGGCGCATTTAGAATTTATGAACAAAATTTCATAGATCATTTATATGTAAATTCACTACCACAACGCATTTGCTACTCCAGACTTTTTTTATTTTTGAGCCCCACACAAAGAATAATGAACTTTTAAAACGTTGAATATAGATTTTTTGAAATACTGATATGCATCGTTTCAATTGGTAAAACTTCCTGTGTAAACTGTAATTCTTCCTTACACTGACTTAAGTATGAAAAGTTTAGGTTTAAGCATTTTTGACTTAAGAATACAAGGTATGTGTATCTTTTTTTCAGTCAATTAAGCTTATATATATATATATATATATATATATATATATATATATATATATATATATATATATATATATATATATATATATATATATATATATATATTAGAAGGCAATGATTCTGTAATAGGTATACTGAATATGGAAAATAAATAAAAAGTGAACTTCCAAAAAAATGGAATCTTTCACGTTCCTTCATGCAAAAGTGACAGAAGCACATAGTAGCAATTCATCATCCACACAGAATTCTCTCTTTTCAAATTAATCTCGGCGTTCATTCTCTAACATAACATCCTTCAAAGAAGCATTCATTCTTCCATTCCCATTCTTGGATTATATACATTAATCTCCCGTTGTTTTGCAGATTAACAAGAAACAGGATATGATTTGAACATCGGTATATGGTTGTGCAGGCTCATTAGGTCCAGACCATAACGGTAATCAACACTAAAGTTGTCGTTCTATATGTTTTTAAGCTCAGGTGCATGTATACTCATTCATATTAAACCTCTGACTCGTTTCCAAAGAGTTTAATGTATAAAATGATATATTCCATCATTACCATTGATGGTGACATTTGAAAAATCACATCTAGACGTTTTGATTAACATTTACTGGAGGTTGATAACAATGAAGGTTCTTCGGAAGGTTCACATGAATAATGTTAGCGCTAATGTGAGTTTTATCATATAATATAAGACAGGTAGATATGGTAAATTAGCTTATAATTAAAGCGATTTCAGGTTTTTATTTGTATAGTCAATGGAACTTTTATAGATATTTATACAACACCGGATGTCTAAAATTTCTTTTAATGACCTGTCGCTAGAAATATGTGACTAATTTCCAGTATAATATATTGTTATATTATGAGATGAGTTTTGCAAATCTTTAAAAACAAAACTAAGACTCTTTCTGCCACTGCTGTACAATATATTTGTCGCAGAAATACCGACACCGCCACCAAACGTGACATACACACTGTACGCAGACGACACTACCAGCCTCAGCCGCTCCACACAGCCGAGGATAAAAACCCAACGTCTACAATTAGCCGTAAACGAGCTGCAAGATTGGTGATGACGCCCCCATGTTCAACATGTCCGACGGAAAACTTCGAGGTTCATCTCGAAGTTTTTCCACTTCTTAACATAAATTCCAAATTGTCCATGAACAATAAACTGCTCATGTACAAAGTCATAATGCGGTCAGCCTTGACCAATGCTTCCCCTGCTTAGGCCACCGCGCTTGACACACACACATCAAAGCCCTGCAAATCATCCAGATTAAAATTCTGAGAATGGTTACCGGAGCGCCAGGGTTTGTCAGAAACAGTCAGATACACTCTAATCTGAAAACTCCGTCAATACTTGAGTTTATAACTCAACTATCCACCACTCAGTTCGCAAATGCTCTTCTCCGTAGTGCCGCCGACTACGAGGAGCTTCCACTAAGGCATAAGCGTCCAAAGCTTATCCTAACCCGATAACGCCCTCGCGGTAAACAGAATGGAATCATTCAAATCCCAACGTCATGTATAAAATCATTCCAACGGAGGTATGGACAAAGGTCCGGTACCCCAGGGAGTGGAGTTTAGTGGGTAAGAGTCCCACATTACCTTGATATTCCACACACTACGGTTTGTGGTGAGGTAAGATGTGCATCACACATTCTCCACCACTGGTTTAAAAAAAAATTTTTTGAGACATATCAGCAAATCTAAATAATTGTAAATACAGATGTGAAGACTTATTATCCACGCAAACAACATTAAAAACTCTAAAAGTCTGTGATCAATGGACTTAAGCTTCCGAAGTCTACCCGAACATAAAATACATACATACATGTTTAACATAAACTTTATGACCTGTCGACAGTAAAATCAGTACTGAGTCCTACACTTTTTCAGATTGCCATTAACGAAGTTGTAACAGCAATACCAAACCCTGTAAAATATATTCTTTATGCACATGGTCTTCTTAGCAAATTTTGGTAAAAAAAATTCGACAATAAGCAGATTGCGACTTTTTAATTTTGAATTTGTCAACGCAAACTAGGCACCATGGATCCCATATCCGAAGTCAATTTCAGACTTGGTATATATACATATATATATATATATATATATATATATATATATATATATATATATATATATATATATATATATATATATATATATATATATATATATATATATATTATAATAGAAACATTATTGTGGAGTAAAACAGGCCAATGTACATGAAATTAATACATCCTAAAATTTAAATGCCCTGTATAATTGTGAGTGTAAAATATTTTAGGTTAAATAAGAAATAGCATTAGGTAGCTGAATACAGAACAATTATTTTCTTTTCTTACATGTAGTCGTTAAAATACAATAGAACTATACCGTGTTTTTATTCATAGAATTTTACTACAATAAAACGATTTTATTTTAGGCAGTAGGCACCACATTTACCATATTATACATTAATAATATTAAGGAAAAATAAGTTTTTTGTAAATGCCAAGAAAGCCATAAAATAATCAAGACGGAACTGGACACACAAATACAGTCGTGTCAGAATTTGCGATTTTTGAACAAAAATTTTTGCAATTTTATTGGGGTGAATATAGTCAAGGCCTTTTCCGAGAAACAAGCTCAGAAAAATATAGAGAAATAGAAGCACTGCCAGAAGAAAATATACCAGAAACGAGCCCGGAAAAATTCATAGATGCTGCCAAAGAAGAAGATTTAATAACGGCAACACATTATTTTTACTGTATCAAAATTTAAAGTGACCAGAAACACGAAACTATACTTCAATGTAATAAACATTATGTAAAAATTAATAACAATAGCCGCAATTTTAAAATTAGTAACCTTCTCGTCCAAAACAATAATTTTTACAATAAATACAAATACAATCCTAGTCAGACATTTTATAAAAACAAATATTCTGGAAAGTATAATAAATTTAAAACTTATAAGCCGAAGTTTAATGAGCATAACAGGCATATTTGGCATGAAAATAAACTAAGCAATGTAAATAACAAGACACGTCATGGCAATTATAGCAATTTTAATTTCCAAAGCAAAAAGCAAAAATATAAGATAAATAAAAATTGTTCTGCATGAATTTTGATCAGATCTAATATGACGTAAGCAATGAAAAGGATAATCGCGTACCGAATAGACGAAACGAGACTGGCAATAATATAAGGTACAAAATAAACAGTAAAATTACCAGACAAAGAAATTTCTCCTAAAATAAATAAAATTTGATTAGATAGAACTATAAGACGAAAAATTGGTCAATTTAAAAATAAAAATTACAGAAAAAAAATAACCCTGAGAAAAGAAAATCAAACAAGTAGGCATTATAGTAACCCAAAGGAAAATATAAATTTTGAAAAGCGAATTTTCATAGAAAAATTAAGTTATATTAAATTAGGAGCAGTGCTCAAAATTGGGGACAGTTATTGGATATGTCAATTAAAGTAACCTGAATATAAAAATAGAAAGGGGGAAATATAAAAAGTATTCAGTATAGGAAACATGGAATAAGTAGAGGAGAAAATTATATATAAGTCGAAAAGACAGAAACCGGTTACGTACCGAAAAAGAGTTATAATTAATGAAAAAATAAAACATATAGGGGTCGGATTGATAAGAAAGAATTTGTATAGATGGTGTAGCGAACAGAATATGAAAAGTATATAAGAAATATGATAGATATGTGTAAGAATATAAAAAGTATAATGATATAAATAAGAAATATGATAAATATGTGTAAGAAAATGAATATGATAATAGAATATATCATGAATAATAAAAGTAATGTAATGCATGTATAATAAAATATGTCTAGGGGATTGTTTGAAAAGGGAAAAGTATGAAGACCATATATGTAGTGTTGAAAAGTTAAAGTATTAGAAGTTTATAGATAAAAAATATATTAAATAGTCATATTCCATGGTAGTATATCAATATAAATAGTAAACATAATCAAATAAAATCGGTAAAGAAGATACCCCATAAAAATGAGAAAAAAATATACCAATAACTGTCATTCACAGAAATAAATCCGGAGGGAAGTTGGATATGTTCTAAATAACCAGGGAATGGTATGAATTTCGGTCTTTAAAATAAAACTAAAATAATAAATTGCCACAAAATAGATATGTAAAAATAACCAGTGAATGTCATAATTGTCGATCTTTAAAATAATAAATTGCCACAAAATAGATATGCAAAAATAACCGGTGAATGTCATAAATGTCGATTTAAAAAAAATATAAGAAACCACACTAAATACCATAGCAATATATATATATATATATATATATATATATATATATATATATATATATATATATATATATATATATATATATATATATATATATATTCGGAAAGATTTCCGCAGTCTTTAATGCGAGACATACTTGGTTCTTGGGTCCGCGTCCAGAATTGATGAACACTCGACATTTCAGCTCCTGTTTTGGAGCCATTTTCAAGAGGTAAAGGGAGAACGTTAGGAAGGAGAAGTGGCGAAAGCCCCTGGCTCAACAAATACCTGCAATCCTCTTAATCCTTAAGTACCGTGACGAAAGCCCCTGACTTAATTGACCGTGATCCGACTAATTTCACTGATAACGAAGCAGGTATACGAAACGGTACATACAACACAAGACTTGCAACGAACTGCCAGATCTCTCTTAGGCCTAGGTTTGAACACACTGAGACCTTAGAGACGATCTCCGGCGAGATTTGGGGAGTAGGCAGATTGAGGCCCCGTAGTCGAGCTACAATAACCCAACCACCCTTTGTCTACCGCTCTAAGGAGTAGGCAGATTGAGGCCTTAGAGTTCATGTCCTTACATATTCCCTTTACCTCTTGACAATGGCTCCAAAACAGGAGCCGAAACGTCGAGTTTTCATAAATTCTGGACGCGGTTCAACCCGAGAACCAAGTATGTCTCATATATATATATATATATATATATATATATATATATATATATATATATATATATATATATATATATATATATATATATATATATATATGTGTGTGTGTATGTGTGTTTACTAAAGTTTAGGCAATTTTAAACCAACTAACGGCCTGTCAAATACATTGTACAGGGGCCTCGGTGGTCCAGGGGTACGAACGTGTGCCTTAGCACCGAAGGGTACTCGGTTCGATTCCCAGGGTTTCCCTTTCACTTTTTCAGTACAAACTGTAATAAATTAACATCCCCCGAGGTTCTGGCATTGTATTTTAGAAAATTGAATGTCTGTACGTTCCGCTTTTTGGAGGAGGCGTAGAGCGGTCGGTCCCGTGTGGCACGTTAAAGGTCCCTACACTCTTTACAGAAAGGTTGCAGTTCGGCAAAATTTCCCGGATAGCTAAGTGAAACTGCTACCTGGGTCGATGATTGTACATATTCGCGAAAAGGCCGCCGTTAAAGAAAAAAAAACGTTGTACCGACCTATTTAATTTTTTTCCAAAAAAATCACAAAAATTGTTTATAACTAAACAGTTCTACAAAAATATATTTTAAAAGACCATAAATTTATCTTTCAAACAGGAACAAAAATATTTAAATGAGTTAAATGGTTCAGGAGATATTAATATGTAAATATTGAAAAATGCATTGGCCTCCCTCTCCGTTATTATGGCAGACATGAGAAAATATCGCAAAGCAATTTGTAGAAATTTTTCAAAAGTCGGGATCTCCCCATTGGTGAATTTTTTCAAAGAAAATTCACTGAAACTAATTGTTTTTAAGAATGTTTCTGGTTTTCAATTAGCAACTTATGAATCAATTCATTTACAGTTTATAGACAATAACAGATGTATAAACATGATTCAAGAGAAAGCTGTTTCCTGGGATTTGTAATTTCAATTATCATGAATCGAATTGAAATTTGACCATTTTTTGGTGGTAAGTTTAAACTTTTGTTTTATATAGTTTCTTTATACTTTTACACCTGCCTTTTGTTAAGCTAAATACAATTTATTACTTAAATTAAGATTAAACAACTTGATTTGCTGAACGTTTTTGACATACTGAAACTACCTTATGTTGCAGTCGCTTTTAGTGAATTTTCGTAGAAAAAGTTAACTAATGCGGAGATTTTCTTGAATTTTGAAATTTTTTTGCAAATGAGAGCGAATTAGGACCCCTGGAACCCATATCTGGGGTCAGTTTCAATGTTTATATGTATAGACATAGGATAGAAATTAGAATAATAATATTAAGAAATAATGGTCAAATTATTTTAGTAGTGCAATAGAACTAAAGGAATATAATTTAAATGGAAATCTAAAGAGGTTTTATATTGTTATTTTATAAGAATTAGTATTAAGTTAAAGTAAAATATATTGATAATGCAGTAGATATCGTGAAATAAAAAGCAAGATAAAGTGAAACAAACAATTTTTTGTATGGTTTGTTATCTAGTGATAAGAGACTTGTGGTGAGATTGATAGTCGAGAAGAACCGGTTGAGAGGTCGTAGGCAAAACAGCCGAGAGACAGTAAAATAAGTATTCAGCTGGAGAACGTTGAGGAGTGAACAGGTAGAAGGTGCCTGGTCCACAGGAGAGGTGCCTGGTAATAATATAGTTGCCAGGGGTAGTTAAGCAAGAAGATAATGACTGAAAATAAATAAAACAGTTAAAGCTAATCAACCAAAACAACAGAATTTCATAAAAGAAATCCAAATACCATCTTTGTGGACATGGTGTACAGGAATGTGTAAGGTGACCGATAATTAACAAGCCAAATCTCTGGTTCTAACAATGCAATCAAAGAATCCAAATACCATCTTTGTGGACATGGTGTACAGGAATGTGTAAGGTGACCGATAATTAACAAGCCAAATCTCTGGTTCTAACAATGTAAGTGATTTGATACTGAATAATATGTTTCTGTTATTAATAAGCTATTATGGTATGTTATGCAACTAATTTGTCCCTTAATTTGTTATTTAATATTTGTGAATTTTAATTTCAATGGGTAATCACCATTAAAGATGGCTAACTTTGTATAAAACAATGTAAGTGATTTGATACTGAATAATATGTTTCTGTTATTAATAACCTATTATGGTATATTATGCAACTAATTTGTCCCTTAATTTGTTATTTAATATTTGTGAATTTTAATTTCAATGGGTAATCACCATTAAAGATGCCTAACTTTGTATAAAAGAATGTAAGTAATTTGATACTGAATAATATGTTTTTGTTATTAATAACCTATTATGGTATATTATGCAACTAATTTGTCCCTTAATTTGTTATTTAATATTTGTAAACTTTAATTTCAATGGGTAATCACCATTAAAGATGCCTAACTTTGTATAATTAGATTTTCATTTAAATCTCCTGGCCTTCATAATAGAAGTGGTAATGCATAATTAAAATAGAAAAAGACCAAGTAATTAGCAAAGACCAATTATACAAAAGAATTACCAAAAATAAAAATAAAAACAAGTTGAATCCTTAAAATCCTGAAAGGGCTGAGCAAATGGAAATTAGAAGTAATTAAGACGGTAAGAAATAGAGAACCATTATAATAATAATAGACATAATTACTTTTGATACATTCGTAAAATAATAGATAATTAGTTAAGAAGCATACAATTGGCGGCTTCACAAAAACATAGCAATATGATACCCAAGAACGTGGGACAAGTATAATAGCTAAAATGACGCTAATTAACGTAGGGGAAATTAAAGTATTAGAAAAAATTAAAAACATTTTAAAAAATTAGAAAACACTAAAGTATTAGAAAAAAATTAGAAACATGAGAAAAAAATTAGAAACATTAGAAAAAAATTAGAAGCATTAGAAAAAATTAGAAAAATTAGAAAAATGTTAGAAACATTAAAAAATTTATTAGAAATGTTAGATAAATTTTAAGAGCATTAGATAAATTTTAGGCGTTAGAAAACCATGTTTAAGACGTTATAAATAGTAAAATAAATGAAAATAAAAATAGAGATTGAAATATTTTAAGCAAAATTTAATCAAAAATAATAGTTTTGGGGAAACAAATATAAAAAACCTATAACAGACCGTTAATATTTGTCAACCTACAACAAAATGTCTCAGGAAAGAAAACAAGTAGAAGCATGAAGATCCATTAGGGAAGAGGAAAAGAAAAAAGAATCTAATAAACCCCTTATTAAAATAGGGAAAGAAGCAGAAAAGAAAACGGAAATAGAAGAAATTCCAAAACAATTTAAGGAATGGAGATCACCGAAAGAGATCAATGAAGAAGAAGAGGAAGGACACTCATCACAGGAAGAAGAGACCTTGATGATGGAGAAAGAAAAAAGAGTTAAACATTGCAATGATAGAAAGTCCGTCTCAGTCAGACAGTCCGAACAAAGAGGATGCAAATACATTGCTATTACAACAATTAGCAGTAATAATAAAGAAAGATATAGCAGATATGGGAAACAAAATGGAGAACAAATTGGAAGAGAATAAGGAAGATATAATGAAACACACTGAAAAAAGCGTAAGACCACTTAAAGAAGATATTGTACGATTAGAAGAAAAGACTGAATCTAGTATACAGGCGCTAAAAATGACAATGCAACAAAATCAAGAAGAAGTTTTGAAGAAAGTGGACACGAAACAGGAGGAATTTGAGAAGAAATGCAAAGGTTATATACAGGCGCTAAAAATGACAATGCAACAAAATCAAGAAGAAATTTTGAAGAAAGTGGACACGAAACAGGAGGAATTTGAGAAGAAATGCAAAGGTTATATATATCATGTACAAGCAGATGTGCAAAATTTAGAAGAAAATTGTAAGGTTTATCAAGAAAAATATGACAGAAAATTGGATGAAGGAATCCAAATGCTCCATGACAAATTGTATGATGAATCAAACACAAGAAACAAGGAGGTAAAAAGGGTGGAGAACATCATCCAATCAGTAGACATAAAAATGAAGAAAATAAATGAAGAAAATGTGGAGAAATTAAAGGAACAAATTTGGAAAGAAGCCAAGTCAGAAATGCTAAAGTCCATGCCTGTACCTGACAGGATATGGTATAGTGCACCCGGTGGTAACAACCAATGTTTACAGTTTGACGGGAATATAGGGAAACTACAACCTAAAGTATTTGTAAATAATATTAAGAATAAAGTCGAAGGTGTACATAGCATACAGGATATGAATAGCATAATTAAAGCAAATTTGGTAGGTGGTCCATTACTATGGTTTTCAACAAAGGAAAACGAAATTCAGGATTTCGAGGCATTCGAAGAAAAATTTTTGAAATTTTATTGGGGGGAACATAATCAAAGTTTGTTGCGGGAAACCTTATATTTTGGCAGGTATAATAGCAGAAGGGACAAAGATTATAATTATTATTGTTTGACTTTGTATAGTATAGCCCAACATCTCGATCCGAAAATGTCTAAGGAGGAAATAATTATGTACATAGCTAGACATTTTGACACTCAGATAAGTGAAACAATAGCTATCCAGAACATAAGAAGCTTGGATCAGCTATTGAACTACTTGACTAGAATTGAACAAAGTAGGCGGAGTAAAGAAGAAAATAACCAAAATTATACAGGCCAAAATATAGACTATAGTGGCCGTGAAATAAATAATGGAAGTGGGGAACAAAATTTTAGAAAAAAACAATATAGGCAGAACTATTACAATAATAATAATAACAATTATAGAAATAATAATAATTACAATAAAAATAAGAGGCCTAACAATAACAACAGTACTGATAACGCCAATGTAAATAGTAGTAATAATAATCGTCCCTATCCGCCGAGAAGGGATGAGGATCCACCCAGAAATCAATATTGGAATAGTAGAATAAGTGTACCAAACCCTTCAAGCAATGGCGACAATATGTCCAGAAACGCACAGGTATACAGAATGAACCGTGCAGAAAATATACAGGCTGTCCCTAATCAAAGTGAAGAGAGGGCAGAAATTAAACAGGAAAACCCCAGACCACCATTGGAACATGTACCCAATTTCACGCAAGATAGACAAGCACAAAATTTTCAGTAAAACCCACACTCGAAACAACATTAAAGCCCGATAATAGTAAACAAAATTATAAAATTAAAAAAACGAATATTTTATACGAACATCCAGTGGAATTTATAAATTTGAATGAAAATAAAAGTCAGGACTGTAACAAAAGTAATTTAATTTACATAAGGGGGAAAATAAATAACAATGATGATGAAATTTTATTAGATACCGCGTCAGAAATTTATTTAGTAAATCAAGCATTTGTTGACATAAACAATTTAAATAATTTAATAGTTAGAATTCCGAAAGTATCGATTATAGGAGTGAATAATAAGAAAATAACAGAAATAAATCAAGTAATTGATATAGGGATTAAAATCGATGGCAAAACAGAAATTATGGTGCAATTGTTTGTTATAAAAAATATGGAAGTAGATATTTTATGTGGTAGTGATATGATGTCAAAGTATGAATTTATATTAGATTATAAAAAGACAATAGTTATAATTAGGAATGAAATTACAGAGATAAAGTTAGTTAAAGATAAAGAAGAAATAATAAAAAATAAAATAATGGTTAAAAAGATGAGAAGATTTAAAGATAATTATGATTATAAAAAAAGTTATGATAAATTAGATAGGCTAGAAGAAAAGAGTGATGAAGAAATTGTGTTGTATAAAAGAGAAAATTATATGAATGAATTTGACCACATAAAATGTCCAAATGAATGTAAAGAAATGGTTAAGAATTTCTTAGAAGAAAATAAGGAATTATTCACAAAAGAAAATCGTTTTGCCAAAGATTATTTGCATAAATTTGAAGTTCAAAATATACAAGATTTTAAAGTACGTACATACCCAATTCCCTATAAATATAGAAATGAAATTTCAAAGGAAATAGAACAAATGCTTGAAAACGGTATAATAGAAAGAAGTAATACGAAATTTATCAATCCCATTGTTATAGTAAAAAAATCTAATGGCGAGCTACGCATATGTTTGGACGCAAGAAATCTTAACAAGTATTCAATTCCCCAATATGAAAGTCCATTAGCAATAGATGCAATTTTTGGAAATGTTACACCAACATCTGTGTTTACAAAAATAGATCTTAAACACAGTTTTTGGTTGATTCCACTCCAAAAGGAATGTAGAAAATACACTGGATTTTCCATAAATGGTGTTGTTTATCAGTTTAAAGTAATCCCGTTTGGGATTCAGTCTGATTGTAGTGGGTTAGTTATACATCAATTGTTAGATAAATATGAAAATTTTGCCTTGCATTATATTGATGATATTTTAATTTTTTCCGAAAGTATGGAAGAACGTCAACAACATGTCGAAATAATTTTGAAAGAATTAGATAAAGCAGAAAAATATAAGCGTAAGATACAAGAACAAATTAAGAAAAAGGTGAAATTTAAAAAAGGTAATCTGGTTGTGATAAAGTCTTTCAAGAAAGTAGAAGGGGGAAAAGACATATGCCCAAAACTGTTGCCAAGAAATGAGGGACCATTCATAATAGAGAATGAAAACCCAGAAAATAGTTATGTGCTGAAAGAAACTGACAATGATAGGAAACGGGGGGTATTTAATATAGAGCATTTGTACAAATACCATGAATTATAAATTTGAATATATATTAATGTTATGAATGTTTAATTTAAACAAAATTTAATTTGTCTTAACAGAAAAATTTAATTTTCTTTGGGGGGAATTTGCTATGTATAGACATAGGATAGAAATTAGAATAATAATATTAAGAAATAATGGTCAAATTATTTTAGTAGTGCAATAGAACTAAAGGAATATAATTTAAATGGAAATCTAAAGAGGTTTTATGTTGTTATTTTATAAGAATTAGTATTAAGTTAAAGTAAAATATATTGATAATGCAGTAGATATCGTGAAATAAAAAGCAAGATAAAGTGAAACAAACAATTTTTGTATGGTTTGCTATCTAGTGATAAGAGACTTGTGGTGAGATTGATAGTCGAGAAAAACCGGTTGAGAGGTCGAAGGCAAAACAGCCGAGAGACAGTAAAATAGGTATTCAGCTGGAGAACGTTGAGGAGTGAACAGGTAGAAGGTGCCTGGTCTACAGGAGAGGTGCCTGGTAATAATATAGTTGCCAGGGGTAGTTAAGCAAGAAGATAATGACTGAAAATAAATAAAACAGTTAAAGCTAATCAACCAAAACAACAGAATTTCATAAAAGAAATCCAAATACCATCTTTGTGGACATGGTGTACAGAAATGTGTAAGGTGACCGATAATTAACAAGCTAAATCTCTGGTTCTAACAATGCAATCAAAGAATCCAAATACCATCTTTGTGGACATGGTGTACAGGAATGTGTAAGGTGACCGATAATTAACAAGCCAAATCTCTGGTTCTAACAATGTAAGTGATTTGATACTGAATAATATGTTTCTGTTATTAATAACCTATTATGGTATGTTATGCAACAAGTTTGTCCCTTAATTTGTTATTTAATATTTGTGAATTTTAATTTCAATGGGTAATCACCATTAAAGATGCCTAACTTTGTATAAAACAATGTAAGTGATTTGATACTGAATAATATGTTTCTGTTATTAATAACCTATTATGGTATATTATGCAACTAATTTGTCCCTTAATTTGTTATTTAATATTTGTGAATTTTAATTTCAATGGGTAATCACCATTAAAGATGCCTAACTTTGTATAAAACAATGTAAGTAATTTGATACTGAATAATATATTTCTGTTATTAATAACCTATTATGGTATATTATGCAACTAATTTGTCCCTTAATTTGTTATTTAATATTTGTAAATTTTAATTTCAATGGGTAATCACCATTAAAGATGCCTAACTTTGTATAATTAGATTTTCATTTAAATCTCCTTGCCTTCATAATAGAAGTGGTAATGCATAATTAAAATAGAAAAAGACCAAGTAATTAGCAAAGACCAATTGTACAAAAGAATTACCAAAAATAAAAATAAAAACAAGTTGAATCCTTAAAATCCTGAGAGGGCTGAGCAAATGGAAATTAGAAGTAATTAAGACGGTAAGTGAGTAAAATAAATTATCTTCCAATTGACGGGGTAATATTTGCAGGTTTTGGCTTATTAAAAGTATATTAGATAATGATATTGGCAAACAGTGAGTTGCCTGGCGTCCAACGGTATAAATTATTAATATAAAGATATATTAGAAATTAGATTTATGATTAGAAGTAATTAATGTAATATCAGCATCTAATTAGTAATTAACAAATCATTAATTAAAAAGCCAGACCATAGCAATATATATATATATATATATATATATATATATATATATATATATATATATATATATATATATATATATATATATATATATATATATTTGGCATGTACCTTCCTTTTGTAAGTAGCTTGGACAAGTTCTTTAGCCAGGAAAATTGGACGAGGCTTTCATTCGAAAAACATTTTTATCTCAAGAAATAAAAAATCTCTGATAACCAAATTTGGTAGGTAGATTTACGATATAAAAAGTAAACTATACACTAAAATTTAGATTTCTATATTACAAGAAAAAAAAGTTGTGATAAAATATTTGGTGCCAAATCATTTCTATGAAAATTAACTACCATAACGCACAGGCTTTTTAATAAAACTTTATAGGTTTTATATTTAATTGTCGCGTTAGGCTTGATAACAGATTATCTAAACCGTTCATATCACAGTTTCATTTTTACAAGTGAGTGTCTTTGTGTCTTGTTAAATGTTCTCAATACACAGCTATATTTTAATTTATTTTCACTTCAATGTTACTTACAAGTGCTTAATTTTGTGCTTGCTTTTTTATTTCATTGACTGTGTAAATAGTTGACAAAATTGCTTTTGTATTTTGCTAGATATCTATACACTTGTATGCATCATGTAGATTTTTTATTTTACTCTTACTTTTTCAGGTTCTCGTAAAAGGAATTGATTCTATCCCTGATCTGACTATGGATTTGTTTTACCGTCACCATTGATTTTAAAATGGACACTTTGTCAAATCTAAACTACCCTGATATCGGTTATCTGAACCTGTATATATATATATATATATATATATATATATATATATATATATATATATATATATATATATATATTAGTATATATATATATATATATATATATATATATATATATATATATATATATATATATATATATATATATATATATTAGTATATATATATATATATATCACACACAAATAACTCAAAAAATAATGGGCCGATTAAGATCAAATTTGGTGGGTGCCTTCCTTTTGCAAATGGCATCGTTAGCCAGAAAAATCGGTCTAGTTTTTCCCGGATAATTTTGTTTTCTTTCGGAAAATTATTATATCTTCGGAAATAACAAAGTTGTGACAACCAAATTTGACAAGGAGGTTTACATCGTAAAAATTAAGCTATGCTCCCAAAATGAGATCTGTAAGTTAAAAGAAGAAAAAGTTATAGTCATTTAAAAAAAAGTTTGACTGCTACTGATGACCAGAGAAACGCACAAAAAATAAATATTTTGTGTAGATAACAAAACGTATTGTATACTATCGACAAAGATTGGTCCAAAAAGGTCAAGAAATCCCAGAAAAAGTATTTTGAAATTTTTATTTCCTCTTAAAACATCAAAGCCGCGATTTGTAACGTCAAAATTGGCAAATTTAGGCAAAGATCCTAAAACGAATAGGGTATATGTAGAGAAAATGTCGCAAGACGTGTGTTTTACAACCCCTTAAGTTTCAGCTTCAACCGTCGTTGCCCTTCATTTTACTAAAATATTTCCAGAAAATTCATTTGAAGTAAACACTTTCTCTAATGCTTTGGCAATAATTTTACTTATGGTTTGATAGTCTATAATTTTAGCGAATTTTTGTAGAAAAGTTTTGCTGATGAGGAGACAGCGACTTTTGAAATTTAAAAATGTTTGGTCAAATGAGCGCGAATTAGGCCATTTACACCAATATCCGGGCTTAGTTTCAGTTTTTATCTGTTTACACATATGCAGGGTGACGCATTTCTATGGTAAACCCTAATATTGCCGTTATTACATAAGATACGTGATAAAATTGACGTTATTTATAGGGTGTCTTGAGCTGCATTTTATAGCATTGTTTTGACAATTAAGTATAGGATAGTCCATAAAATCGTTAGTGATACAAATTTTCTTTATTTAAATGGAAAACTTCCTATATTATTCTATTTTGGCATTTTCCTTCGAATTATAATGCTTTTAATGACAAAAAAATTATGGCTTTCATCGTTTTCGATTTATTTTAATTGTTTGTCAACTTTTCACATTTTTGTCACATGTGAAAGATTATTTATTTATTTATTTTACCAATAAATAGCGGAGTTCTATGAGAGTGATGCATTCAGAGAGGTTCTCGTTTATAGCCGAAAAATCGAGATGACGTATATAGGACACTCTCAATGACTGAATTTGAAAAAATTGAAACTGCAGTAATTCAATTTTTTCAAATGAAGCAACCTTTGTTTTGTGTTTTAATAGTGAAGAGCATGCCCTTTGCTTCAAATTTTATATAACAACTATAGATTCCAGTTTTATAAATATTTACATTTATAATCGTATACAATTCTAATAACCGATCAGATTGTGTAATTGCTTAGCGAATTTTCAAAGAAAAATATTAAAGTTCAAATTAACTTTGGTACAAAAACGTAAAAAATAATTAATTTGATACATTTTCACCATATTTGACTACCTAGCTGATAAGTTGTTTTCACAAATGTCAAATGAAACTTGAAAGTGACAGACTTAAGCAATGTTCTTATTTCTGACAACTCTTAGTATCAAAATATGAGTCTTTTCCGTTTATATTTCTCTTCCACTCGTTCAAATTTCTATTAAAATTTAAAAAAAAAGATTTACATTTCCTTTTTTTCAATCTTAATAACAGATTATCAGGTATATAAATTAAATGTTTTCCTTCAGCAAACTTTTGTGTAAAATGTAGTTTCATTTTTCGTAGAGTTTTTTTTTGTTTGTTTCTGTAGAAATCATTTGTAAAGTCTTGGTAATTAATAATAACTGCTAAATAGGTTATTGTAAAGGAAATGTTCTCGCATTCTCGTGAAAAAACCATGTTTGCAAATTTTCATGCAAATTTTCTTTTCAAAGTTTCCTCGAGAAGCTTTTTGTAAATAATTATATCTTGTCAAGTGAGTAAATAGCTTGAAGAGGTTCGTTGGCCAGGAAAGCTGGACCAGACATTTTAAAGGTTATCTTGGGATTTTTTTTTACTTTTTCAAACAATAAGATATGATCTGGCATCAAATAGTTTATTATAACTTTTTTTCTTGTAACATAGAAATCTAAATTTTGGGGTATAGTTTATCGTAAACCTACCTACCAAATTCGGTTATAATGGCTTTTTTATTTTTTGTGATAACAATTTTTTTCGATTGGAAACTCAAAATTTTCTCGAAAAACCTCGTCCGATTTTCCTGGTTAACGCACTTATCCAAGCCACTAACAAGGAGAAGGTACCTGCCAAATTTTATCAACATCGGCTTATGATTTTTTGATTTATCGGTATATATATATATATATATATATATATATATATATATATATATATATATATATATATATATATATATATATATATATATATATATATATATATATATATATATATATATAAAGTTTTATTAAAAAGCCTGGACGCAGCAAGTGCGTTATAGTAGTGAATTTTCATAGAAATGATCTGGCATCAAATATTCTATTATAACTTTTTTCTCTTGTAACATAGAAATCTAAATTTTAGTGTGTAGTTTAATTTTTATATTGGAAATCTACCTACCAAATTTGGTTATCAGAGCTTTTTTATGTCTTTAAATAAATAAAAAAATCGAATAAAAACTTACCATTTTTCCGGAAAACCTCGTCCGATTTTCCTAGCTAAAGAACTTGTCGAAGCTACTTACAAAAGGAAGGTACATGCCGAATGTTAACAAAATCGATATTTTCTGTGAGTGATATATATATATATATATATATATATATATATATATATATATATATATATATATATATATATATATATATATATATATATATATATATATATATATATATATATATATATATATATATATATATAAACATATATAAATTGAAACCGACCCCGGATATGGGTTCTAGGGGCCTTAGTTCGCGCTCATTTGCAAAAATGTTTTCAAAATTCAAAAGTCGGGATCTCTCCTTTAGTAAATTTTTTCTACGAAAATTCACTAAAAAAGACGCATTTGCTAATAATTTTTTTAATGAAAATCGACTACCATAACGCACATGCTGCATCCAGATTTTATTTAATATGTATAACAACTGGGAAATGATTATCTCTTGTGGCACTCGTCAACATACCTACTGGTGACATACTGTGACAAAAAATTTTCGGTTTTGTTTTCAACTGTTGAAAATTCGGATTCGCCCATGTTATATATATATATATATATATATATATATATATATATATATATATATATATATATATATATATATATATATATATATATATCTGCTCGAAAAGTAAGTGGTTATTGCTGATAATTTTCTTCAAAGCATTGAAACACTTTTTAACTTGTACTTAGTTGAACCCTTCTGTTCAAGCCAACGATGTCGCACCAACTAGTGTTCTCAAACTTAAACTGAGATTCCGTTTCATGAATTTTTTATAACAATCCCAACCAGGCATAGCATGTTCTTTGTTGAAATTTTGAAGAACATTAATGTTTTCTGCCAACTGAAGCCCTTTTGCAGATTTCCTGCAGGTTTTTACAGTTTTCTCATCGATAGACAATTTATCATACAGCGGTTGCAAATGAAGTTTTGGCGATCTAGCTGTAGACTTTCTCCTGTTCTTTGTAGTGTCGATGATTTTAAATAAATGATCACAGTACTCGTATTTGTATTTCATGTAATGAGGGTGTTCTCTTTCAAACCTAATCCACCTTACACTTTTTTTAAATAAGTTATGTTCATCTTAATTATTATTTTTTGTATTAATAAATAACTTGTCCTTAAAGGGTTTAAAGATCCTCGGTGGTTCAGTGGTAAGGACGTGTACCTCTGAACCCGGGGTACGGGATTCGCTTCCCAAGGTTTCACTTTCACTTTTTCTGGACGAACTGTACAATTAATATCAACCGAGGTTGTGGCATTGTATTTGAGCAAATTGAATGTCTGCACGTTAAGCCCTTTGTAGGGGAGCGTAAAGCCGTCACTTTCGTGTTCATGCGATGTTGCGCACGTTAAAACCCCTACCCTCCTTACAGTAAGGCAGGAGATCGGCAAAATTTCCAGGATAGTGAGGTAAAACTGTTCCCTGGCGTCGGTGATTAGCCATAATCACTGAAATAGACCGACGTTAAAGAAAAAAAAATTGGTTAAAATCACGAAAGTCACTATGAGTTAACTCAAAACCCTTATGCGGGTGCTTTTTATACGCTAACCTTACTATGTTTACCCAGTCCTCAGGCCACATATTTTGTAGCAGTCTGATGCTCGCTCAAATGCTGCAACTAGGAAATCGCATTGTTTGTAAGTATGGCCTTACTCTAAAAATTTTAGGTCAATAATGTCTACGTTTTTAACTCTCCGAATTACTTCCTGTAACATACATGCTACTGTAGCATTTAGATTTTATCTAGGGCAGAAATCTATATGTAAAGCTAGGTAACTGTATTTTTCTGTAAAATATACTTTATAATGTATTGAAATATTATACTACGTACCGAAATTAACGTTAAAAACCGAATACATCAGCAATTAATTATCTGCTAATCCTCTTCGAGATTTGCTGCCGTTACTAATAAAGACAATGGTTGATATTCAGGTTTCTAATCGGTGTCATCAGCTGGTGCAACCTGCTTGTTTTCTTTGACATTTGTTTCCTATGGAATTTCAGTTGAGTATATAATAATTAATAAAAAAATTAGAAGTGCATACAAAGTTTATTAACTAGTTCACCGTCAGTATTTTTTGCACAAATGAGTAAACGTTCATCTCTATGGAGTTTCTTGTGAACAGTTTATATACCATATTAATGGTTCCGGCTAAAAACTGAATAGATGGCCTAAAAATTTTGTAACCTTAAATGATTATAAGACAATAATTACCTTGGCGTAAAATTTCTTAAACATATACTTACTTACCAATTTACCTTGTAATGGACTCTAGATGAACCACCATACCTTTTTACAGTTTCAAATATAATGTAAATTTTTCAATGGTTACTGGTGCTTCGAGTTTGCTTGTAAACGGTCATCAAACGTTAAAAATGAAGAATGCAAACGCAGCTATGATGCGCGCAGGGCGTGTTAACCATTGCCACTTCTATCAAAATGAACCTAATAATCACACTAAAGATAAGCTTATTTATGGTATATCCCCCACTCTTAAGTTTTTCAAAAACTGCAGTTTAAATTATTCCCTTACCTTTTTCTCTTTAAAAGCTGTCGTGAAATTAGCTTGAGGCAGTCTGTATGCCTGTCACAGATTAACGTTTAAATTCCCCGCCGGAAAACTATACGAGTTTCAAAAAGTTGGCGCGCAATGTGAAAACCAAAGTGGAATTCCTATTGCTGTCCGCTTGTTTACTTATCAGGAGCAGCTGCGGAGTCTGCACTTACGCTTGTTACCTTTTACTCACTGGCGGGCGTATGTACTTACACCTCTAATATAGTACCAAGTATAAAAGTCTGGATACAGCAAGTGCGTTATGGAAGCGAATTTTCATTAAAATGTTTTTAATGGCAAATATGCCTCTCTGATGCAAGCAGACATCAATCAGGTTACCGATATAACCTAAATAGTAGAAACAATGTACTATATTTTATCAAAATAACTTATTGTTTGAAATGTACAAAAATTTTCCGAAAATAAACTTAAAATGTTTCCGCAAAAGCTCGTTTCCTAGCCAACAAACTTTGGGTTAATAGCAAATTGAGGTATTTATATTTGAAGCATTTAATGCAAGTTTCGCTACCGAAATGCACTTACTGCGTTTAAATTTTTTTCTTACAAACATGCATTATATTTCGATAAAAAAATGCAAAAATGCAAAAAAAATTTGGTATCACCAACGACTTATGGGCCACCCTGTGATTGTCAAAATAATTTGATAAGATGCAGCTCAAGACACCATATAACTAACGTATACACCTTTTCTCGTATCTTGTATAATAACAATTATATTTTATATTGAGCTTTACCGAAGAGATGCGTCACCTTGTATATATATATATATATATATATATATATATATATATATATATATATATATATATATATATATATATATATATATATATATATATATATATATACATATATATATATATATATATATATATATATATATATATATATATATATATATATATACCTAAAAAGATAAAAACTGAAACTAAACCCGGATATGAATTCTAGAGGGGCTAGTTTAAGCTCATTTTAAGAAATGTTTTTAAAATTCAAAGTTGTGGTCTCCTCCTTAACGAATTTCTTCTACGAAAATTTGCTAAAAATTAGCGACCGTTAAATCCTAAACTTAACTAAATGACTACCGCCAAACGATCAGAGAGAAGGTCTATTTGAAATGAAATTTCTAGATACATTTTAGTAAAATGAAGGACAATGACGGTTGAAGCTGAAACTTAAAGGTTTTCAGAACACTCTTCTTGCGACATTTTCTTTACATAATCAGGCTACGATATGGAAAGAAAAAAAATTACAAATTACATAGGAAAAATACAAAGCTTAAAATACTTACATATAATGTGTTCAAGAAAAACTCGCATTATATGTAAGTACTTTATACCTTTGTTGTTTTCTTATGTAACTTGTAAATTTTTTTTCATTTCATATTGTAGCCTTGATAATGGAATAAATTATTCCAAAAGCTCAAAAATTAATAAAGAGTTTTATTGCAACTGACGTCTATCCCACAATTTTTATGATATATATATATATATATATATATATATATATATATATATATATATATATATATATATATATATATATATATATATATATCTCTTTTGGAATGTTGCAGTACATAGCAATCACTTTTAAATATACACTTTATTTGTTTGCTGTACATTTTGTGACTTTTTATTGGTTTTCGTGGACTGCACTTTCGAACCGTCCCGGTTCAACATCAGCACGCTGCTGACTGTGATCGCTCCCATGTGGCCCACGTCTGAGATTGTACGTGGCCGACCAATAGAGGCCTAACGCGCAGGCGCCACGTACAATCTCAGACGTAGGCCACCCAGGAGCAATCACAGTCAGTAGCGTGCTGATGATGAACGGTTCGAAACTGCAGTCCACCTAGACCAATAAAAAATCACAAAAAGTACAGCAAACAAATAAAGTATATATATATATATATATATATATATATATATATATATATATATATATATATATATAAACACATACAAACTGACCCTGGATATAGGTTCTAGGGGGACTAGTTCGAGCTCATTGGAATTAGTTTTTTAATAAAATAAATACAGTTTTTATTCAAAAATTGTTACTTCTGAAAATAACAAACTGATTATTATAAAATGCCTGCACGTTGCTTTAATAGTGACTATTATACATATAACAAAATTAAAGTTTGTATAATAATGGAACTCAGTTATAAAAATTGGTAAAATTTTACGAATATCCGCTACCATAACGCACTTGCTGTGTCCGGGCTATTTTATAAGTAGAACTTGTGCAGGAGTTATCCTGATGATGCCAGTCAAAATCTCAAATCAGTATGATGTTGTCGACTCAGCTTATAAGTTTCTATATGAGTGATCTTCAGGGTATTATTCTGTTTCCCAGTGTTTTACTGACATGTTTAGTGAAGACATGGCGCCATGTCCTCAAGTACATGACGCTGCATTTTATTTAAGAACTCGAAAATTGTTTTGTTCTTTTACCGTCAGCATTCAATTCGCTATGTCATACCGGTAACTCATAAGCCTAAGACCCACCAGCCAGTGTTCTTACTAAAAATAAATATAAAAGTGTAAATGTTTATGCTAATAAATTACTACTTTATTTTATTGCGATATATTAATATATATATATATATATATATATATATATATATATATATATATATATATATATATATATATATATATATATATATATATATATATATATATATATATATATATATATGTATATTCCCATTTTGTTAGTGAATTTTCTTAAAAAATTCACTAACGAGGATATCGCGACTTTCAAATTTTGAAATATTTCTTATAATGAGCCCAAACTAGGGCCCTTGGAACCCAAATCCGAGGTCAGTTTCAGACTTTATATGTTTATATATATATATATATATATATATATATATATATATATATATATATATATATATATATATATATATATATATATATGCCCTTTTGCCTTCGTGGTAAAAAAATAATTTATTTAAATCCAAAAGTACAACAAAATAATATAAGTAATTAATTACAAGTCGATATTAACGAACAACGAATGTTGCTAATACATGAACAAGTAAATAATGGTTCTTTCTGAAGAACGTCCTCGTTCTTTTCGGTAGGTTCTTCTATTGTAGATTGATTCTTAGAGTTGTGCCGCCTCTCTCTTCTTAAGTTTCTCTGTGGAGATATAGGACGGGATGTCCATCATGATGATAATACACCGAGGGTTTAGTATATTGTGATAATTTATTTTCTCCATTTGACTTGTTAAGTTGTATCGGCTTGACTTGATGACACGTTGAGGGTGTTGTTGTAAGTACTGTATTGACTCGGGTCCCTCGAACGTTGGGACTTGTTTCTTCGTTTACTGATATCTTGCATTTTTCTTTGCTGGCTATGAGATGTTGTTTATGTTGGTGTGTCTGTCTACGGATTTTTCCGAGGAGTTTCCAAGTAGAAGGAAGCAGGTGGTATAAAGACTTTATTGCTCGGGGTGTTGGAATAATTCGGATATAGCTCTTGATGCGGGATGCAGAATAGGAAATTTAGAAGATAACAATTGTTTCTTTTAAAGATACAACATTAAATTTGGTAAATTCTAAAATTTTAAGAATGTGATTTTGGTCAAAACTAATCAATTCGTCGTTATTAAAACTATACAAAATTGTTCTTTGTAATACTTCTATTTTTATAATAGTTTTGAACTTAGTGCGAACTAGGATTTAACGACGGCCTTATGTTGAAGTTCATGTTGAATCTAAAGTGATTTTTAATTAATCTCAATTATTCGTTATAATAATTGTTAATGTAACTCATTCTTAATTACACTAATCTAATGCGCCTGGTATAATAATTGATTATAATTATCTTAGTTGAGTGTGAGATTAAAATAA
This sequence comes from Tillus elongatus, assembly GCA_964006375.1. Classification (NCBI taxonomy): domain Eukaryota; kingdom Metazoa; phylum Arthropoda; class Insecta; order Coleoptera; family Cleridae; genus Tillus; species Tillus elongatus. The sequence goes on from OZ023262.1 coordinate 149,260,856, forward strand.
AAGTAAAATCTATAGCAATTATTTAAGATTTTGGCAATTGAAAAGGAATCCTTGAAATAGTTTGTGTTAGTTGAAGTTGAATGAGTAGCGTTGTCCTCAGACATAGGCACATCAGGCTGTGAAGAGGGAAGTTTCTTTTTTGTTCTTTTAGTCTTCTTATTTATTTCAACAACACACCACAAGGGCTTACAGCCTAAATACTATCGTACCGTGGGTGTCGACAAGGAGGAAAGAGGAAACTAGTTAATTCTGGACTTGAGGTTTGGAGGTTCGGGGGAGAACGAAAAACATGTGCCGGCAAAGAATTCCACAACTTGGAAGTTCTAGGGACAAAAGAGCTGGCATAACAAGATGTTCTATGTCTGGTAACCTGGACAGTAAAAAGGTGCATTCGTTCTGCTCCCCTGGTAGATCTGTTGGGGACAGCAGGTGGAGGAACTATGGAAGAAAGCTCCTCTAAGCAGTGCTCGTGCAGACATCTATAAAAGAGAGAGAGGTCACCAATGGCACGTCGGTGGGCAAGGGAAGGCAGCCTTTGGGTGAGGGAAGGGTCACCGATGAGACGTATAGCTCTATTCTCAATGGAGTCCAGGATAGCGAATGTAGAAGCGGCAGCCGCACCCCAGATGTGGGAGTAGTATTCGAGGTTTGGCCTTGTTTGTGAAGTATATAAGGTATAGAGATTAGCTGGTGAGAAGTGTTTGCGAGCCTGGAAGAGGAAACGTACTTTCGTAGCAGCCGCTTCTGCAATTGATGTGGCATGTTGGTGCCAATTGAAATTTCGATCCACAGAGATGCCAACAAGTGAAAAGGACTCATTACTTTGAATAACTTGGTTGTTTATTGTGATGGGTCTAGGGCTGGTGTATCTCTTATGAGAAAGAAAGCAAGACTGTGATTTGGTGGGGTTAAATTGTACAAGATTTCTACTTCTACTATTTCTAATTGTTTTGGAGATCCACGGAGATAGAACCCTCCATGAGTCTGCGATCCTCATCTAATTGGGCTAAAGAGACAGGCTTAGAATATTGTATATTGAAGTGGAGGGTGCTGTCGTCCTGTGAACTGGGTTGGATGTGCTAGAGAGGAGGTCATTGATGTGGAGAAGAAACAAAGTAGGGGCTAAAGCTGAACGTTGAGGAACTCCTGCATTAATTGGATACAGTTTAGAGGAATAGCCATCCACGACAACAGATGTCTAGAGCGACAATCTGGAATTCACCGTGTAGTTCCATAGACTTGTTTCACGAATGGGTGACAAAGGAAAGGAGGTCGGCAGTTGATCTGCGCTGACGGAATCCATACTGCCTGTCGTGAATTAGATAAGTATTAAAATTAAATGGCCAATAAGCTTGGGAGACCCATAAGTAGAAACTAAAATTTTTAAATGCAAAATGAATTGTTCGTTTGTTTGGTAAATTGATTAACTTGAAAACTTTCGTTAAGAGAAATTAAGCATTAACCTGAAAAATCTTGTGGTTTCATTCATATCAGATTACATAATTTTAATAAATCTTTAATAAAATTAGGTAGCAAGTCCAAAAGGTAAGAATTTTCACCAGATCCCACAAAATCCCTGAAAATAGAGTCTACATAAAGCGAAGGATCAAAGAAAGAAAACAATTAAGTAAATAAAATAGGTAAATTTATTCAATTTAATAATAATAAATATAAAATTTGTTTAATATTAATTTTAATTCCTATAAGATAACAAAATTTTACTTACATACAGATATAAAGGCGTTCTAAAAGTGTCAGAATTTGAGTGACAAATTAATTGAAAAAAAAAAGAACCCTATAATTAATAACTATATAAATGTAAAGGCGCCCAACAATATAAGCAGATATAATCTGAGATTTAAGTATAATACCCGTTACAATACTAGGTATACAAATAGGAGTATCAAATCTACAAATTACACGAATATAATTATACTTAAAATTAAACAATATATACACATTCACTATTCAATTGACGCCCAAAAACGTGGGGCAGTAATTTATACATTTTCAATATATATATATATATATATATATATATATATATATATATATATATATATATATATATATATATATATATATATATATATATATATATATATATATCACACCGACAACATAAAAAATAATAGAGGCCGATTTTAATAAAATTTTCTGAGTACCTTCCTTTTGCAAGTGGCTTGAAAAAGTTCGTTCGCCACGAAAATAGGCCCAGGTTTTCCCGGAAAATTTTGTTTTTTATTTCGGAAAAAATATATCTCCGGAAATAACAAAGTAAGAGCAACCAAATTTGGCACGCGTGTTTGTACCATAAAGAGTGAACCATGCACGAAAATTTAGGCCCGTAAGATAAAAGACAAACAAGTTATGGTCATTGAAAAACAAATGGGGTTTCCCTCAAAACATCAAAGTCGCGATTTGAAACGTCAAAGTTGGCAACATTCAGGCGAAAAACCTGAAACAAAATACGGATTGTGTAAAGAAAATGTCGCAAGAAGAGTGTTCTGCAAACCCTTAAGTTTCAGCTTCATCCGTCATTGTCCTTCGTTTTAGTAAAACATTTCCAGAAATTTCGTTTCAAATAGACCCTTTTTCTGATGCTCTGAAGTTTTTGGTTTAACTGTCAATAATTTTTAGGTAATTTTCGTAGAAAAAACTTTGTTAATGCTGAGAACGTGTCTTTTGAGTTTTAAGAAGATTTGTTCAAACGAGGCCCATGAAAACTAGGCACTTTAGAATCCATATCTATTTAGTTTCAATTTTTATCTGTTTACATATATACAGGGTGACGGATTTCTGCGCTCAAGCTCAATATAATTATTATTATACAAGATGCGAGAAAAGGTTGCGCACGTTAATTATAGGGTTTCTTGAGCTGTATCTTATAAAATCATTTTGACAATCACAGGTTGGCCCATAAGTCGTTGGTGATGCCTAAAAGTTTTTTTCGAACCCCCCTATATTATTGCATTTTTGCATTTTTTTATCGAAATATGATGCATGTTTGTCAGAAAAAACTCGAGACGCAGTAAGTGCGTTTCAGTAGCGAATCTTCATTAAATGCTTAAAATTTAAATAACTCAATTTGCTAATAACCCAAGATTTGTTGGCTAGGAAACCAGTTTTCTCGGAAACATTTTAAGTTTGTTTTCGGGAAATTTTTGTACATTTTCAAACAATAAGTTATTTTGCTAAAATATGGTACATTGTTTCTACTATATTGGTTATACCGACAACCAGATTGATGCCTGCTTGCATTAGAGAGACATGTTTGCTATTAGAAACATTTTAATGAAAATTCACTTCCATAACGCACTTGCTGCGTCCTGATTTTTTTTACTAATTTACTTATTGAGTAAAAATAGCAAAAAAACGTGGTAAAAGCTTTACATCAAACGGTTTAATAAGCTCGAATATAGTGTTCCAGTCTAAGAATCATTCTCGATGGCACTAGCTGTATAGTTTGTCTCAATTACTTTAAAATATCCTTACAAAATTTTATATACATATGTTTTCTATTGCACTCTATTCACCTTAAATATTCTTGTTTTTTTTTCTGCCGCTTCCAGTTATACCGAAAATAATCACCAGCTGTGTTATCTTAAACAAAAGCCCTATGAATGTAATACCATATTATATACCATAGTCTAATATAACTAATATGTTAGGATTTAAGCAATATTCATTTGTTTGTTTATTTTTTAACAGAAATATCATTTAGAAAAGACGAGGCCATATCAGACAAATATTGGTCAAATCGAATTGCAAGGCAAAGCTATTTTTAGAAATATAATATCAGGAAATAGGGTAAAGATAATCGGAGGTGAAAATGATTATACGGGTGGTCAAAAATATTTCTATACTTACGTTTCAAACATTGTCTCACAACTCTGTTTTAAATGAGAACAGAACTAAAAAAGTAATTAAAACTAATTAAAAAATTATTCTAATATAACATGCTTTTGACATATTTGTGAGACCTTGAAATTTTTTGATTGGCCAAATTGTCACCTTCCTAGCAAAAAACTTTTTTTTCGAAGGGAAACCCAAATGTGTTTTATTTTTAATTTACGAAAAGGAAGGTACCTATATGCCAAACTTATAATTTTCCTATTAATAATCGTTTGGATGGGTTCATTGGCCGTTAAACTGGATTAAAAGTTTTTCCCCAAAACAAATTTGTATCTCCGAAACTTGCTAAGTTATTTTTATAATATTTTGTGTTCTGCTGCTTTTAAATTTATTATGTACCTACCTACCAAACTGAAAATTCAAGTTGTGTGAGAAATTGAGTTACAGAGATTTATATTTCTTTTTTGAAAATTCACACTTGCTGAGGTATTACCCTTTTACTGTTGTAAGTTACTGAATTTAAGAACTAAATGAGATTTTATAAAGCACGAAACATATTAAAGATAAAGCCTTCCAATTACAGTACAGACACACGACATAATGAAATTTTCCGCTAAACCAATTTAATCTGACATCATTTGTTCTCAATAACATCTCGTCATGTTTTCAATTGAGATACGTATCAACAGTTAATTACATTACAAAAACAAACTAAATTAATATGGATAGCCACGATTAATATTTAAAGCAACGAAGATCAGTCTATGTGCATCCAAACAGCGTCCCCATTACATGAATTAATTTTTCCATCGTTCAATCTGGTACGTGTGGGTTTATTAAATATCTAAATGGCTGTAGAATAGGGACACGTCATTTGCGTTCTTTTGGCCGACGGTTGATGTTCAACTATTTAATTCTTGATTGTCTGGGTTCAGCCTACTCTGTAATATCACATGATTGGCTCATCCTGTAAACTGGCTTTTTATTAGTTTAGCTAGGATGTTGTGACAAATTATAATGTCAATGTGACCTTTGCAGTTAAAAATTTTGGTTTGGTCACTAAAATAATAATGCTATTTTGTTTAGTTATAAAGTAACAATGACAAAAGGTATAATGATGATTCGAATTAGTAGATTTAGCTTGGTATTAACAAATTTCTAAATTTATAAATCTAAAGATTTACGCGTCCTTTTTATATGTGATGTAGCTGTGTCAATGTATTTCCTTAAAACAGTAGTTTTGCAGTAAGAATTATTAGACCCAATTTTATATTCGTACGAAAAACTCAAATGTCTAATGACTTGTCTAACCAATCTTCAAAATACTTCCAATGCAGAAGGTTAGTAGCGCACTTTCTTGAAACTGTTCTCTGTTGGCCACAACCTTTTGTAGATCTACAATCTTTCATCTATCTATCTCAACTTTATTGTCTACTAAACTTGTCATTTTCATGTTTTACTGTATGTGCGCTGAAGTTGCTGTGGAAGCCTA
>OZ023262.1:149271202-149281202 GCA_964006375.1 Tillus elongatus
TAGGTATATGATTTTTTTAAACTTTCAATATTTTTCTCCAATTCTTTGTTTGGTATGTTTTTTTTAAGTTAAGTTAAAAAAATAAATTTTCCAAGATATGACAGAAATTTTACGTTCAATCGTTTCTTCTTGTTTGCATAAGCGGGATTAGCGAAAAAATGCACATAAGTTTGCTAATTTAACCCCTTACAAAAATAAGGAATTTGCCAATAGTCCCGAGTTCGTTCGAAACAGTCTGTATATATATATATATATATATATATATATATATATATATATATATATATATATATATATATATATATATATTACCATGTGCCAATTTAGCTTTCTAAGTATAAAAGAAAGGTTATAAGCATGTAAAGATAAAAATTCAGTCGCACTGGAGTCAAAAGAGGTCAGACTACCAAAATAATATATGTGATTAATAAAATGTATTGCATATTACAGACGAAAATTACGTTTTTTGGGAGCAAAATGGCCAGAAAAACCAAAAAAGTGTTTTGAAAATATAATTTTTCCATTAACGTCAAACTAGCGATTTGCAACGTGAAAATTGATGATTTTTAGAGCAACATTCTAAAGCAAAGGCGCCCTTTGGAGGATAAACATTGCATTAAATGTACTAGAAGGGGTCTGACATTTCAGTTTAAATAGGTACTGTCTGTCATTTGACTAAAATATTTGCAGAAAAATTATTTGAAGTGGATCCTTTCTGAGATCTTATGGCAGCATTTTATATTATAGTTTGTGGTTTAAATGTTTTATACTTTTTTATTTAACAACATAACTTTAAAACGATAACTTTTTTAAGTAAATAAACCGATAAAAGGACAAACTATATAGAACTGGCAGTGAATGTATGGATGCAGCAAGTGCGTTATAGTAGCGTATTTTTATTTTTATTTTAATAGACAAATTTTCTCTAAATCAATAGGTCCAACTTTAGCACGTAATAAAAACTTTATAAAGGGAGCATGTGTACAGAATCTCAGTAATTAAATTTGTTGCTTTCGGGAATACATTTTTTTACTTCTCGATGATTTTTCGTATTTGAAATACTTTTATGAAAATTGGCTACTATAATGCCCTTGCTGTGTGCAAATTTTTCTGGATATAAAACTTAGCCATAAAAGTCGCGCTCTTCTCTTCATAAATGAATATATTAATATATTTTTTCAGGCATTTTAAAAAACTTCATGAAAGGTCAAAAAAAACGGATACTGTTTGATCAAAAGTTTTAATCTTATAGTCTGTAAAAGAACGTGACGGTTATGCTACCTAATTAAATATTTTTTACATAGTCTATCCAAATCTACGTAATATATATTTAAAAATTTACTATAGAAAGTTGGAGCTACAATTTTGTTGCCTGTAACTTTTTGATTTTATTTTGTTTTAATCTCTGGCTATTAGATCTAAGAGGAGTGTCTATTGAGAACCTATAAAGAAACAGATCAATACTATACGCTTTGAATTTAACAAGGATTGCTTAATTAACACATCTGTGTCATGCTGGGATCAAAGCAATTGAAGACAATAAGCCAAGCTAAATTTAGTCTCATTAGTGCTGCAATGTATTGACACTGCATTAACTGGAACTATTTATCATATCCAAGAACCCCAATTCCCTTAATTAACTTTTGAATAGATACCTCTTTTATTTCTTATTATGAAATATTTAATGAATAAATAGGACAAATAAGTATGAATGACATTACAAAGGGAACATCTGAAATTAACTTTATTAACTACTTGTTCACTAATTTATGTCTGCTTGGAACTGTATGCAACATGAAACAAAGAATGGTTTATCGTCACTTGGAAAAGTTGCCAAAGATAGTACCAAGTTAATAATTGACTTAGTTTAAACTAATTTTGTTAAACTACGACCATGTCACTTAAATTTAAACTACTCAAGGAAAAAATGTACCTCTGTAAAGTATACTTGATACGCGAACTAAATGAAGGTAATTCGGACATACGTCTATAATTCTGTGAGAAAATATTGCTACATTGTTATCATGACCCCAAATTCTTAAATTATATTGTTTTTTTCTGATGAGTCTACTTTTTGTCCGGGGACTAACTAAAAGAATAGGCCCAAAGTAACGTCTGCCTGTTGCAAGAGGCGACTAATTGAAGTCAACACTGACGGGGGTCTTTGCCAGACGAACCTGGAGGAAGGCGGATACCTCCGGGGAGATATATACCGACCGATTTTGAGGCCTTCACTGTGGGTTTAAATATGTACATAATTTACCTCGCTTGGTTGTTACTCAGGAGCGTGGTTCCAAGTTATATCGCCTTGGGTAAAACGATGCCGGGTGTCCAAACGAACCCGGAGAGGGTGAGATCTCTGAATAGTGGTATACACCCGGATTTTGAGGCCCCACAATGTCGGCTTTCAAACGGACCTCGCTTGGGTGATGCTCGTGGAATGGACTTGGTGGGATGTCGCCTTGACTCTAGCACTGGCGGGTTTCGGGTCTAGATGATCCCGAACGAGAACTGAGATCTCTAGGGGTGTATAACAACTAAATGTTGAGGCCTATTCTGTGAGCTTCGAAACGGGCAAACAACCTCGCCTGGATGCTGCTCGCATGCGGGACTTCATATGATGCCACTTCGAATCAAACACTGACGGATATCGGGTCCTGACAAACTCATAGATAGGCTATATTTCTGTGAGCTTCGAAATGGGCAAGCGACTCCACTTATCTGACAGTACATCTGTCAAATTAGCGCTCACTCTCAAAAATATCGTCTCCTACACGAAGTTCGGGTGAAATTTACAGGCGCGTATTGGGTCTAGACGAACCCGGAGCACAGCTGAGATCTTTAGGGCTGGATTACACCTGGAGATTGAGGCCTTTTTTGTGAGCTTTGAAGCGGTCTAACGGTCCCGTTTGGGTGCTGCTCTAGAGCGGGACTTCCTGATACCGCCTCTAGTCAAACACTGTCGGATGTCGGGTCCAGAAGAACTCTAAGAGAGGTCATCTCTCTTTGAGCTTCGAAACAGGCAATCGACTTCCCATAGATAACAGTATACCTGTCAAACCAACTTTAACCCTAAAAAAAGATCGACTTCCGCAGGTAGCTGGATTTGGTGGGTGAAATTTGGGCAATAAGACATGAGCCACAAAAGACCCCAGATCGCAGTGGAGGGACTAGAAAAGCCCACTCACGTTGAATGTAATCGAGTTTAATCGATAAATGAAGCGTTCCTTGGTAGATGGATAGGCAATCAAGAAACTATTAAATGGCCTTATCGCTCTGATTCGTATTTTAGTTTCTTTCACGTCCAGTCAAGAAATGGAATAACCTTATAACCTTTACCAGTTTGTACAAGTCTGTCCGCGGTGTCATTACTGGCCTCCCGAATAAGCGCTGTCTTTTGTTGCTTCGCATGCGCATAAAATGAGCGTAGCTATTTTAGGTTCCCTATTGCATAATTATAAAGTCAGACCTTCATATTTGCTCACTTGCATCTTCTAGATTCTATTCAGAAACAAGCTGTATATCATCTATCGCAGTCATCTTACTTGTCTAGACCACAGAAAAAAAGAAAAATATCTGCCTTTTCTATATATACTATCATCAGAAATTGCTTCGTTGGTAACTCTGCTTGAAACCTTTAACCGGCAAACCCATTTTGGTCAAAAGGCGCAGACTCAATGTTAAACTACCTACTAGCGTTGCAAATTCTGGTTCTTACCTATAGGGTCTAAGTTGTGAAATGCCTACCCAGGAGACATATTTCCGAAGATATATATGCCCGGTTGTAGTTAGTCCCCTTATATATTTAAGGCAAGTTAGTTAATCATTGACCAAAACAACCAATCAGAGCTTCAATATATTTGGTTGTCATGGCAACAAAACCGAATTATAGTATATGATTGGTCATCTGAACCAATAGTTAACTGCCAAATATTTAACAAGATTTTTAGCAACGAGACAACGATTTCCAAGTATTCAAGAAGTAAGTAGTCACTCATCTTTTGGCACAATAATCAGGTTCATTGATGTCTAATAGGGACACATGGGCGTTGCCTTTCATCAGCCATCCCATAAAAAGATAATTGGTTTTTTGCCTTGTTTAAGCCCCGGTCTATTTACCTAATATCACGTGTAGTGACCGCGAAGTCCACTGATTCAATTGCTCACAAAATTAGCATTCTTTTTCTATGCACAGGGCTCACCTATTTCCTTGCTGCGCACTGGGTAGCAACTATTTCGCTTTCTGATTTCCCCACAGTGGCTCGGTGCGCAGAACACCTCATAACTTGCAGTCGCATTGAGCGCCTCCTGGCTGTCTGACACAATAAGAATTCACTTATTACAGTAGGTCCTTTCAGTGTTTTCTTTGGCCCCCTCCATCGTGCATACATATTTACCTCAAAGATCGTTTACAAGTCTAACCAGAGAACCAAATATGCTAAACTCCTGTCTCATCCCATGTGTAGCTGCCCCGATATCAGTATCGGTTTTTGGTCCATCCGTGTACCAGTTCAGGCTTTCAGGAGATAATTGCGGTTAGTTTGCTGTCGCCTTCTATCGATCATTTATTACTACGTCGATGGGGGTTTTCAGACTCAACCGGTGAGTGACGTAGTCCAAATTTACATCACATATGAATTCCTCCTGATTGCTTTCTTTAACGCACTCCATCAGTGCATAGACTTTTTCCTCGAAAACGTTAACATGTCGAACCAGAGAACAGAATATATACACCTCTGGTCTCACGCCTTACATAGCCGCCCTGAGAGCCGTCTCGGTTTGTAGGTTTTAAGGAAATTATGGTTGGTTTTCTGCCTCCTTCTTTCTATCGCTTACCACCACCTCGATGGAGGTTTCTAGAGTCAACTGACAAGCGACGTAGTCCGAATTCACATCATATATGTAGACCGTGAATTAGTAATTAATATTCCCTACATCAGAAAACAACCTAATTTGCATTCCTGCCGTCACTAGATGCTTAGTTGACTGAAAAAAAATAAAGCTGTCGTATTTTATTTTATACTCGGAAACTAAAAAAAATTTAAAATCATGTTGAAGGCACAATTTTTCTAAATCCTTGAACTATTTACATATGACTTTTGAAAAGTTCTGGTAAAATAATTGGAAGGGGATACTGCGACTATAGTGGTAGTCTTCGTCTGAAAAATTTGACCTTTTATTTTGCGCCGTTTTAGAGAACATTATTTGTGACTTTTCTCACATTTCAAGAGGTTGCAACTTTCTTGAGGGGGCTTAAATTAACAAAATTTGATATGGATCCCCTCTCTTTAAGTTCCCCCTCTCCAAACTTAAGGATAACTATTTCCAAATTTTCTGCAATGAAAAACAATATATATATATATATATATATATATATATATATATATATATATATATATATATATATATATATATATATATATATAACTGAAAATTGGTCTAAATTATTGAAATAGTTAATGTTATTTAAATGTATTGACCGTGACTATTTACCATTGCCAAACTGGTTAAAACTAAACTTTATTCAAGACTTATTTAGCAAACTGAATTTTATATTTACAATTAGTAGATATTAGAATACGCCTAGGTAACAATGAGTAGAAAAGGTTTTGCTCCGAACAAATTTCCTTTCATAAAAAAAAATAGATTTTGATAAACACAATATACTAACCCATCATTTTCAATTTACGAATATTTTGTTTTGTTTTTGAAAATACTCTAAAATAATATAAGCCCCTATGTTTCTTAAGGCATTTTAACATACACTCCAGCAAAACTTTTTCTCGTAAAATATTATTCGTATCGTGTAGTGGAACTTATGTTTTATATTTCCGAATAAACCAATTAAAACGAAGTACGCGAAAAGTGCGTTTCTAAGTTCCCTTATATATATATATATATATATATATATATATATATATATATATATATATATATATATATATATATATATATATATATATATATATATATGTATATGTGTGTGTGTGTGTGTGTGTGTGTGTGTGTGTGTGTGTGTTGAGGTTTAAATAATTAACTTATTAATTATTATAAAAAAGAGTTATTGTCAAAGTCGATGATGAAATATTTTTAAAATGAGACTCATCGAATGCCTACCAGTCATTTTTGTGAGAGGAGAATTTAACATAACTAATTACATTTCTACTCATAAACGTTCCTGTTGTTATTACAGGTTTCCTCATGGGATGAATACAGCTCTTATTATTTTTACAAAACAATGGGTTTATATTAAGGGAGTTCTCGGTTTCTTGAATGATATTTTGATACTTGCATCAACTAGAAAAATGTATTTATACGTATTCATTTTTTAATTTTAAAACATTTACATGAGAATAATTTTAACATCAGCATAAATAAATGCAATTCTTTCACAAACCAGTTAAATACTTAGGTAATGTAATAGATGAGCAAGGATTGCATCCTTTTAAAGATAAAATTGCTATTAAGAACCCCAATGCTCCTACAAATATCTAATAATTGAAGTCAATATTGGGACTAATTATTATTTAAAAAAAATTATATGAACAATTTCCTACTCTTCTACAATCGGTAAAATAACCTGTAAAATGGCGGTCGTTAGAAAGACCTGATAAAGCATTATACTTAAAAGAACATGTTTCTAGTGATGTTTCAGTTAATTTAAATTCAAATCTTCCTATAAAATTATCTGTAGATGTTTCAAGTGTGGAACTTTGTGCATCACTTATATAGCCTTATATATCGCAAAGTGCTAGATTTAGATGTATAGTATTATATATTTTTGAGAAGAGGATTTTAAGAGCTACAATAAAATGTAAAAGTATACCGGATGTCCCATAAGCAACATTTTTTTTACACTAGTGAGTTTTTCACAAAATTTGAGCCTGAGAGACGCGGGTCAATTTTTTTAGTCTCTAACAAATACCTTTATTGTTTGAAAAGGTAGGTACAATATTTTTCCGAAAATAAACTTAAAATATTCCCGAAAACGGACTATTTCAAACTATTTATCGCCTGCTAAGATGTAATCATGCACAAAAAGCTTTTCAAAGAAACTTCTAAATAATGTTTGCATGAAATTTTTCAAGAAAGTTTTTATGAAAATTCCAAAAACACTTTTTTTACAATAACTTATTGAAAATTTATCATTAATTACCAAAATTTCACAAAAATCTTAGAAAAAATTTATTTCTACTGAAATTAAAAAAATTCTGGGAGGACTGACTAAATATTTTTTACACAAAAATTTGCTAAAAGAATACATAAAGTTCAAATTATATACACAATCTGTAATTGAAATTAAAAACAAATGGAAAAGTATTTTTTAGCTTACGGAAATTTTAAACAGTGGAAGTAAAGAAAACTATAAGCGGAAAAATATTCACATTTTCATGTCACAAACTGCCAGTAAAAAGAACGTTATTGAGTTGGTCACTTTCAAGTTTTATTTGACATTTATGCCGATTTTCCTGGCTAACAACCTTATCCAAGTCACTTACAAAAGGAACGCGCTCACCAAATTTGATCGAAACTGACCCCGGATATGTGCCCAGTTCGCGCTGATTTAAAGAAATGTTTTGAAAGTTCAAAAGTCGCGATGTCCTCATAATATATGTAATAGTGAATTTTCGTTCAAAAAATTCACTAACAAATTTATTTTCCACTTCCTCGTCCTCGCTTTTTGATGTTGGAATATATATTAATATTATAGCGATATCCTGAGGCTTTGCTTTAATTGTCACCGTGAGTCTTCTGTTATAGCTTAATTTGTGTTGTATAATTTAAATTAGCAAATCAAAACTAATACGCGTAATGTCTATTGCAGATTGTGACCCACGCAGTTCCATGCTAGAGGTAATGGAGAAACCAAATTGAGGAAATGACAATATCCTATTTATTTTAGTAACAATGAGTGGACTAAACCCCGCTCGCTACTGTATTTACCCTTTTATTGAATGTTTTCACAAGGGGCATTTGCAACCGTCAAGTTCGATAATGAGTTCTATTAGGGCACTCGAATGAACTGGACGGGACAGCTTTCCGTCAAACCGACGCTATTATATACAGGAATGTGTTTTCAGAACGTGTGAAATGTCAACGGGTACACACACATGCATACACAAACCCGTGCCAGAGTTGAGGGTATATAATGTCAATGAATATTTTATTTAAATAACTATGGTGGTCACTTTTGGGTAGCTTTGAAAATGCCTAGTGTATTAAGCTGGACTAAAGTAAACTAGTCGCGATTGATCGGGTGACGGAAATTGGTAAAATAAATCCAGTTATCAGTTTTTATTCTATATACTTACTAGGAATTATTTATGGCTTAAAAAGTATAAAATTGCTTAATTTAGTGTAAGAATAAGTTTTCTACTCAAATTTACTACTAGTTTTAATATCCGTTGCGTTTCAACGAATTTTCGTTGAAAAATTAGGTAATGAGAAGGGAATGCGACTTTTGGGTCTTTGACAACGGTTCATCAGGTGAGCGCGAACTAGGCTTTCTAAAACCCACACTCAAGGTTAGTGTCACTTTTCATATGTTTGTATCACACCGATAACTCAAAAGATAAGGGGCCAATTTTGTATATATTCTGTAGGTACCTTCCTCTTGTAAGTGGCTTGAATAAGTTTGTTAGCCAAAAAATTGGGACCAGTTTTCCGAGTATATATATATATATATATATATATATATATATATATATATATATATATATATATATATATATATATATATATATATATATATATATATATATATGATTTTTCAAGTCATGACTAAAAAGTTTCAGATTAAATTTTTCAATAAATTAAATAACTACTGGTATATTTTATTATTATATTTAATAATCATTGGTTTCTTTGATTAGCACTATGTGTCCATAACGACTGGGTTTAGAACCTAGTTCCTAGCCCGCTAAGGAAGATGTTACTAGTTGTAATACATCTGACTGGGTATTCTGAAACCTAGCTACATTTATTTAATTTGTTTAAATATGGACATCAGTATGGCAAACTAACAAAGAGTGAAACCGGTGTCTCACTTATGATGGCCAAAACACATTTAACAAACACTTTTAGTTATCTTTTAGTTAATGCACAAATTGAATTCTAGAATTTTTTTTAGTTATTTTTACATATATTTTGTTATTCCCTCCATCATTTATTAAGAAGCTTTTGAGGTCTATTTTTTTAATAATCACGATTATCTCAAAAACTAGTAATTTTTGCAATAGGAAAGACTTAGCAAATGTTGAAATAGAGACAATGTGCTTTATTTTAAACGTAAAAACACGAGTTTTTACTTAAAAAAGTTTGATTTACCTTATATAAAGTGAAGACTTTATTATGTAGATGACAGTCAATTTTACAGTTTTTTAAAATACTGGTTGTTCGTTCCATTGCGTTTGTGGTGTAATATATATATATATATATATATATATATATATATATATATATATATATATATATATATATATATATATATCGTGTTCTGTTCCCGAAATGCATCTTTGGTTTGCCCCAAAAATATAGAAGACTGTACAGTTAAAATAATTTAAGAACATAAAGCTTTAATCTGTTGAGAATTTTATAGACAATTTCTTTTGATATCTTTCATAAGGTTTATATCTACCTTTACCATACTACTGCGCCACTATGTATATATATATATATATATATATATATATATATATATATATATATATATATATATATATATATATATATATACTGAGGAATATTAACTGTCGGCATAATTGGAATCTCAAAAAACTACAAGAGATTTTATGTTGGTTAAATAAGACAAGTTGCATAATATAGAAGAAAAACTAAAAACTGCCATTTCTTTCTTTCTTTAGTATGTCAAAAACCAAGTAATCTAGAACTTTGAACTCTTATATAGTGTCATAGTCAGCTATTCTGGTTGTCCTGGTGGTCCTAAAAAATATCTAGTCTAATACGTTTATCGGGTCATGATAGTTAATTTCAGTTTATT